>OX596010.1:51409594-51795606 GCA_951394025.1 Heteromyza rotundicornis | reverse complement strand
CCCACAATGATAAAAGAACTGCCATTAGTTGCAATAACAAATTTATTGCACATACTCAATGCAATCCTTAGAACATGTCACTAACCAGATGATTGGAAACTTTCTCAAGTTACAATGATTCCCAAACCTGGAAAAAAATCCCAACAATGTGACCTCATACCGCCCCATAAGTTTGCTCTCTGTGTTATCGAAACTCTTCGAAAAACTACTAATAAAATTGATTTTACCCAAAATTACAGAAAAACAAGTGATTCCCGATCACCAGTTTGGCTTCCGCGAAAAGCATGGCACTATCGAACAAGTGCACCGTATTGTAGACTCAATAAGAAGCACTTTCGAAAAGAAACAGTACTCCTCCGCTGTTTTTCTCGCTAATATGCACTGCTTACTTAAAAACTATCTCACGAATAGAAACTTTGTAGTAAAACATAAAAGCTTTGTCTCCCGAAAATACGAAATACTGGCCGGAGTACCACAAGGCAGTGTCCTCGCTCCCCTGCTATATATTCTCTATACTGTAGATATGCCCAAAAGCGATAGAACTCTTATATCGACTTTTGCTGACTACACTGCTATCCTGTGCTCTCACTCAAACCCAGACATGGCAACTCTTTACGTGCAGAAACACTTGGACACTCTAAATAATTGGCTTTCACGATGGAAAATCAAAGTCAACGAATCCAAAAGCAGTCACTTAACCTTCACCCTAAGAAGGGGCACGTGCCCTGCTCTGAAGATAAACGGCCAAGTTGTCCCTGAAAGTTCCGAAACAAAGTATCTTGGAATGCACCTCGATCGCCGACTTACATGGCATAAGCACATTCAATCCAAAATCACCCAGATTAAACTAAAACAATTGGAGCTAAATTGGCTAATCTCAAAGGCATCTAAGCTAAATCTCACATACAAAGTCCAAATATACAAAAGTATAATAAAACCCATATGGACATATGGAATTGAGCTCTGGGGCACTGCTTCTCCCTCGAACGTGGAAAAACTCCAGAGAGTCCAATCTAAAATACTAAGACAAATTGCCAGAGCCCCTTGTTATATAAAACACACTAATATCCACAGAGACCTGAATATACTGGAAGTCAAAGACGAAATCCCGAAATTTACCTCGAAGTACAGGCAGAAGCTCATGTTTCACCCTAACATTCTAGCTAGAAAATTGCTAAGACCGTTGAATCCCTCACGTCTTAAGCGGAACTAACTTATTCCCCTATATTAGCTACGAAAACACATCATGCCCAACTCAATGAACAAAGGGCAAATCTCAATTTAAAAATAGAATTAAGTGAAATTTTTTATTGAAAACCGTTTTGAATTATTATTGTTAGATCTAAAAAAAACTATTTGGATGATTCAATAAAAATCATACTCTAAAATTTAAAAAAAAAATTTCAAAAATAATTATTTTTCTTCTAAGAATTAAAATTTTTTTTGCATTCCGGGAGGTGAACAAATGGATTCACTAATTTGGTTTTTTTTTTAATTTTTTCCTTGTTACAAGTAGTGTCGGATCATTCGGCCACATTCGGCCAAAAATTTCACATTCGGCCCATAATCGGATTCGACCAAATGTCAAAAATATGTAAAAGGTGAACAATTTCTATTTTTTTTAAATCAATCATTGCACACTAGAATTTGCGAATTTTTTCAAACCTATACACCTTTTTTGCCAATTCCGTGTTACAGTTCAAAATCCACCTTCTTTGGAGACCATCTTTATCAGCATCCAAAGTCCGTTAAGAAGCAATATGTCTGCTTTTTGGAGTATGTAAAATTAAAAGGGCTTTGGAAAATCCTTTTAATTTTACACCCCATATGCAAAACGCTCTTGTTTAGACTCATATTTAAAAAAAAGATGAGATAGAGCATTTCTGTGGACGCCATCGCGTTTAGTATCAAAAAAATCTTTAAGGATCCATAGGTTTCCCATGTTATTTTTCACTGTAACTTACAGTTAAAATATAATCCCAAAAATTTAATGGTACTAAAATAAACCATTCACATATTCAAAACAACCAATCGTAAAAATATGAGAAATAGCCACTAAACGATGACGAAAGCATTTTTTTTTTAAATTTTTAAACCTTTGATAAATTACTGAATTTTGTCAATTTTTTTTATCATGAATTTCTCTGACACCTGACGTGATAGAAAGCCATCATGTTCAGCGTTAAAATCTATAAGAATGCTACGTTTGGTTAATGGAGTATCAAAACGTTTTAATTTTGCACGATTGGGCTATTGATTAATTGAAATATTAATCTACTTAATGAAGAAACATTTTACGTAATCATTCACTTATTAAGGGATCGTTAAGATATAAACCATTTTGAATAATTGTTTTGGAAAAATGTTTTAATATTTTTTTCATTTTGTCTTTATATTGAGCTTCGGTTTCGGCTTCGGTTTTAGCCGAATGTAAAAAAAACCACCTTCGGTCGGACACTAGTTACATTGCATATTTTTAATTCTTTTTTTTAAATTTTTATTTTTGTGTTTGTATCGAATTGAGTAAACTTTGCATTGATCTTGTATTAGCCTAACCCAAGTTTTCCGCACTATTAAATTTCGATTAGCGAAAATTGGGTTTTTCGGCCGATCCTAATAGGTAGTTTGTGCTTATATCGATAAAGTTCCTTCCCTTAGTACATCTCCTTTCTACCCCACTCGTGATCGCGTCCAAATGAGCTTGTTTGATTTTATGGCTGCTGGGAACATTTTTTGGGTAAATAAATTTTGTAATAATATATTCTGTTTTTGCATTAGGAAATTGATACTTTGTGGTATTATTGCATTGATATTTATGCATGGAATAAAAGTTCGACTGGAAGTCGAAAGAGGGCATCTGCTCCTGGAAAAATTGCTATCTACTTTCAGTTACTGCAGCATCCATCTTAATCCCTACACAACATGCACTCTTTACTGTCACAGCATCCATTCTTTGCCGTCACAATACCCGCCCCTGTCGAGCTGATACTTGTTGATGTCGCAAAATCGACTCTCTGTTGTCACAACACCCAAATATCAAACTATTGTTAAAACAGTCAGACAGTGATGCTGTGACAACAGAGAACAGACGTAGGTGACAGCATAAAGCTGATGTTGTGTCAACCGAACGCATATCCAGCAACAGTGGAAAGTAGATGTTCTAGCAATTTGCATTTTCGTGCAGGAATTGAGTGTTATAGTCATAATATTTATCCATTTTTAGTCATTAATACTGATTTGGATTTTACATTCAGCCTCTGTAGTTATGACTAAAATCAATTCAATTTATTATTAATGGATCAATATTATGTCTATAACACACAATACCAGCAAACAGTTCCGTATAGCATTTTAAAAGACGGTTCTTATTTTTCATTTTTTCGAAATTGAACAAATGAGTAGGTTCAACGTATTTTAGGCTTAGACTCTTGCTTCAAACCTATCAGAAGATTTGCATATGGCAAAAAAATCAACTGTGACCACGCAGAGAAAAAACATGGTTGACCTGATCATATTTTAAGGGGACCATATTATGATTGGCGAAATGATTGCACCAACCATGCCATGATTGCATACTAAACATTTATATGACTGCAGCTAACCATTTACATGATTGAAAATAAACATGTAATGATTGCAGCCAAAAATTTGCATGATGGTTACAATCATGTTAACCAATTTTTATTCAACTTTCAATTGAATTTCAACATCTACTTTTTAATTATTTTAAATTATATTATTAATATTTCAATGTAATGTTAGCTGATTGTTATATTATATTTAAGAAATAATAGTTCATATACAATTTTTCTTACTTACTTACGTTTGGCCGTGCCGAGACTTTAACCTGGGATACTTGGGTTGCTGTCAAAGCGCGTTAGCACGTTTAGCTACTACTGCCTTGAATTTCTTTTGTTCTAAATGCATACATATACTAATCATATCGATACCTTAAAGCGTAACCATCCTATGTCCATTTTTCCCAAACTGTAGAAAACGCCAAACAAGTTTTGAAATAAATTTTTCGTTATTATTGCAGTTCTGTTTTCTGGGTCCAATATTTTTCTTATGTAGCTTAATCCATCTTTGGAGTGTTGAAAAAAAGTTTGAGTGAAAACTCGTCATGGTTTTAAATTAAATGGAATTCTTCTGTGACATTCAAATTTGTTGTCATACAAAATTTCTTTTTTTTGAGTTCTAAGAGGCCCAACTATACTATGTCCAATACAATTTTCGGGACATAGTATAACTGCGCTCTTTGAAATTGAATTTGTTTATTTATCAAAAACACAAACCAATAATAATTTATTGCTTAAAACACTAGATGGAGCTGGTGTATTTTCATATCCAACAATCAAATTTCACAGTTCGAAAATAAAAATTAAGAATTTTAATGTGTCAAAAATCTAATACAAAAACCTTTTTTTATATTTTTATGGAATAAGCAAAGACAACAACTCAAAATTCGGACATTGCAGAAAAGTACAAATCTACCCAAGTACTCCGGATTGTGAATACTCTTATTAATATTAAATATCCAATCATATACATTATTGCCTCCAGCATGTTTTGGTTGGAATCTAATCATAATATGGTCTCTGAAATCATAATATGGTCTCTATAATCATTAAAATATAATTTACATGATTACCCCAACCAACTATGGTCTTTATAATCATAGTATTATTGTAGCAAGTATATATGATCGCTACAATCATGCTCCAACCATATTTTTTCTCTGCGTGACAGTATAAAAAAAGAAAGAAAAGTTTGAGTATAAAAAAAGTCATACTCACTTTTATCCAGCAGCCTGGGTTTTTTTAAATAAAATTTTTCAAGTGTACAACCAAATTTAAAATTGTTTTACTATGATACAGCTAAAATATAATCGAGCAAAGCCGAGTACATCAGCTAGTGTTTCATAAAGAGAAAATATAAAAATATTTTACTCAAATTCCTGTAGCAGTTCGACCAATTTTTTCTGTTGAAAGACTTGCTGATTCAGTAAAGCTTTAGACCAACGGCTGAACGTATTAAAAAAAGTGCGTAATTTTGTAAAACAAATGTAGATTTTTACATTCTCATCTGTATTTATAGAAGCAATCTGTTTTGAGCATAGAAAGAATATAAAAAATGCAACATTAAGGAAAACACGGAGTTTATTTATTACTTAATTTTTACTGAATACATGTCTGAATTTTCGGAAAACTTTTGAATTTTTTGATGGACGCAGTCCAAAGTACCAGAAGTTTTATTCCAAATCATTTCAATTATTAAAAAGCAGTGGTTTTGTGGTCAACATTTTTGAGTCAAGATATTTTAAGGACAACGTTTTTTTAGGAAAATATTAGAGAAAATTAAGAATTCTTGCATATACCAGAAAAATGTAAATTTCTACACTACTTTGTAGAATTATATGTATTTGGTTACACCACAACAATACAACACGGAATCCAGTTGTAACTACGTGGATCTTAGCGTCTGTAATAGAGTGGTTTTTATTGGACAAGTGCACCCGCAATTGGAATTTTGCGACCTAGGGATTGCGTTCATATTTGCAATACAATAATAAATAAAACAGTAAATTTCAACTATGTAAATTGTGCAAAATGAAATTAACTGAATTTAAGTTTTATGTAAGGGAGTGTTGGGTATTTTGGTACTACAGTTGTTAAAATCGAACGGGGTCGAATATCGAAAATCCTTGTTTCATTGCAGCAAGTCAATTTTTAAATGCCAAAAGAGTTCTAATTTACCCAAACATGCCAGAGCGGATCTTTTTTCGTCAAATTTTAAAATACATCTCAGCAAAATTTATTATTTGGTAACACTGTAGTTGAATATACCAAAAAAACAATATATTTTTAATTTTTCGCAGTTAGCAACGCCAATATTCCGAGAGAAATACTACGTATGACTGTCTGTCATAGCTGCCGTAGCTTTTGAGTTATCGACTACAAATTGTGGCATTCCTCTTTTCTTGGCGAATGTTTGGACGGTATTGAAAAGAACCACGCCTACCTCCCATACAAAAAGGCCGCCAAATTTGTATTATTTTCGTTTATCTTGAGAAATACTAAACCGATTTGGACGCGGTTTTTTGAATTGGGTTGGAAATGAGTTTGGGAGCGAAATATGAATGAAACTGGAACGAAATGGAATTAGACCGGAACAAAATGGAATTGGAACAAAATTTTTAAACGGATTAGGAAATGGGAATTATCGATAAATATTAAAAAATTATAGATAAAATATCGATAAATTATACAAAAATTATCGATAAAAAATCAATAAAATTTTCGAATAATTATCTATAAAAAATCGATAAAATTTTTAAAAATTATCCATTAAATATCGAAAAAAAACATCGACAAATCCTCATACCTCGTATAAAAAATGGCGCCAAATTTGTACTATTTTCCTTTATATTGAGAAATACTTCACCGATTTGGACGCTGTTTCTTATATTTGATTGGAAATGATGTCGGGAACGAAATGGGAATAAAACTGGAACAAAATGGAATTGAAACAAAATTGTGAAATGAATCGGGAATTAAGTGGAAATTATCGACAGGGTTGCCAACTTTCGAAGAGTAACATTTTTTTGGGAACACCTATGAAAATCAAATCGAACCTCCAGATGAAAAATATGGTTAAATTAACCAAAATTCAATTAATTTTGTAGGTAACATTTTCGTAACATGATCGGTTGTCGTATTCGTATTCGTTTACGTTAATTTTATTTCGTAATTAACTCACCATTAAATAGTAAATTTCCCATGAATATATCCCATACATTTTTAAAATTTAGTTGTTCTGTGTACAATATAATTTTATTTGACTATTACTCAATGGTGTCGAAAAAAATGAACATATTTCTGAAGGTATACAAGGTGTTACGTGTTTTGAAATGGCCCCAAACTAATAAAAATGTTGTATTTGACCAAGGGTTCGGTTAGGCTAAAGTAGGGCTGGTGATTTTCAACACTTCGAAGCCTTCGAAGCTTCGAAGTTTTATTCGAAGTTTCGAAGACTTCGAAGACTTCGAAGCTTCGAAGTTATAACGTGCTTCGAACATATCGAAGCTTCGAAGGTTAAAAAACTTCGAAGCTTCGAAGTCTTCGATTTTTTCTTTGGAATAATATAAATGTACGAGTAGCCTTTTTTGGGCGAATCAGGCCAAGTTGATTCATGTCAGGTGGAATTACAACCACCAGGTGCGTCATTGCACATTTTTTGGATGATTCATGTCAGGTGGGATTACAGCTGCCACCAGGTGCGTCTTTGGGACTTTTATGGTTGAATCATGTCAGGTGGGATTACAGCTGCCACCAAGTGCGTCCTTGCACCAAAACGTTCGGTAAATGTGGTTTTATATCCGCTCTGTAATCCCACCTGACATGATTCACCCATAAAAGTCCCAAAGACGCGCCTAGTGGCAGCTGTAATCCCACCTGACATGAATCAACCAATAAAGTTCCAAAGACACACCTGGTGGCATCTGTAATCCCACCTGGCATGATTCATCTTGGCCTGATTCGCCCAAAAAAGACTAGTCGTACATTTATATTATTCTAAAGTAAAAATCGAAGACTTCGAAGCTTCGAAGTTTTTTAACCTTCGAAGCTTCGATATATTCGAAGCACATTATCTACGAAGAACTTCGTGTAAACTTCGAAGCTTAGTCTAAAAAAACTTCGAAGCTTCGAAGTATTCGAAGTCTTCGGAAAAAAAGTAACAGGAAAGTAACAGTAAATGTTGGGTCATCCCGGCAGGCCAATAGCTTAATACAGATTATCCACCATAGTAACAAATTGAGGGTTTATTGCCCCCGGTTTTTGACAAAAACATAATTTTATCACATTTTAACACCCGAGGCGAAGAGATCATTAATAGATTGATAATTTAAAACTTGCATTTATTGAACAGCAATAAACCAAAAAGCAGCAATATAAAATTCTGACAGAAAATTTTATTAAATGCATTATTTGATTTATATTTTTTAAAATATTAATATAAAACAAGTGAGTATGTTTCTGTCGGGCAAAGCCGACTTATTTATACTTACACCTACTGGGCTATATTGGATCCGTCATCATGAATTTTGAAATTCCGACATCAAATTCGAAATCAGCGACCCCAAAAACCCCTAAATACCAAGATTGGAACTATTTAAGCGGAATATAAGCGAAAACACGATTTTCACTTATATGGGAGGTAGGCGTGGCAGTCGACCGATTCCGCCCATTTTCAATACCCACTCCTTCTATGACCTAAAAAGGAAACATCCCAAATTTGAGATCGCTAGCTTTCTTCTAGCTCCTGCAATCGTGTTTACAAGAAAAGAGGACGGACAGACGGATATGGCTAAATCAACTCAGGATGTGACTCTAATCAAGAATATATATACTTTTCCATACCGGACACGTCTCCTTCTTCTTGTTACAAACATCAGGCCAAAGTGAATAAACCCATACCTCATGAGGTGTAGGGTATAAAAATGTTCCCAAAATATATGAAAACTTGTGAAACCCGGAGAAAGTTCTGCTCCGGAGCCCGGAGATTGATTTCCAAACTCGGTGTCTCCGGGTCAAAATGACTCTTTTGGAAAGCCTAATTATCGACAAACAATCGAAAAATTTGATAAAATATCGAAAAACTATCGAAAAACTATCCATACCGATTTTCGATAAAATTACTACCACATGGTCGCAGAATGTATAGTACTCGCATGTGCGAGGTATTTTAGCTTCATTCAGGCCGAATTCTCTAACTAGTTTTCATTCAAAAAACAAAGTTACACAATTAGTGCCCAATTACACACTGCAAAGTGAAATGCGTTGTTCATATACACCTAAAGTGTGTAAAACCTTGTAGACACTATTTACACACAAATTTGCGTGTATTTATAAGTAAGAAGTGTTTACATTTAACACATATAATATGTTTATTTATAGCGCACCATAATGTAATTATAGCTCAAGAGAGCAGTTAAAAATGTGTAATATTAATCGTGTACTATGTAACGCATTAAAACGTATTCTGTGTGTAATTATAGCGCAGTTAAACAGCGGAAAACATGTGTTAATTTAACAGTTTTTGAGAATAAGAGAAAATTATAAAAATTTCATGACACCCTTGTATTTTGCGTCACGTGTGTACTTTCATAAGTTTGTTGTATGCCATTTGTGTGTAAACCTCACTTTTGAGTATACTGTCGATACACATAAAGCGTGTTTTCATTTTTAGTAGCATTTTTGCTACACGCTTATGCTGCATAAATATTAAAAACACTTAAAGTGCTTTAAAAAAACACACATGCGTGTAAATATAGCATGCCAAAAATTAGAACGTGTGTTTTTTATTTATCAAATTTTCATTTACCTTCCGTAGCGATTTTATTATTTTCAACATTTGCGGGTTGGGAATATTTTCTGTCCAAAGTACTCAAAAAAGCAACTCTTTTTTCGCTTTCTCTGCATATTCCAGTCGAAATAACATTTTTGTATGCTTTCTCTTCATATTTTTATAGTGAGTGTCATTTTAAATCGTTTACCATAAATGGTTGCATATTTATAGTTTCCTCAAATTTTATTATGTAGATCACAGATAGCAGTACCTGCATCCGCATGCCTCGGGTGCCACACTTGTAAAAAGCGAGAAACAGCTGATAGGAAGAAGAAGAACAACATCATAGTGTCAAGCGAAGATGGTTACAATATACCTAAGTAACCGGTATTTTTGCTTTGGTACTCGAGAAAATAAAATAGCAATATTGTTTCTATTTCCATTTAAAACTTACATTAAGGGTATTCACAAGTAGTCATAAACATGAATTTGTCATAAACATAAACATGAATTTGTCATAAATTTCTTTATGATTCTTTATGTGACTACTTGTGAATTATTGATGAAATTAATACCGCACTGATCGACACACCGCTTCCTCATATGTTCCACTTTTGAAACCTTAATAAAAAAACAATTTTTTTAAAATATAACTCTTTACCCGACTAAGAAGCAAAAAATAAATTCCCTTTAAATTGCTTTCCGCAATTTCTATTTAAAATTAAGGTGTTTCAGTCCCCCACGGCCCCTTACGACTCTGATGGACCCCAAAAGACCGAACTTAAAGTTGGAGTTTTTCAAAAAAATAAATAAAAATTATTTTTATATTAATAAATTTTGGAAAAACCTGTACTTTAGGTTCGTTCTTTTGTGCGCCGTTTGGCCAATACTGCCCGCATTTTAACCAAATTTGGAGGAGTATTTCCCAGATGTATTTTTCCCTTTTCTTGAAAATTATTTTGCTAATATGTCGCCTTTTGGACTGTGCACAAAAATTCTACTAAAAAGTCCCCGTGACGGGCGGTGGTAAGGGGGGGCGGAGGGACATCTTGCCCCGGGCGCCACATTCAGGGCGGCGGCATTTCAGCGATCTTTTTTTTTTCATATATTCTATACTTTTATGTTAAATAAAATGACGGCTTACAGCTGAACGACGTTTCATTTCAACGGCACAGGAGTTTCATCTTTTTATCTTGAATCAGCTATCTATACCAGTTTAGTGCAAATACTCTCTTATGTATTATGCAAATATTCGAATGCGATAGCATGCTGTTCCTACGGCAATCGGTGGTGTAGTGACCAATGTTTAGCAATTAAGATTTAGTTCTTATTATGTTGGGAGCTTAAATGCCGCCGAAAATTTCGGTTTGATAGAAAAATGTAACAACAAAGACAAATTCTTATGTATTTTGCCACGCTGGATACGAAAATAATAATAATGCAATTTTTACAGCACCAAAAATGCAATTTCTCTACTTCCCTCAAGATATTTTCTACTACTATGTTAAGAAATTGAATCCTCAAAATATTATGTTTCATACAATGCAAAAGTACTATTCTTTCTACAAATCTGCTTCCCCGGCATAAACCCATATCTACTGCCCTCTCTTGAAATCTACTACCCTGACAGTAATTTCTACTACTCTTGATTTCCACGCATTTGATTGTTTGATTCTAAATTCATCTAATTCATGATCTGAACTTAAAATGATCGATTTCAGTCTATTGATAAGTTTAATTATGTACCACTTTATTACAATAAAACTCACAATTGTTTCTTTTATTTTTTTCGGTTTCGGCTTCGGATTCGGCCGAAATTAAAAAAATTAAAATTCGGCCATCGGTTTCGGCCGAAAAAAAATAAACAATTTCGGTTTCGGCCGAAATTAAAAAAAGCGATTTCGGTCGGTCTTTAATAATAATAACCAAATGTTATTAAACTATAACAATACTGAGATATGTGAATCAAATTCAATAAAATATAATTTTTAAACATTAAACACTGACTTCTACAAATTTAATTTGTAATGTACATAGAAACGTTGAAAAAAAGGGCAGCAAATCTGCTTTGCCCCGGGCGCTACAATGTCCGCCCGGGGCATGATGTGGTTGGAGCATGATTGCAGCGATCATATTTACTTGCTACAATAATACTATGATTATAAAGACCATAGTTGGTTGGGGTTATCATGTAAATTATATTTTAATGATTATAGAGACCATATTATGATTTCAGAGATCATATTATGATTAGTTTCCAACCATGCCAAAAACATGCTAGAGGCAATAATGTATATGATTGGATATTTAATATTAATAAGAGTATTCACGACCCGGAGTACTTGGGTAGATTTGTACTTTTCTGCAAACATAAGCACCAAAATATCGATACCTTAAAGCGTAACCATCCTATGTCCATTTTTCCCAAACTGTAGAAAACGAAAAACAAGTTTTGAAATTCATTTTTCGTTATTATTGCAGTTCTGTTGTCTGGGTCCAATATTTTTCTTATGTAGCCTAATCCATCTTTGGAGTGTTGAAAATAAGTTTGAGTGAAAACTCGTCATGGTTTTAAATTAAATGGAATTCTTCTGTGACATTCAAATTTGTTTTCATACAAAATTTCATTATTTTGAGTTCTAAGAGGCCCAACTATACTATGTCCAATACAATTTTCGGGACATAGTATAACTGCGCTCTTTGAAACTGAATTTGTTTATTTATCAAAAACACAAACCAAAAATAATTTATTGCTGGAAACACTAGATGGAGCTGGTATATTTGCATATCAAACAATCAAATTTCACAGGTTAAAAATAAAAATGAAGGAATTTTCATGTGTCAAAAATCTAATACAAAAACCTTTTTTTATATTTTTATGGAATAAGCTAAGACAACAACTCAAAATTTGGACATTGCGCATTTGGGCCCCCGAAAAAAATCCTTCTGTGGACATAGAACTTTCTTATTTCCTTATTTTTTAACCACTTCCGGTCAGATTTTAACAAACCACAATAGTCTATTCGATGCAGCTTCTCCTCAGGAATCCCAAAATGCGGACATAGGATGGTTGCGCTTTAAGGTATCGATATACAAACAAAATGTATATAAATGCTTAAACGCATTTCCAAAAATATTTCATAAAAAATTAATATACACATAAAAATGGCATATGATTAGTATATGTATGCATTTAGAACAAAAGAAATGCAAGGCAGTAGTAGCTAAACGTGCTAACGCGCTTCGTCAGCAACCCAAGTATCCCAGGTTCAAATCTCGGCACGGCCAAACGTAAGTAAGTAAAGAAAAATGTATATGAACTATTATTTCTTAAATATAATATAACAATCAGCTAATATTACATTGAAATATAAATAATATAATTTAAAACAATTGAAAAGTAGATGTTGAAATTCAATTGAAAGTTGACTAAAAACTGGTTAACATGATTGTAACCATCATGCAAATTTTTGGCTGCAATCATTACATGTTTATTTTCAATCATGTAAATGGTTAGCTGCAATCATGTAAATGTTTAGTATGCAATCATGGCATGGTTGGTGCAATCATTTCGCCAATCATTATATGGTTCCCTTAAAATATGATCAACCATGTTTTTTCTCTGCGTGCATGCTTCCAATTTTATGCTGAATGTCAGAAATGGACGTAATTGGACAAAGGGGCATGGCACAGCAAGTACAATTCAATATTTCAAAACGCTATAACTTGGCTCTCACCAAATATTTTTCAACGGCTCTACAAATTTTTTTAGTGCTAAAAGTGGCGTTTTAATAAAGCAAACCACTACGCAAAAAAATTTGTATAATAAGAAAATTTAGCTAAATTTATTAAATTTGTAAAAAAAAAAACTTTCCTTTGGAATGTTTCAAATTAATAGTTTGCTCTAAAGCATCGATTCTTTGAGTATATTTGTTGTATATTTGAGTAAATTGCAGTTTGTTTTGGATACTTTACAATCACAACAAACCCCATAACTGATTAAAATAGGAATTAGCCCGAATACAATCGAATAAAAGAAGTGTAACTCTACGATGTACTTATTCATACTACCTGAAATACTCTACCAAAAATGTTAAATTCTAAAATTTTTAGTAATTAAATCTCATAACACAGGTCTCAAACACAATTTTTTTAGTTAATACATACTATTAAGTTCAACCAAACACTTTATGTTTTTAAAAATTTAAAGAAGAGTGAATATTGAAAGCAAAACAAAAACACTCAATGGAGTATTAATAATACTATGCGACACAAAAACGTTTGAGTGTTTTTTTTTTGGATATTCGGATTCTATTAGTCATAAGTAGTGATACACTGAAAGGGTTTGTCCAAATTCGTGGCATATCATATATTTTTGTCAATTTTGCAGTGACTTAAATCTTGTTTTTTGTACGAACCACTCTACTTCTTTGATAGAGAGGCATTCCTTACACATATTTCAACGAATCCACAAGAAAGATACGAGAATCGGTGTTTGAAAAATTTGATATGCTGGCAACTTTGACAAAACCTTTTAGTGTAACACTAATTATGACTAGTAGAATCCGAAAATAAAAAAAAAACACTCCAACATTTTTTGCCGCATAGTGCAATATTAAAAACATTGCATAAAATAAAAATGCGTTTAAGATGGCTTAACTTGGTATTAAATGAACGAAAAATAGTTTTTTCCCATATTTATATTTTACCTCCAACTGTTATTGCTGCTAAAATACTAAAAGGAAAACTATTTTTTTTAATAAAATCGAAAAAAAAAATTTTAATTATTTAATTTACGATTTTTGAGAAAGTTTTGATACCGTTGTGCTAGTTTTAATGCGTTCTATTAGAATCAATCGAAAAAACCAGCCAAACCAACATTTTTCCAAATTTTGTCGCACAGTGTAATAGATTACTGAAAAAAATTAGCTTAATTCGACATTCCAAAATTTGTATTAAATCCCGCTAAATGGCTCATTACTCCCACCTTGCAATGATGCGTTTGCTCAACAGACTAGTATGTGGAGTGTTTTTTTGATTAAAAAAAAGCAATCTCACCAAATATCGAAATTCGAACTTTTTTTGCTGTGAACGGAAATGGGTTAATACAGTAAGTCTAGTAAGTCTATTTAGGAATGAAATTTTGTTTCAGTTACCGGGTTTTTCAGCTAGGCGGGTTTCAGTAAAGCGAACTATTTTGTATGAAAAAGTGAAGAGATTTATGGGGGTTTAATTTTTGTTTCACTTAAGTGGGTTTTTCAATTAAACGGGTTTTACCTAAGCGTGCTCGGCTGTATAGCTAAAGATAGGGTTACCAGACGTACTCTTTTAAAGAGTACAGTACTCTTTTTTAGGCCCTCCTCTTTATTACTCTCACTTTTTTCCCAAAATACTATTAAGTACTCTTTTTCTTATTTCTGTGACTTTGCCATATAACAACTGAATATATCGGCTCAGTAATGTTTTTATTATTCGTTAGAATTAAAATAAAAAACTTCAAATATTATGTTTATTAGCTTGAAGCTGCTTTCGTCACATTGCATTCAAAATGTTACACTAATTCCTAAATGCTAGGATTAGAACAAAAAGTTTAGTATGAAACCTATCACTTTTTTAAAAACAATCTTTATCGAAAACAATTCAAATATATATCTAAATTTTTCAATTTCTTGAAGAAGGATCAGAATATTAGCACCCAGACTCTAAAATTTTGTGTTATACCTTTTATCAGTTTAATGTGTTTGTCACCTAGACCCTTTGGAGTTTCAAATTTAAATTCATTAACGCCTAAAGAAACCTAAGTAGTAAATTTGAATTTTGAATCAGCGTATACGTTGGTGCTTGGCGAGTTTTACAAAATTTTAAATTGATTTTTTTTAGTACTTATGCCTAATAAACTTTTTGCATAAATTATTGTATTTTGTTACTTATGCAAATACTAAAAACATTTATTTTTTTATATTTTTGAAAAAATTGTTTTTTTTTTAATTTTAACATAGGTTGGATTCTAAAATTTGTTTGAAGAATTTTTTCTAATTTTTTTTGCCTTTTAAAAAATATGTGGTGTAAAACCGAAGAGTTTGGGCCCCCCTGCAACTCTTTTTTACTCAAGAGAATCTGGTAACCCTAGTTAAAGTCAATACAAAATATTGAATTTTTCTCACATTTTTTGAGATGTTAATCCTAGAGTTGCCTGATTTTAAATAGGGAAAAAGCAGTATATTGAGTAAAAAAAAAACCGTACAATTCAAAAGAGTTAGTAAATTTTTTTTTATTTAGTTTAGTAGGGTAGACGGGGGAGGATTCGCCACTAGAAAGCATATGCCACCCCCATTTTTTTAAAAAACTAAAAACTCTATGAAATTGACAGTATTGGTAGTTTGAGCATATATCAATAAAGTTTCTTCCGTAAGTACATGACCTTTCTACTTCAATCGGGATCACGGCAAAACGTGTTTGTTTGTTTTTAGGGGTGCTGTGAAAATTTGTTTGGGTAAGTAAATTTGGTTATCCTTATCCTTACTATTTATAAAATTGAAAACGCCAATTTAATTGTAACGGGTAAGAGCAAAAACTAGCCAACCGATTTTCATAATTTTTTTTTAAAACATCAATTTGTGCCAAACAAGAGAATAGGATACTTTTTTTTTTGATTTTCGATAGGTAAATATCTTAATTTTCGGTATTAAGTTCTATTTCAAAACTTTATCCTATGCTTACAGATTTCGTTGGATTTCATTGACATAGTCTGTGCTTGCAGAACATTATTGTATGTTGCTTTCCACTCTCTTCTGTGTATGGAGAGTTATTTTTTTATATAGAGTTTTTGTGCTCTCTCCATCTCTCTTTTTATTTACCATGATCAGGGATGTTAGACTGTGTGCAGGAGGGTAAATTTTCCATTTCACTTCTCTGCTGTGAATGTCTGTATTTTTTACGTGGGCAACGCATCGGGGTAATGCTAGTAATATATAAGGTTTTTGCATTAGGAAATTGATACTTTCTGGTATTATCCTGTTAATATTAATGCATGGAATAAAAGCTCGACTTGATTCCTTAAAGTAATAATATGAAAAAGGAATTTGTGTGGGAGGGAACACCTGGGCACATTCGCCGAATCGCACCTGGGGCACATACGTCAGTATATTTGGTATAACAAAACCGACCACAAAACTTTTAAAGAAGAGAAAAAGAAAAATTATTGATTTAAGATCAACAAATAATTTAGAAAAATCGCTTGGAAAGTTACATTTAACTCATTTACTAATTTTTTTTGCATTCTGTGCTAAATGTTCTTTAAAAAAGTAATTAAGTCATTTATTTATTGTTGGGCAGCCATTTAATTTTTTTCAAAATTTGCGAGTTGGGAATATTTTCTGTCCCAAGTACTCAAAAAAGCAACTCTTTTTTCGCTTTCTCTACATATGCCAGTCCAAAGAAAATTTTGGTATGTTATCGCGCTATTTTTAACTAAACTTTATTTAAAGAAATCTAAAATCAAAAATCCCCACGCTATAATTAAATGCCCTATTTGACCGAATAGCACAGTTGCGAAGCGTGGGATTAGAGCCGACCTTCGCGGTATGGTATCCCCGGCCGAACGAATAACACGAACACGCGAAAACCCGATAAATAAACTTTTTAAAAACTACACCGAAACTGCCGTGATATATATATAAGTATATATATATATATATATATATATGTACAAACGGAACCCTTTCCAAAATTGACACAAAACGACAAATAAAATTACTTGTTCGCCAAAAATAATATTTTTTTAAACGCAATTTATTTGCGGAACCAGACTGACCTGTCTGAAATCCCTCCCACGATTCTTTGCAGAATCAATTCACCAGCTGGACTTCGATAAAATCGATGTCCAGCAACCACTTGGCTCAGATGCGGGACGACACAAACAAAAAAAGGAATAAGGAAGAGGGGGGAAACGGCCAAACAAATTCCAAGCAAACAACTTGAAATTCCCAGGACGGAAACACTTCACCAAAGTTCAAAATTGACCGTACACGACCTGACAAACTTTATTAATTTTTCACAAAACTAAAGGGCGGACTGCCACAATATAAAACTAAAACCACTCGCTGGTAGAAAAATACAACCAGCACGCAAAAATACTCCCTTTAAAAAATCCGATATAGAAATATCGAGCCACAGTCCAACGACGTTTCGCCAGTCCCCAAAACGAGTGGAAACACACAAAATAAAACAAAACAAACAAAACAAAAAAACAACAACACCAGTCGCAAAATTATGCCGCGACAACCCCACTTCTACCTCCGTGAGAGTTGCTTGGTATATTGAGACCAACCAACTTTCGAATCTAACCGGAGAAAAATCACCCTGAGTCCATGTGCGGCCTAAGGTCCTGCACATGCCATGTCCCCTTTTCTCGTCCGTCTTCGTCTTCCAAAACATATGTCCACGGAGACACCCTCTTTTTAACCCTAAACGGTCCAACAAATTTGGGAGCTAACTTCGCTGCAAAATAGTTTGCAGCATCGGACAAAACAAAATTACGTCTCCATACTAACTCGTGTGGTAAATACTGTACAACTCTACGTCTGAGATTGTACGTCTTTGCTGTCTTGGCACTTGCCATTTCTAACTTTTTCCGTATGTCTTCCCTCAAGTCTGCCATTTTCTTGGCCTGGTCCTCAGTACTACTGTCCGGTTGGTCTGAGTCTCCCACTCGTCTATAATACCTATCACCCCTGACCGCCATATTCCGGCCAAAATTCACGAAGTATGGAGACGCCCCCAACACCTCATGCTGCGCTATTCGATTGCAGCACGCCACCTTTGAGATGTGAGTATCCCACGTCCTGTGGTTCTCCGACACGTAAGACCTCAAAGTGGTCTTAATAATTTGGTTAATCCAGCGGAAGATAATGTGCAGTGTACCGCATCTGTTGTCCTAACGCCCATGTGCCCCTATAATGATTATCGTGACACTCGAATCAAATACTCCGCCTATTATTCCTGCCCACAACTCTCTTCCACTCGTACCCAGCGCTAAACAAACTGGGTAATCGAGTGGTTTATCCTCCACTTTCCGAACCATGCTTTCGAGCCATGAATCTTCTATACGCCCATCTACCTCCCCTACGACTGGGACACTTCTGGAAAGCATGTCGGGCACCACATGATCTTTCCCTTTCCGATGAATGATTTCATAATCGTACTGCTGGAGCTTTGAGGCCCACCTAGCCAACCTACCGCAAGGCTCTTTCAAATGGTTGAGCCATACCAACTGACTGACCCCTTCGATGTATGGCCTCAACTTCTCAACTGCCCACAAAACAGCCAACCACTCCTTCTGGGTAGTGGAATAATTCCTCTCGCACCTACTCAACGACCTGCTCAAATATGAAGTGACCTTCTCCCCTTCATCAAACTGCTGTGTCAAAACGGCACCTATTCCAAAATCGGAAACATCAGTTTGAACTACGAAGGGTCGTTCGAAATCGGGACATCTCAGGACCGGCGCCGTCACTAGACGCTCCTTGGCATTCAAAAAGCTGTCCTCGTACTCCGGCGACCATCTAAACCTGTTCTTCTTCTTTGGAAGATCAGGTAGAGTTTTAACTAAATCTGCGAAATTCGAAACAAACCTATGATACCAAGAAATGGTGCCAACAAACCTTTCATTTTTGGGCGCTGGAATTTTCAGCATTGCCTCAACTTTTTCGGGGTCAACATGCAAGCCCTGTCGATCAACAACATAACCTAGATACCGTAGCGAAGAAAGACAAAAATTACATTTTTCCCTATTCAATCTAAGCCCTGCCGAACAAATCCTCCTCAGGACCTCCTTCAGAACCTCAACATGCTTGTCAAATGTATTTGTAACAATAGTAATATCGTCCAAATACACGAAAACTTGGGGTTCAAAGTCAGCCCCAAGGACCTCATCTATAAATCTCTGCCAAGTTGCAGGCGCATTGTGCAGGCCATAAGGCATGCGCTTGAACTGGTGGAGCCCCCTACCCAAAACTGTAAATGCCGTGCAGGTCCTAGACTCCTTCTCTACTGGGATCTGCTAATAAGCGGATTTTATATCCAAACTAGAGAGATATTTGGCGTCCTTTAGCTTATGTAAAGTAGCCGGGTAGTATTGCTGCTTGCCTGGTTCCACATTTGGCTTTATACGAATCCGATGTTCGACCAAATGTGTACAACCAAGTCCCTCAGGCATAGCTCTAAAAACTTCAACGACTA
This sequence comes from Heteromyza rotundicornis, assembly GCA_951394025.1. Classification (NCBI taxonomy): domain Eukaryota; kingdom Metazoa; phylum Arthropoda; class Insecta; order Diptera; family Heleomyzidae; genus Heteromyza; species Heteromyza rotundicornis. Next base: position 51,776,019 of record OX596010.1, on the reverse strand, counting down.
ACTCTTCAAGAACCGATTTTTCCCTAGTTGACAACGAAGAATATCAACTACCGCCGCTACTGACGAGACCTAAACTTGGTCGGAAAACCTCCATTGATTCTTGGCCAAATCTGGCACATACCTAAACCTCGCGAACTTCTTGCCCTGCTTCCACAAAAGCTCGCTCCCCATTTCCCGACACTTCGCGGGCCCTCGGAGCCGCTCTCGGGGCCGCCTCCCTGTCCGAGCGCTCCTGTAATTGCCCCGCTCTCTGAGAGCATCGGGGCAATCACGCTTCATCGGATCGGATCGGACCGGATCGGACAGACGACCGAACGACCCCCGCATTGCCGCAACATAAATTCCTATGGACTCAGTCCAACCCTGAGTCCTTCTCCTAATTACCGGCATCAAAATGTCGTCAAAGTTGGGGGGCAGGAATTCCAGTTTCAGCTCGGCGACCAACTCTCGCCAGCCTGAAACTGTCCTGCGGACATCGCTAAACCAGAGCTGGGCTTTTCCAGAAAAGAGCTCCACTGCTCCCCTAAACAACTGGGCTCCCCCAACGCCCCGAGCCTCGCACAGCTCGTTCACCCTCAGCAGAAATGCATGCACGGATATGTCCGACTTCTCCCCAGTAAAAGTCAAACCCCACTTCGATAAATTTTCTATCTTCTGAAAACCTACCTCACCCAACGAAGTGGTTGGCTCATGTCTCGGGGCGGGTTGAGGCTCTCTCTCAACCGCAGACACCCTACTGAGCGCCTTAGGTGGCCGCGACGGCTTCGGGTCCTCATCGAAGGCATCGGCCTAGCCACCACCTAGCTACACCACCTCGTTGAGTTCCCCCAACAGCAAAAGAACCCTATTCTTGAGCGCCATCTGTTCAACTACTTCCCCCTTACTCGCTGGCCTCGAACGAGTAAGGCGACCTAACGCCCATTCTAATTTTGTCACGATCGGACGACTTACTATCTAGTGGAGGGGTTTCCATAAGTTTTTCAACCTAAGAAATTTTCCCCTCCACACCTATCCTATCCTCCTCAAAAGTAAATGCATAACCTGCAAATACATCCACCGACCCCCTACGCTCTATTTGCCTTGATGCCCTCAAGCGGAGCCACTGCTCCGGTGGAGTCCATGTAAGGAGTCCAATAGGGATGGAGGCACGAGCCTCCATCCCTATTTGCCCGAATAGTACAGTCGCGAAGCGTGGGATTAGAGCCGACCCTCGCGGTATGGTATCCCCGGCCGAACGAATAACACAAACACGCGAAAACCCGATAAAAAAACTTTTTAAAAACTACACCGCAACTGCCGCGATATATATATAAGTATATATATATATATGTATATATATGTACAAACGGAACCCTTTCCAAAATTGACACAAAACGACAAATAACCAAAAGAAATTATTTGTTCACCAAAAATAATATTTTTTTAAACGCAATTAATTTGCGGGACCAGACTGACCTGTCTGAAATCCCTTGCACGATTCTTTGCAGAATCAATTCACCAGCTGGACTTCGATAAGATCGATGTCCAGCAACCACTTAGCTCAGATGCGGGACTACACAAACAAAAAAAGGAATAAGGAAGAGGGGTGAAACGGCCAAACAAATTCCAAGCAAACAACTTGAAATTCCCAGGACGGAAACACTTCACCAAAGTTCTAAATTGACCGTACACAACCTGACAAACTTTATTAATTTTTCACAAAACTAAAGGGCCGACTCCCACAATAAAAAAAACTAAAACCACTCGCTGGTAGAAACATACAACCAGCACATAAAAATACTCTCTTTGAAAAATCCGATATAGAAATATCGAGCCACACGATATAGAAATATCGTGCCATGCACGGGAAAATAAAACACTAATTTGAAAAATTAAAGATTTACTAAATATATTGTGTATATTTAGATGCAACAATATTTTCTATGTTTTTATATGTAATTTTTTTTTATAGAAATTTGTGAAATATGTGAACTTTTATTAAATTTTGTTTGATGATGTAATTATCGCCTAATGTGTAAAGTTGAACTGTCACATAAAAAAGAATTAAAAAGAAAGATTAAAAAAAAGAAAAAAATATGAAGCAATAGAATTAAAAAAAAACAATAACTACGGCCGGCACCGGGCTTGAACCTATGACTGCCCCAGTTATAGGCCGAAGCGCTAACCAACAGACCACAGCCAGCTATAATATGATTTCAACTAATGGCGATTAGGTGAACTCCATAATCTATATACACATATAAATATCATTTGTGAAATATGTGAACTTTTATTAAATTTTGTAAAGAATAGAAAGAAATTTTGTTTGATGATGTAATTGTCGCCTAATGTGTAAAGTTGAACTGTTACATTAAAAAAGAATTAAAAAAGAAAGATTAAAAAAAAAAGAAAAAAATATGAAGCAATGGAATTAGAAAACCCATAACTACGGCCGGCACCGGGCTTGAACCTATGACTGCCGCAGCTCTAGATCGAAGCTCTAAACAGCCAGCTATAAAATAACTTCAGCTAATGGCGATATAGTTCAGCAAGCTGTATGGTGAACGTGTATATACACACAAAAAGTAACAAATATAGCTATGATTTACCATTGCCACCTTTAAGGAAATAATACTGCCACAAAGCGTTTCCACCTAACATTGTTTTCACCTGTTACGGCCAAACATTATTTCCTATTGTCGATTATTTTTATTGCAAAGCGATTTAATCATTGGATTTTGTCAATTTTTATTTTCGTATTATGTATTATGTAAAAATCTGCTTTCCGATATATAAATTTTTTTAAGTTTTGATTTCCCCTTTTACAATTTCTTGAGTGACTTCTAAGAAAGGTGTTCATTTGTGGTATTTTTATACCCCCACACTCACTGTGGCAGGGTATACTAACTTTGTCACAACGTTTGTAACGCCCATAAGGAGGCGTGTCCGGTATGAAAAAGTATATATATTCTTGATCAGTATCACCTCCTGAGTCGATTTAGCGATGTCCGTCTGTCTGTCCGTCCGTCTGTCCGTCCGCACGATAGCGGTCGCAGTTTTGGAGATATCGACTTGAAACTTTTTTTACATGTTTTTCTCGTGAATACTGAGATCAAGTTCGAGAATCAGCCAAATCGGACAAAAACTGGGCAAATTTTTCAAGTCTTTTTTATTGTTGTATTCCATTGGAAATGTTTAGAAACGTATTTTTGACATGGTCCGAGGTTCCGAAGCCACATATATAAGGGTCTAAATGGGGTCCTGAGACAAATTTTTTTTTTTTCGGATTTGATTGGAAATTTTTAGAAATGGATTTTGGACATGGTTTGTGCTCCAAAACCACCTATAATTGGCTCAAAATAGGGTCTTGAGACCACATTTTTTTATGTTCGAGGTACTTCTTTCTACTGTGTGGGGGTATTTCAACTTCGGTATAGCCGAAGATAGTCCACTCTCTAGTTTTTCGGGAATTTTAATTTATAAATGATTCACATTTTTATTTGTTTTTATGAAATTTCTCACCTCAAACAAATATTTTTTATTCGAATATCGCATTTGCAAGAAACATTTTTGGGTAAGTTTCGCTGCGGCTGCGGTACTATGCGTTGGTGTGTGCGGACCTTAATGTTGTACTGGGAATATATGCAAATATTAAATGTAATGTAATAGGAAAGTGTAATATGAAAATCTAATACACCACCGTAATAGGTGAAAATAGTGTTAGGTGGCAACGGTAGACTTGTGGCAGTGTTATTTTCTTAAAGGTGGCTGCTTTAGGTTGAAGCTATTTTTGTTTATATATGTGAAACATGATTTTTTGTGTGTATATACATGAAAGCCTTTTGCATACAGCTGGCTGAGGTTAATCGATATTAGCTAATGGTATTGTATAAGTCAAAGTGGCTTTGGTGAGTAAGCGTTTCGTTGGCTTCTTCATCTCACTTACAATCGCTGCGTTGTGGGTTTCATTCCTCACCAGGGCGGCTAACACTTATAAAAAAAATATATCTGTAAATATATTGTAAGTGACTCTGGTTCCTTCTCACGACCGCAGCGTTGTGTAGACAAACCACCAGAAAAAAGGGCTAACATTTAAAAAAAATGACGGTTAACAACTTTAAAAAATTTTTTAAGTGAAGTTGTAAATTTTGCATTGGTTAGCGTTAGGGACAGACAGACAGATAGATAGACATACAGAAAGACAGACGGACAGATCTGGACAAATATATATTTTTAAAATAACCAAATTTTTTGTTATTATGTCATTTTTAGCCAATTCCTAAATTTGGAAAAAACTAAACTTTCTTTTGCAAAGATTTTTTTTTTTAAATGAAAATATGAGACTTAAATATTCTTTCAGTGGCGACATTTGAATGCACTATGGAAAAAATGAAGTGGCATGTACCACTTTTTGGAAACTCTTCAACTGGTTTTTCTTTTTGTACGATTTCACCGAAACAGACGCATCAAAAAGTAAATCCATATCCACTATTTTTAATAATATTTTAGCTAGTTGTTTTCAGAATGGCTCAAGCTAAAAAATTGTTTGTCTATACAAAAAAACATAAAATATATTCAAAGAAAAGAAAAACAGTACAAAAACAGTTCGGTTTTGACTGTTTTGAATAAAACAGTACTTTTTACAAAAAACAGAATATGTTACAAAACAGGGCTTAAATCTACTTTACTTGTACCTCTCAGATTTCAAAACTTTTTCATAACCTGTTCAGAATCTCTTTAAAACGAAAAAAAAACTAGAGAGTGGACTATCTTCGGCTATACCGAAGCTGAAATACCCCCAGTAGGAAGAAGTACCTCGAACATAAAAAAAAGTGGTCTCAAGACCCCATTTTGAGCCATTTATAGGTACTTTTGGAGCCCGGACCATGTCCAAAATTCGTTTCTAAACATTTCCAATCAAATCCACCGAAAAAAAAAATTGGTCTCAAGACCCCATTTTGACCCTTATATATGTAGTTTCGGAACCTCGGACCATGTCAGAAATATGTTTCTAAACATTTCCAATCGAATACAACCATAAAAAAGACTTGAAAAATGTTAACCTTTTTTTTCGGTGTATGGAGTAATTTAGCGATGTCCGTCTGTCTGTCCGTCTGTCCGTCCGCACGATAGCGGTCGCAGTTTTGGAGATATCGACTTGAAACTTTGGGTACATGTTTTTCTCGTGAATACTGAGATCAAGTTCGAGAATCAGCCAAATCGGACAAAAACTGGGCGTGGCTCCCATACACCGAAAAAAAGGTAAAAATTTTTATACCCCCACACTCATTGTGGCAGGGTATACTCACTTTGTCACAACGTTTGTAACGCCCATAAGGAGGCGTGTCCGGTTTGGAAAAGTATATATATTCTTGATCAGCATCACCGCCGGAGTCAATTTAGCGATGTCCGTCTGTCTGTCCGTCTGTCCGTCTGTCCGTCCGCACGATAGCGGTCGCAGTTTTGGAGATATCGACTTGAAACTTTGGGTACATGTTTTTCTCGTGAATACTGAGATCAAGTTCGTGAATCAGCCAAATCGGATAAAAACTGGGCGTGGCTCCCATACACCGAAAAAAAAGGTTCACATTTTTGAAGTCCCTTTTATGGTTGTATTCGATTGGAAATATTTAGAAACGTATTTTTGACATGGTCCGAGGTTCCGAAACCACATATATTAGGGTCAAAATGGGGTCTTGAGACAAATTTTTTTTTGTTTGGTTGATTTGATTGGAAATGTTTAGAAATGGATTTTGGACATGGTCCGGGCTCCAAAACCTATAATTGGCTCAAAATAGGGTCTTGAGACCACATTTTTTTATGTTCGAGGTACTTCCTACTGTGTGGGGGTATTTCAGCTTCGGTATAGCCGAAGATAGTCCACTCTCTAGTTTATTGTTGTATTCGATTGGAAATGTTTAGAAACGTATTTTTGACATGGTCCGAGGTTCCGAAGCCACATATATAAGGGTCTAAATGGGGTCTTGAGACCAATTTTTTTTTTTTTGTGGATTTAATTGGAAATTTTTAGAAATGGATTTTGGACATGGTCCGGGCTCCAAAACCACCTATAATTAGCTCAAAATAGGGTCTTGAGACCACATTTTTATATGTTCGAGGTACTTCTTCCTACTGTGTGGGGGTATTTCAACTTCGGTATAGCCGAAGATAGTCCACTCTCTAGTTTTATTCAAAATTATTCTGAGGTATATTTATACCCCCACACTCACTGTGGCAGGGTATACTCACTTTGTCACAACGTTTGTAACGCCCATAAGGAGCCGTGTCCGGTATGGAAAAGTATATATATTCTTGATCAGTATCACCTCCTGAGTCGATTTAGCGATGTCCGTCTGTCTGTCCGTCTGTCCGTCTGTCCGTCTGTCCGTCTGTCCGTCTGTCCGTCTGTCCGTCTGTCCGTCCGCACGATAGCGGTCGCAGTTTTGGAGATATCGACTTGAAACTTTGGGTACATGTTTTTCTCGTGAATACTGAGATCAAGTTCGAGAATCAGCCAAATCGGACAAAAACTGGGCGTGGCTCCCATACACCGAAAAAAAAGGTAAAAATTTTTTATTGTTGTATTCGATTGGAAATGTTTAGAAACGTATTTTTGACATGGTCCGAGGTTCCGAAGCCACATATATAAGGGTCTAAATGGGGTCTTGAGACCAATTTTTTTTTTTTGGTGGATTTAATTGGAAATTTTTAGAAATGGATTTTGGACATGGTCCGAGGTTCCGAAGCCACATATATAAGGGTCTAAATGGGGTCTTGAGACCAATTTTTTTTTTTCGGTGGATTTGATTGGAAATGTTTAGAAATGGATTTTGGACATGGTCCGGGCTCCAAAACCACCTATAATTGGCTCAAAATAGGGTCTTGAGACCACATTTTTATATGTTCGAGGTACTTCTTCCTACTGTGTGGGGGTATTTCAGCTTCGGTATAGCCGAAGATAGTCCACTCTCTAGTTTTTATATTAAAATAAGATAGCTCTATTTTTACCTTTCATTTAGTATGTAATATGCAATACTTGGTGTCAATATCGGTTAAAAATTGTTCAAAATATTATAGTTTTTGTAAAAAAAAAGGAAAATTTTAATATAAACCGTTATATTTTTATTAAAAACTATTCTGAGGTATATTTTTTATATTAAAATAAGATAGCTCTATTTTGTACCTTTCATTTAGAATGTAATATTATCGCGCTATTTTTAACTAAACTTTATTTAAACTAACTAAAATCAAAAATCCCCACGCGATAATTAAATTCCCTATTTGCCCGAATAGCACAGTCGCGAAGCGTGGGATTTAAGACGACCCTCGCGGTATGGTATCCCCGGACGAACGAACAACACGAACACACGAAAACCTGATAAATAAACTTCTTTTAAAAAAACTACACCGAAACTGCCGCAATAGATATATATATAGGTATATATATAACTATATATAAAAGAAACGGAAATTTTCCCGACACAAGGAAAATAATACCGCACACAAACCCTTTTTCAAAATCAACACAAGCCGACAATCACCCAAAAGAAATTATTCGTACACCAAAAATTAAATCTTTTTAAACGCAATTGATTTGCGGGACCAGACCAACCTGTCTGAAATCCCTCGCACGATTCTTTGCAGAATCTATTCACCAGCTGGACTTCGATAAAATTCGATGTCCAGCAACAACTTGGCTCTGATGCGGGACAACACAAACAAAAAAAAGGAATAAGGAAGAGGGGGGGAAAACGGCCAAACAAATCCCAAGCAGACTACTTGGACGGAAACACTTCACCAAAATAAATCACGACCGAACACAATCTGTCCAACTCTATTCAATTCCTCAAAAACAAATCACTAAATGGCCGACTGCCACAAATAAAATAAAGCAAAATAAACACTAGCTGGCAAAACTAAACCAGCGCGCAAAAATACTCCCTTTGGACCACTTGTCCTCCAGCCACAGTCCGACGATGGCAACAGCTCAACTTCACCACTCAACAAAAAAAACACAATTTAAAAAAAAGGAAAGAAAATTATCCAAATTTTGGAACCAAATAATTTAAAATTCAATTAATTTAAAACAAAACCAAAGCTTCGACACTCTCCTTCTACCCTGCTCAAAAAGAACTAAAAAAATTAGAATATATGAGCGCCTATGACGCTCACTTTCCATTTATCTTCCCACATACATAGAGTGCGGCTTACGCAGAAACCAGTGTCCGCAGTCGGGGCTTTACCCATACCTATATGCGAAAAATCTCTTCAGATTTTTCTAGGTGTGTTTGGCAAATTTACATATACCCCCCTGCACCCACCAAAATGAAATATACATTTTGGCGGCACTCATGTACGTATAGGCGAAAGCATAAATGTTCTCAAATTCCTCTCCCTCAAACAGGTTTAAAAAGTACAAAAGCTTTAGTCCAGGTTTTGACAATTTACTATTGTAATGGCGAGGCTGGCAATACCCTCATCGGATCGCCGCCGCTCACTGAGCTAACTTAACGAAAGCAAAAGCGAAAGAAAGGAGAAGAAAGCAAGAGAACTTTGACAGCTCAAACAAAATATTCAGTTTTCTTCTTCCGCGCGCCGGCCGCATTTCGCCCGCGAGTGTCGTATTTGTTTTGCTTAGCAAATTAAGCAAAACAAATATATATTTAAAAAAAAAAAAAATCAACATTCAATAAAATCGTGCAGTGCGTTCTTTCGGTTAGTGCGTGCGAAATTTTGTTCCTTCGATTTTGTTCGCCCGTCGCCCCGAACAAAAGGGAAACAAAAAACATAACAAAACAAACAATACAACAAAACAACAACAACTGTGCCGCGAATTTATACCGCGACAACCTCACCTCCACCTCCGCGAAAGTTGCTTGGTCTCCTGAGACCAGCCAACTTTCGAATCTAACCGGAGAAAAATCACCCTGAGTCGATGTGCGGCCTAAGGTCCTGCACATGCCATGTCCCCTTTTCTCGTCCGTCTTCGTCTTCCAAAACATATGTCCACGGAGACACCCTCTTTTTAACCCTAAACGGTCCAACAAATTTCGGAGCTAACTTCGCTGCAAAATAGTTTGCAGCATCGGACAAAACAAAATTACGTCTCCATACTAACTCGTGCGGTAAATACTGTACATCTCTACGTCGGAGATTGTAAGTCTTTGCTGTCTTGGCACTTGCCATTTCTAACTTCTTCCGTATGTCTTCCCTCAAGTCTGCCATTAACTTGGCCCGGTCCTCACTACTACTGTCCGGTTGGTCTGAGTCTCCCACTCGTCTATAATCTCTATCACCCCTGACCGCCATATTTCGGCCAAAATTCACGAAGTATGGAGACGCTCCCAAAACCTCATGCTGCGATGTTCGAATGCAGCACGCCACCTTTGAGAGATGAGAATCCCATGTCCGATGGTTTTCTGAAATATATGCTCTCAAAGTGGTCTTAATTATTTGGTTGATCCGCTCGGCCGGATTGGCCTGCGGATGATAGTGTGCAGTGTACCGCATCTGCACACCATACGACGCGCATAAACTCTGCAGCTCCTTGCTGCGAAACTGTGGCCCATTGTCGCACACAATGGACCTCGGAACTCCAAAGAGCAGGAAAACATTGTCTTCCAACTCCTTGCAAACACTCTTTGCCGTTGCATTTCGCAACGGAAACAACAATGGGAATTTGGTGAAGTAGTCAACCACCGTTAAAATATAACAAAATCCCCGACTAGACTTCACCAAGGGTCCCACCAGATCTACGCAGATCATTTCCCAAGGTTCTAACTTCTTTGTCCTCTCTACCATACAACCAGCTGGCTTATTGTTGTCTGTTTTCACCCTCTGGCAAACCTGACAACCTTTAATATATCTAGCTATCTCTGCCTTCATTTTCGGCCAATAATATTTCTCAATTACCCTAGCGTATGTTTTCCTAACGCCCATGTGCCCCGATAATGGATTATCGTGACACTCGAATAAAATTTTACTCCTATCACTCTTGCCTACAACTCTCTTCCACTCGTACCCAGCACTAAACAAACTATTTGTCCCTGCCTTTATGTGTTTATATAACACCCCATTTTCAATTCTCCAAGCTGGGTAATCGAGTGGTTTATCCTCCACTTTCCTAACCATGGAATCCACCCATGGGTCTCTAACACGCCCATCTACCTCCCCTACGACTGGGACACCTCTAGAAAGCATGTCGGGCACAACATGATCTTTCCCCTTACGATGTATGATTTCATAATCGTATTGCTGGAGCTTTAAAGCCCACCTAGCCAACCTACCGCAAGGATCTTTCAAATTGTTGAGCCATACCAACGAATAATGGTCGGTCACCACTGTGAACCTGACCCCTTCGATGTATGGCCTCAACTTCTCAACTGCCCACAAAACAGCCAAACACTCCTTCTCGGTAGTGGAATAATTCCTCTCGCACCTACTCAACGACCTACTCAAATACGAAATGACCTTCTCCCCTTCATCAAACTGCTGTGTCAAAACGGCACCTATTCCAAAATCGGAAGCATCAGTCTGAACAACGAAGGGTCGTTCGAAATCAGGACAGCTCAGGACCGGCGCCGTCACTAGGCGCTCCTTGGCCTTCAAAAAGCTGTCCTCGCACTCCGGCGACCATCTAAACCTGTTCTTCTTCTTTAGAAGATCAGTTAGAGGCTTAACCAAATCAGCGAAATTCGAAACAAACCTACGATACCAAGAAATGGTGCCAACAAACGACCTGACTTCCCTTACATTTTTGGGCGCTGGAATTTTCAGCATTGCCTCAACTTTCTCGGGGTCAACGTGCAAGCCCTGTCGATCAACAACATAACCTAAGTACCGTAGCGAAGAAAGACAAAAATTACATTTTTCCCTATTCAATCTAAGCCCTGCCGAACAAATCCTCCTCAGGACCTCCTTCAGAACCTCAACATGCTTATCAAATGTATTTGTAACAATAATAATATCGTCCAAATACACGAAAACATGGGGTTCCAAGTCAGCCCCAAGGACCTCATCTATAAATCTCTGCCAAGTTGCAGGCGCATTGTGCAGGCCATAAGGCATGCGCTTGAACTGGTAGAGCCCCCTACCCGGAACTGTAAATGCCGTGCAGGCCCTAGACTCCTTCTCTACTGGGATCTGCCAATAAGCGGATTTTATATCCAAACTAGAGAGATATTTGGCGTCCTTTAGCTTATCTAAAGTAGCCGAAATATAAGGGAGGGGGTAACTATCTCGATCCGTATTTTTATTCAGTGTCCTATAGTCGACACAAAACCTATAACTCCCATCCTTTTTCCTAATCATCACAACCGGTGATGCCCAAGGGCTGTGAGAAATCTCAATCACACCCTTTCCTAACATATCCTCTATTTCCTCATCTATGCGCCTCTGAATAGCGGGCGATACCGGATAGTATCGCTGCTTGACTGGTTCCACATTTGGCTTTGTACGAATCCGATGTTCGACCAAATGTGTACAACCAAGTCCCTCAGGCATAGACCTAAAAACATCTGCAACAAACTCCTCAAGAACCGATTTTTCCCTAGTTGACAACGAAGACCTATCAACTATCGCCGCTACTGACGAGACCTCGACTTGGTCGGAAAACCTCCACTGATTCTTGGCCAAATCTGGCACTACACCGGCCTTAGACCAAAAGTCTACTCCAAGAATCAATGATTGGGGTAAATCCGGTATTACGAGGCATTCCACGAGGACCGACTTGCCCTCTACCTCGAAAGGGACCGAAACTACCCCCCTAACCGGAACTTCTTCACCATCAGCAAGCGCAACCTTGCTGACCGCAGACGCCAATAAACGTATCCCCCAGGACTTTAATGTGTCCCAGCCTGGCCTACCAAGAATCGTCCTGGTGGCCCCCGAATCCAAAAGCCCTAACATACGCACTCCAAAAATTGTAACACCTAAATATGGCCTATTATCCAATTCTCTACCTGAAAGAGAAAAACTCAAACAAATTTCGGACGGACGTTGCCTCTGAGGCCTACCACTATTTTCCCTAGCCAGCTGGTTGCCCGCAGGCAACCTACCTAAACCTCGCGAACTTCTTGCCCTGCTTCCACAAGAGCTCGCTCCCCATTTCCCGACTCTTCGCGGGCCCTCGGAGCCGCTCTCGGGGCCGCCTCCCTGTCCGAGCGCTCCTGCGATTGCCCTGCTCTCTGAGAGCATCGGGGGCAATCACGCTTCAAAAAACCAGGCCGCCTACAACCGAAACAATAAATTTCCCTAGGGCAGTTGCTCAAAACATGCCCAAACCGCTTACAATTGAAGCACCTAAAAGAATTTTGGGGAGGAGCCTGAATTCTCCTCTCCAACCTAGCGTCACGCAAAGGGGCCCTAACCACTGAAACCTCAGGTTCAGCAGAGACGCCCGCACAGCCTCCAGCTTCCGACCCAAGGAAACCAACTCCGATAAAGACTTAGGCTCAGCCAAGCCCAGCTGAGTCTGGTAAAACGGGGACAGGTTTGCGATCACCAGACCCAGCATACGCCTCTCTGACAAGGGGTCGGACAGACGACCGAACAACCCCCTCATCGCCGCTACATATATACCTATGGACTCAGTCCCACCCTGAGTCCGTCGTCTAATCTCAGACATCAAAATGTCGTCATAGTTGGGGGGCAGGAATTCCAGTTTCAGCTCGGCGACCAACTCTCGCCAGCCTGAAACTGTCCTGCGGACATCCCTAAACCAGAGCAGGGCTTTTCCAGAAAAAAGCTCCACTGCTCCCCTAAACAACTGGGCTTCACTAACGCCCCGAGCCTCGCATAGCTCGTCTACCCTCTGCAGAAATGCATGCACGGACATATCGGACCTTTCCCCAGTGAATTTCAAACCCCATTTCGATAAATTTTCTATCTTCAAAAATCCTACCTCACCCAACGAGATGGATGGTCTCGGGGCGGGTTGAGGCTCTCCCTCAACCGCAGACTCCCTACTAAGCCCCTTGGATGGTCGGGATGGCCTTGGATTGTCATCGAAGGCATCATCTCCGCCACCAACATCCTCCACCGCCTCGTTGAGTTCCCCCAACAACAAAAGGACCCTATTTTTGAGCGCCATCTGCTCTACTACTTCTTCCTTACTCGCTGGCCTCGAACGAGTAAGGCGACCTAAAGCCCATTCCAATTTCGCCAAAATCTTTAAATATTCGGGCGACTTTGCGTCCTTGGGAGGGGTTTCCATAAGTTTTTCAACTTCGGAAATCTTCCCCTCCACACCCAACCTATCTTCCTCAAAAACAAATGGATATCCCGCAAAGACATCCACGGACTCCCTTCGCTCTATTTGCCTTGATGCCCTCAAGGACTTCCTCATAGACTCTACCGGAGTCACTGGCAACCCACGAGCCTCCATCTCGTATGCCAGTTCCTCTTGGTTTAATCGGTTAATCTCCATATTGAATCAGACGGACAAAAAAAACCAAAAAATTAAAAAAATTCAAAAAGAAACCCCAAAGAAAATGAAACCAGCGTTCAATACGCTCACAGAATTTTCCAAAAAAGTAAAGAAATTTAAAAGAAAACTTTCAAAAAAAAATTTTTTTTTTTAAAATAAAAAAAATTACGGACAAAAAAAACAGGAACGACGAAACTTTTAAGGCGGGCGGCACCGCAAAAAAAAATTTAAAACAAAATTTCTTTCTCAAAACTCAAAAAAAAATTATCAAAAATTAATAAAAATCAAAAAAAAATATATATATAAAAAAAATTGATAAAAATAAAACTATAAAATAATAAAGAAATTTAAAAAGAATAATACAAAAGCAACAGCTAAAGGCGGACGACACCACCACTGTTAAATAAAATTACAAAAAAAATTAAAATTTAAAATAAAATTAATTAAATAAAAAATTACTGGTGTTGTACCAAATAAAAAAATCGGAACGGACTCACCGAACAACAAAAAAAAACCCGCTGCCGCTACTCCGCCGTCGACAGCACTCTCACTGGAAACCAGAGAAATTCCAAAAAAACTAAATAAATAAAAATACGAATTAGTAAATTATAAAAAAAACTGAAATAATACAACCAACAAAAACAGCACAAAAAGATTTTGATATAAATAAAAAAAAATTAATTACAAAAAAAACTTTAAAAAAAATTTGTTAAAAAAAATTTAAAAAAAAATTATAAGAAAAAAAATTTAAAAAAAAATTATTAAAAACTTTAGTAAAAATAGCCCCACGTTGGGCGCCAGCTTATCGCGCTATTTTTAACTAAACTTTATTTAAACTAACTAAAATCAAAAATCCCCACGCGATAATTAAATTCCCTATTTGCCCGAATAGCACAGTCGCGAAGCGTGGGATTTAAGACGACCCTCGCGGTATGGTATCCCCGGACGAACGAACAACACGAACACACGAAAACCTGATAAATAAACTTCTTTTAAAAAAAACTACACCGAAACTGCCGCAATAGATATATATATAGGTATATATATAACTATATATAAAAGAAACGGAAATTTTCCCGACACAAGGAAAATAATACCGCACACAAACCCTTTTTCAAAATCAACACAAGCCGACAATCACCCAAAAGAAATTATTCGTACACCAAAAATTAAATCTTTTTAAACGCAATTGATTTGCGGGACCAGACCAACCTGTCTGAAATCCCTCGCACGATTCTTTGCAGAATCTATTCACCAGCTGGACTTCGATAAAATTCGATGTCCAGCAACAACTTGGCTCTGATGCGGGACAACACAAACAAAAAAAAGGAATAAGGAAGAGGGGGGGAAAACGGCCAAACAAATCCCAAGCAGACTACTTGGACGGAAACACTTCACCAAAATAAATCACGACCGAACACAATCTGTCCAACTCTATTCAATTCCTCAAAAACAAATCACTAAATGGCCGACTGCCACAAATAAAATAAAGCAAAATAAACACTAGCTGGCAAAACTAAACCAGCGCGCAAAAATACTCCCTTTGGACCACTTGTCCTCCAGCCACAGTCCGACGATGGCAACAGCTCCACTTCACCACTCAACAAAAAAAACACAATTTAAAAAAAAGGAAAGAAAATTATCCAAATTTTGGAACCAAATAATTTAAAATTCAATTAATTTAAAACAAAACCAAAGCTTCGACACTCTCCTTCTACCCTGCTCAAAAAGAACTAAAAAAATTAGAATATATGAGCGCCTATGACGCTCACTTTCCATTTATCTTCCCACATACATAGAGTGCGGCTTACGCAGAAACCAGTGTCCGCAGTCGGGACCCATACCTATATGCGAAAAATCTCTTCAGATTTTTCTAGGTGTGTTTGGCAAATTTACATATACCCCCCTGCACCCACCAAAATGAAATATACATTTTGGCGGCACTCATGTACGTATAGGCGAAAGCATAAATGTTCTCAAATTCCTCTCCCTCAAACAGGTTTAAAAAGTACAAAAGCTTTAGTCCAGGTTTTGACAATTTACTATTGTAATGGCGAGGCTGGCAATACCCTCATCGGATCGCCGCCGCTCACTGAGCTAACTTAACGAAAGCAAAAGCGAAAGAAAGGAGAAGAAAGCAAGAGAACTTTGACAGCTCAAACAAAATATTCAGTTTTCTTCTTCCGCGCGCCGGCCGCATTTCGCCCGCGAGTGTCGTATTTGTTTTGCTTAGCAAATTAAGCAAAACAAATATATATTTAAAAAAAAAAAAAATCAACATTCAATAAAATCGTGCAGTGCGTTCTTTCGGTTAGTGCGTGCGAAATTTTGTTCCTTCGATTTTGTTCGCCCGTCGCCCCGAACAAAAGGGAAACAAAAAACATAACAAAACAAACAATACAACAAAACAACAACAACTGTGCCGCGAATTTATACCGCGACAATATGTAATAGTTGGTGTCAAAAATCCTTTATAACAATATTAAACAAAGAGTACTACGATTTTTTTTTTCCCTGCGGCTCTGTATTATTAAATTTCAAATACACTTTATTTGTTTTTGCACTACATTTTTGCTTGAGGGAATGCACAATTCTACACTAGTACTAATTGGGCGCAGGCCTTGCTCTTCTACGAACTATTCGATAGCTCTCGAAATCGTTTTCAAAAAAGATAAAAAAACAGAAAATTCGTTTGAAATTAGTTATCTTTTCTTTATTTTTGTATATATTTTCCTCAGAAAATCTTACCGGCTTTTCTTGGCTGTGGCGGCTGCTGCTTCGTATGGTATTCGGACGAGAGTGTCATAATATTTTTAAAAAGCCAAAAAGCCGTCGGCAAAACCGAAATCGCCATACTTGAAAGCAGATTTCGCCACAGACAACAGCGCCCCCTACATTTAACAAATTTATATAAGGTAGCGTTCATATTTACGCGGTTGGCGTGAACATTGCCGCCCGCCTTGCAGCATCACTGCAACTAAATCTAATAGAAAATTACAAAATTTTATATTTATAAAAAATGGTGATCAGCGCAATATAAATTCAATTTAATAAAAATACATACAAATTACATTTGGTAATTTCCTCTAAAAATTCCTCCAAAAATTAGGGGTTGGACGAAAGTGACGTTGCTGCTCAAAGGCGCGCTGGGATTGTGTTGGCTCAAGAGTACGAGGCCCAAGTCCAACCGACTGATAGCTGACCAGCTCAAGCGTACGAGGCCCAAGTCCAGTCAGATCACCGTCGTGCGCTTCTATGGATGGCTCAAGCGTACGAGGCCCAAGTCCATCCATATCATCGTCGCGCGCTCCCATGGATGGCTCAAGCGTACGAGGCCCAAGTCCATCCGTGGTGCAGCCTTGTGCTTCAGATGATGGCTCAAGCGAACTAGGCTCAAGTCCATCCCTCTTTTTACTATGCGGTTCACATGATGGCTCAGACGTACGAGATCCAAGTCCACCATCCGCAGTATCGACGCTTCCGTATTCTTTTCGGATATCTAAAATCCGAATTCTGTCGTCTCGGCCGGAATATTTTTTCATATCTCTGCCTAGTCGCCACTCATTTGGAGATAGCCTTTCTTCACTCATTATCTCTAACTTCTCAAAATTTTTCTGTGTAGTTTTCCATTTTAAATATTTACGCTCATCCTCATTTTTACGAGTGGTTTTGCTATAATTTTTCTTACTCTTATTTTTATTTGAAGTCCAAGAACTTTTCTTTGAAACTTCCTCAAGTTGTTGCAAATTTGACGACTGATCCTTCAGTGAAATTTGATTAAAGTATACCGAATATGTCGGTTTAATTGAAACCCCATTAGGGGGCAAAGGCCCTGTTAAGATCCACCCAAAAACTGTTTTCTGAGCAATGAGTGACCCTAGAATACCTCTTCGTATTCCATCTAAAATAATTAGTGGATATATGTCACCTCCAATGAGGACATCCACTTGTTCGCTTTTATGGAAATTAGGGTCTGCCATTTGCAAATCAGGTAAATTCTGCACCAAGGTCCTATCGATAGAAACTGTGGGAATGTTGCCGCTTAATTGAGGAAGAATGAGACCCTTCGTCTCTATTCTTACCCTGGGATCAATTGGTGATCCTATTACAAAATTGCACATTTTTTGAATTTGTGCCGAAACCACATTATTTAGCCCTGCTACTTGGGCATTCACGCTTTGAGTGGGTATATTCAGCCGTTTCTGCAAACGCGCTGATATAAATGTGCCCTCTGACCCAGAGTCGATTAGCGCTCTGGCCGTATAAACGGAGCCTGAATGACATATGGTCACTAAAGCTGTCCCTAACAGCACCCCTTTTGTACTCGTTGTGAAATGCGTCTGAACCACGTTTGCATTATTGGAATTTACTTTTCTATTCTGATTTTGGGAGTATTTATTTTGGTAGCCACCAGTCCTTTGGTTAAGCGTACCTCGAATATCTGAAACTGTTTCTAGAGTTTGAAATCTTTCAGTCAGAAAACTATCTAAATCAACCCATTTGGGAATTGCTGTCTTATTTTTAATTCCTTGCTCCCATAAGGAGAGCGTTGCTTCTGGTAAGCAAGTAGAACACAAATATACGAAAATTGCATCCCAATTTTCAACATTAATTTTATATAGTTCGAGAGCGGATATACAGTTATTTATATCCCGCTGTAATTTCTTTATAGCGGACCCCGACTCCGAAGTCACTGGCTGAAGGCCGAACAAAATCCTCAGTTGACTATTCACTAAAATACGCTTATTTTCATACCTATCTGATAAATTATCCCACGCCTGCACAAATCCATCATTTGTGAGAGGGGACTTCTTGACTATATCTTTGGCTTCACCTCTAGTCTTCTGGTTAAGGTGAAAAAGTTTTTCAACTGAAGTTAGCCCGGAATTCTGAATATAAATGGCCGTGAACATGTCACGAAAAGTGGGCCATCACAGATAATCTCCATAGAAAATCTTAGTGTCACACGGAGGCAACCTCATGCTGCTAGAAGACGGACGATGCTCATTCGAATTCACAATCATAGTAGAACTGGGAGGGGGCGTTGAATGATGAGCTGTCAGATTGTGAGCAAATTCACCCATCATGGCAGCGCAGGCTACATATGCCTGATAACAATTTCTGTACCTATCTTTTATTATTTGTAAATCGCCACTAGGGTCCCCATTACTGGCAGAGGCTACCTGTGAGCAGACCTCCTATGCTGCCTTTACTTTTACCCACAAATCTTTAAATTCTTCGCATTGCACTTCTAACGAAAAAGTCGAATGGTCATTCTGACCAGTGGTATTGAATTCCGCTTCGAATTCAAGAATTTCGTCAGCCAGACGATGAAATTCCTTTAAGGTAGCCATTTTTCACAAAAAATATCAAAAAACCAAAAATCCACTTAAATTTCAAAAAATCAAAAAAATTTCCAAATAACAAAAAATATTTGGAATCGGTAATTTTATTTAAATATTTCTCGAAAATATTTAAAAGCGATAAAAAAAAATTTATAATAATAAATTTCAACCCTTTGTCAGTGTCGGAAATACTGACGTAGGGCGCACTTCAAATACTGTAGAATGTGAGAATAGACAAATGGAAAAAACCAACAAAAAATTGCACGAAATGCAAATCGAAAATATTTAAATATCTGAATACGCTTATTTTGAATATTTCGCAAAAAATATTAAAAAGCGGTAACGAAATAAATTATTTCTTATTTAAATATTTTGATCTGTAAATAATCAGTTTCAGTCTTAGAAATTTCGAAATATTTCTTGACTGACTGAAGACACACACAAATTAAATAAAAAAAGAATTACTCTCACTGTTGTTGTTGCACTTCGGAACTTCGGGTTTTGTCTAATATTCCCGCGTTGCTAACTTTTTCTTCAGTTAGTTCTTCACTGTCACTTTTTGTATCACTATTTTTTTATTTATTATTTGACCGAATTTTAACTTTAAATTTAGAATTAATTACTTTTAAAAAAACTCAATAAAAAAGCGAACGTCTGTCTGCTGCCAAAATGTCGAAAACTAAACAAAGCAAATGACAGAAATGCAGCAACAACCTGCAGTGGAGACTTTTTCTTGAGAGAGCGGGTGGGAGTATGTGTTTGTGTGTGTGTGCTTTTTGTTATTTCTGCACAGTACAATATGTCAAATATTTTTCGATTATTACTTTTTATTTTCTCAATTTAAGTATGGAGTACCTGCATTTGGTTGGTATTATTGTCATTCTCTTTTTATTCTTCACTCAAAAAATATACCTTTTCGGAAATTATTTGAACTTTTATTAGAAAAGTTCTCGAAATTCAAATTGGCGCCAATGTACGCTGCGTTGTAAAGAGTTGACAGAATTAAAAAAGAGAATAATTGTGTACAAACTATTTGAAGCTTTACTTTATAAATCACTTCACTTTCAAAATAAAATCACAAAATTGTTTTTGGAATAATGAAGAAAAGACGAGAGTAAATGAGTGGCTTCGGCTGGCTATTGAGCGTATGGAAAATTTTACTTTATTTTATATCTCGGATAGAATTTAAATATCTATCTATTTTTTAGTATTTTAAAAAATGCGCACATAAGATCACCATTAATAAATGTAACGCACCTTTTTTAATTCGAAGCAGCAGCTTAGATAATGATGATTTTGTATTTGTGTATTTTATTGTTGTGTGATCTGGAGGGGCTTTTCGTCTCCGTGTCAATTTGATTGTTGAAGGGCTTTTCTTCTCCTTTTCTTTAATCCGGTTCGAAGGACCAATAATTGGGCGCAGGCCTTGCTCTTCTACGAACTATTTGATAGCTCTCGAAATTGTTTTCAAAAAAGATAAAAAAAACAGAAAATTCGTTTGAAATTAGTTATCTTTTCTTTATTTTTGTATATATTTTCCTCAGAAAATCTTACCGGCTTTTCTTGGCTGTGGCGGCTGCTGCTTCGTATGGTATTCGGACGAGAGTGTCATAATATTTTTAAAAAGCCAAAAAGCCGTCGCCAAAACCGAAATCGCCATACTTGAAAGCAGATTTCGCCACAGACAACAGCGCCTCCTACATTTAACAAATTTATATATGGTAGCGTTCATATTTACGCGGTTGGCGTGAACAAGTACACTGTCACGTTCATTAAATTAAATTATATATTTCATGTAAAATTTTAACGAACAATTTCGCAATTTTTTTTTTATTTTTTATGAACGGCGCTATGTTACCAAACTCCGGAATTTTCGGGACTGAAAATTACTATTACAAGCAAAATGCATTTTAAAAAAATAAAAAAATGTTTTTTATATGTTTTATTGTCCGTCTGTCCGTCCGCACGATAGCGGTCGCACTTTTGGAGATATCGACTTGAAACTTTGGGTACATGTTTTTCTCGTGAATACTGAGATCAAGTTCGAGAATCAGCCAAATCGGATAAAAACTGGGCGTGGCTCCCATACACCGAAAAAAAAGGTTAACATTTTTCAAGTCTTTTTTATTGTTGTATTCGATTGGAAATGTTTAGAAATAGATTTTGGACATGGTCCGGGCTCCAAAACCACCTATAATTGGCTCAAAATAGGGTCTTGAGACCACATTTTTTTATATTATTTTTATATTTATTTTCTATTGATGGCCGCTAACTCATTATAAAACTTTAATTCACTTTCGATTACTTAAAATAATTTATTAAGAAATTTTTGTTACCGATTTCTGTAATTTTTCTATGACTGATTCAGATTAATCGAATGTTATCGAATGGCTGTAGAAACAATTCTATGGGTTATAGAAATAAGAATTTTTACAAAATTGTACAGATTTGAATTTATATTTGCTGCACACTTGTTGATAAAAAAAACTGTTAAATGTAAGCGAACTGATGTTCGCGTCGTTTGAGTATTTGTAAGGTACTGATTTTATTTTAATAAAACACCTAAATATATAGGCACAAAAAATCACTTAAACTAGACAGAATTAGAATATTATCAGCAGAGGCACGATAAGCGACCCCCGCACAGGCTATAAACTATTTATTACTTGTGTGTGTACTTTTCTTAATAGCGACAATAATAGAATACATTAGAATTGTAAATGGCCACACAGCCTCAACTCAAACTGAGTGTTACTAAACATAGATTATGATGTGTGAGAACATCTTCTGTTTGACATTTTTTATTACTAGCGATAATTATGGATAATATTTGAAATGTAAAAGTGTTCATAAGTATTTTGAACATTCTGCCGGAGGACAGAAAAGACGACAGTTGCAATGTAAAGTGTTCATAAGTATTTTGAACAGATACCGTGGTAGTATCTTGAGAAAAAATTCTTCTTAACCCTGTAGCTGAAAGCTACTAAAGTCAGTTTTTAAAGCACCCAAAATATCACGGATAAAAAAATTAATTTTTTAGTCATTAATACTGATTTTTAATTGAAATTTTTTTTTAAATTTAAAAATTTTTTTGTATTCTGGGCAGTGTTGCCAGGTGATGATGACAGAACAACGTTAATGCTTTAAAGTTCACATTGCATACATGATATGCATATATTGCTTATATCATATCCCAGCAAGCAAAATTGTTTTCAAACAAATTTTTTTCACAAAAAATCGATTGAGGTAACATAACTTGTTAGGATAGGTTAAATCAAAAAAAGTTGTACCACGTAAGTTGTTGGGTATTCAATTTTCTTTCGGAAATGCTATAGAAGTACTTTGCTGCATTATTTCAAGAGGGTTAGTATAAAAACAATATAAAGATGGGAATTTGCATTTTAGCAATTTCTAAAAAAATCTGACGTGATAGCGAAAAAGTGAAGACACCATTGAGTTTTGTTTAGGCCAAACGCATAGTTTTGAATGCATTGTAAAAGTTTATATTGCAATTTTATTAAGGTACACTCGTTTCTTACGAACGAAACAATTCTTTGAGTGTACATTTAGTTTGTCATGACGGCTTGCTATGTGGCTGAATAGCTTACAAATATTGTTTTTTCAAGATGTCTTCCACGATAATTAGTGAATGTTTAGAATTCGCTCTCTCCCCATCAAGCCACTAAGCAACGGCCGGTAAGAACTTCTCCATTTATCTCCAAACTTGTTGTCATAGCTGTAAGATAATATATACTAAAATTGAATATTTTGTATTTTTATTTCTACCCCAAATTACCTGAGGGATCTGCCCAAAATTAGTTGTGGAGAAGTAAATCCCTCCGCCCTTTTCATTGGTCCTTTGAACCGGATGCGGCTATCCTCAGCTATTTAAGAAGACAACATTTTAAAAATCAACTAGGATACATCAAGCTGATTACAGCATAATACAGGTGTGTTCAAATTATTTCATTCTATGGTGATCTCTACAAATAAATATAATAGAAAAGTAAAAAAGATAACCAAACCAAAATTACGCATCCTCTCTTCTTTTAAAATTTAAATAGATAAATTCTCGCTCCATTCTATCCAAATACAAACAAAAGAATTTGGTAAATCGCTCTTCGGCTATTTGTTTGAAATCTACAAAAGCTACAGCAAAACGGCTAAATTTCAGCAAATGGAGAACGTAAACAAATATAAAAACAAAGAAATCCCCCATTAAAATTAAATAAATTAAGTAAATTTTTCTCCTTGAAACAAAGACATGTCCTTGAAAAAATAACATGTTTTTCCTCAATTTAAGGTATTATTCTTGAATTTAAGTAAAAGTGCCTTAAAACGGAAGTCATCACCTCATTTTAAAGTCAAAATATACTTATCTTAAGTAAAACTGTTTTCAATTTCAAGGCTATCAATGACTTTAGTGCGGTTTCATTCCCATGTTTTCTTTGGATTAAGTAATTTTTCCTTAACTGGAGTACATTTTTTTTCGGTGCCCTATAATACTGAAATACACTTCGCGTCAGCAGAATAGTTTCACAATCAAATTTTTTGTAGCTCTATCTTTTCTGCCAAAACTGGTAAGAGAGAAAAAAATTCAACATTATGTGTAATAGTATGAAGGACTCTGATAAACATCAGTGCAGAAACAAAACAAATATTGTATGCAAATCAAATTGAATAAACTAAGAAATTTGTTAAACAGTTTTCGTAGAAAAATCAGAGCTACAAAAAAAAACATTTATTGTGAAACTATTCTGCTGACACACAGTTTATCTCAGTATAATAGTGCACTGAAAAATAATTTATGGAAAAATTACTTAATCCAAAGGAAAAATGGGAATAAAATAGCACTAAAGTCGTGATAGCCTTGAATTTAGGAACAATTTTTCATTAAAACTAGTAAGAGAATTAATTATCTTCGGTCTGACCGAAGCTATAATACCCTGCACATGCGAGTACGATACATTCTGAGACCATATGTTAGTAATTTTATCGAAAATCGGTATTATATTGATAGTTTTACGATATTTTATTCATAATTTTTCGATATTTTTTTATCGATAATTTTTCGATAAATTATCGATTTTTTATCGATAATTTTTCGATTTTTTTATCGATAATTTTTCGATTTTTTATCGATAATTTTTCGATAATTTATTGATAATTTTTCAATAATTTATCGATAATTTTTCGATAATTTATAGATATTAATTCGTTAATTTATCGATTTATTATCGATAATTTTTCGATTTTTTTATCGATAATTTATCGATTTTTTTTCGATAATGTATTGATTTTTTATCCATAATTTATAGATTTTATATCGATAATTTATCGATTTTATATCGATTTTTTATCGATATTTTATCGATTTGTTATCGATATTTTATCGATAATTTTCCAATATTTTGTTCCAATTCCATTTTGTTCCGGTCCAATTCCATTTCGTTCCGGTTTCATTCCCATTTTGTTCCCGACCTCATTTCTAACCCAATGCAAAAAACCGCATCCAAATCGGTTCAGTATTTCTCAAGATAAACGGAAATAATATAAAATAGGAGGACATTTTGTATGGGAGGTAGGCGTGGCTCTTTTCCGATGTTGCCCATTTTCAATACCGTCCAATCATTCGCCAAAATAAGAGGAATCCCAAAATTTGGGGGCGATAGCTCAAAAGCTACGACAGTTAACGTGCGAAATGACAGACAGACGGACAGACGGACATGGACTAATCAACTCAGGAGGTGATGCTGATCAAGAATATATATACTTTTCTATACGGGACACGCCTCCTTATGGGCGTTACAATCTAATCAATTTTAATAAAATAAAATATCAAAGAGTTACTTGAATTCTGTTAAATTTCCATACATTTTTCTATTACTTCACAGATTTCGGGGGGGGGTTCGAACACCCCAAACCTCCCGCCTGTTTACGTCCCTGGAATATACCCATAATATGACCACTTCATCTCCACGACTCTACCAAGTCAATTGTTTACAGATTCTCCGAGCCCAGGGCTCAATATTAATCTCCCCCCTTGTGATACTGAAATATTTGATGGTGATTATTTGTCATGGCCTTCGTTTCGTAACTTGTTCACTGCCATATACATAACAAACACCAGATTTGCTCCTGTTGAGAAACATTTTTACCTAATTCAGTAGACTAAAGGTGAGGCGTTGGATATTGTATAAATGTCCCCTCTAACGAATGATGGTTTCCAGCAGGCATGGAAAAATCTAACAGATAGGTACGAAAATAACATGCCAGTTAAAAGATTTATTCAATTCGTCTCCAGTCACGAGCGAATCAGGAAAGGCAGTTGTACGATATTGATGTAGAAAGCTGGGACCCCATTTTATTTATATTCCACTCGGTTACCTGAAAGTTCCCTATCATTATGGGATCAAAGTATAGCGAATAAAACGGAAATCCCAAAATGGGATGATTTGAATAATTTTTTGAGCAGTAGGTTTCGTACACTCGAAGCTATCTCAGATATACAAAATTCCCACCTGCCTTCCGAGAAAAATCCCAACAATTCCACTGTCACCATATCACAGTCAATAGTTTCAATTGTCAACTTTTTCCAAATGAGCGACTATATCTAAGAAATTGTCCAAAGTTTATTCGTATGAAAGTGAAAGAAATACATTCAATAGTTCGAAAAAATCATTTATGTTTCAACTGTTTTGCCGATTCACATCTAATCAACGATTGTAAAAGTCAGTATAATTGTGCAACATGTTATAGGCGACACAATTCTCTTTTACATTGTGGCTTCTTCAATCCCATAGTTGCAGTAGACACACGTGTAGACTCACACCACCCTCAAGACAATAATAGTACCTCGCATTGTACCTCTCGAGCTGAAAGTGCTATTCCCGAAGCTGTGCCTACTTTTCAGACACACTTTGCTTGCATAACGGACGGACACGGTTTTAAAAAAATTAAACAAGTAAATTAAGGCGGACTCTGCTTCATTCTGCTGAGCGGGCTGGACTGAGTTCAGCTACGTTACCGGCAAATGAAGGTTGTCGGCGACCTAGACCTCGGGCGTTTGGGCCTCGGCAATTTTACGACTCCACAACTACGGCGGTGAATGGACCTTGACCTTGGACGTTTGAGCCACCACACACAGAAGACACCAAAATTGTTCCCGTAGTTGTGACAGTTGGACTTAGACCACGGACGTTTGAGCCAACGAGTCAAGTGCTGCGTAAATCTTTAAATAATTTCGAATTAATCAATATTTAGAAATAAAATGAATCGCTTTCGAATCTAGTATTATATACATAGCGATAATTTTTAAACTTTTTTTAGTAATTAAATTGCAGTGTTACTGCAAGGCGGGCGGAATGTTTAGGTCAAACGCAAAGTTTTGAATGCATTGTAAAAGTTTATATTGCAATTTTAAAAGCTCTACGCCCTTTTCACCATTCATAAACTGCGACATGTTTTGCATAAACACCTGGAGTGTTTGTTCAAGGCCAATGTTCTGTTGAGCAGGTTGAATAACTGGAATGTCTTGGGTTTTGCCTTTGAGTGCATTTGCATATGAAAATGGTTGTTGTTGTGGGCAGTCATAGCTCCATTCCCTTGGAGTGGTGGGTATGATTTCATCTGGGTGATATTCGCTGGAGTAGGGTTTGACATCGTCGCAGTTATTCCTCTGAATGACCTCGTTTGGGAAGAAACCTTATTTTTAAGGGTTTTATAGACTACACATCCTCTATAATTTGCAGTGTTACTACAATGTCGACTGCATCGTTCCTAGATTTCGGGCATAATTGGGTCTGGTGCAAGTCACCGCAAATAACGCAAACACTGGGAAGTGTACAATATTTTTGTGTGGCCAAATTCCTGGTAATTTTAGCATTATATTGGACCACGGCTTTTACCCGGCTCCTCAACATTGACTTTACGGTGTAATAAATACCGCAGATTATATATGGGGTGGGCTCGCCTCTTTTTTTTAGGGTCTTTGGGTCAACTTCGAGTTTAATGCGTAAGAGGGGTTGGGGTAATTTATCTCTGTTTTTATAACCCTTATATTAACTTGCTTTGGATGGACTATATATATATATATATATATATATATATATATAGAATATATATAGATATAGATATATATATTTATATATCCTCAAATCTGCGGCGAGCTTTTTCATACACTTCCAAAAGAGCTAGAGAGCTGGAACACTGATAGAACTCCGGTAACAATGCATTCTGGGCTCCATCAGAGGCCGTGGAGGGACTCAAACCCCTTTTTTGCAACATGGTATAACTTCCAATTCCTTCAAGCTACAATGACGAAATTTGGTGAGTTCTTATTGACAAAATTAAATTTTGTAGCCTTTGGAACGGGGGGTGTGGGGGCAAAGGGGAGCGTAATGGAGCCAATTTATAGTTCTAACTTTCGTATTTCGTAAGCTACAAGGCTGAAATTTTTTTACTTAGGTTCGCATTCGGGAAAAAGAGTAAAAAGGGGAAAAAGAAGGAAGACAAAATTTAAAAAAAAATAAAAAAGAGGAAAATAAAAAAAGAGTAAAAAACAAGTTTTTTAAAATAAAACCCTTTAACCGACTAAAATGCAGAAAATAAATTTCCTTTAAATTAATTTCAGCAATTTCGATTTAAAATAAAGGATTTTTGGCGACTTTGAAATATGCAATGATATTCGGAGGAAAGTACCTAAAAGCCTTAATTTTAAATCGAAATTGAAGGAAATTAATTTTTTGCTTTGATCGGTTAAAGGGTTATATATTAAAAAACTTGTTTTTTTACTCTTTTTTTATTTATGTTAACCACAGATTTAACTTTGAATTTTTGTTCTATTAATGTGGCTTTTAGTTCGTCGCATT
Source organism: Heteromyza rotundicornis (assembly GCA_951394025.1). Lineage (NCBI taxonomy): Eukaryota > Metazoa > Arthropoda > Insecta > Diptera > Heleomyzidae > Heteromyza > Heteromyza rotundicornis. The sequence continues at coordinate 51,748,399 of OX596010.1, read as the reverse complement.
CGATAAAAAAAAGTTTATACCCCTTATTACAACAATAAGGCCTTTGCTGCTTTTGAGCTGGTATGTGTAATAGCTCTTTTTGCACTTATCAAAATTATCAATTACTTTTCGAAAATTAAAAATTTGAATTTTAGTTTCATGGATAGCTCCCTTTAGAATGGGCATCACATGAAATCTGTTGGCACCAGCAAGCTGTGTTATCAGATTGACAAGAGAATTTGACCCTAAACCCAAAATTTAGGGTCTGAATTTTTTCCTTCATACAGTAAAGAATATCTATTTTGGCCAAGATTTACGGGCTGGATATTCGATTTGGATTTAAAAATCTTAGGCGTGTTGGTATTTTCTGGTGGGGTCGCTTGGCGCTTTTGCATTGTAGGGTCTGGCTTTTCAAGGTAGCGATGCATGCCTGTCTGCACTGCCGAACCTGTAGTAGTTAGCGCGAGAGAATTTGCTTTACTGTCTTTTTTTCGATGACTGAGGCTTATGAACAGACTTTTGGTTCTCTGTAAATGTATTGAGAGGGTCTGGCGTAAGGGTTTTAAGATTATTTGTATGCGAGAGAGCTTACAAAGAGCGCCTCTGCTGAGCGACTCTTCAAAATAGTATTTTCAGCTTGAGTAGCATTGTTGGCAGGGAACACGAGAGTGCAGAGGCAACTTACTGCAACGATTGCGCCGGTGCTTCAACATTATTAGTGTTTTCCGTCAAACCGGTTTGCGAGATTAAATTATCAAGCGGTGGCGTTCTCAGCATATCGAATTTTGTTGGTGGTTTTGTCAGTTTAATTTGCGTAAATAGTATGGAGCAAAATTTATCACGTCCGCACATTTAAAAAAATAAACGCAATAATTTTTTTTTTTTTTTAAGGATTTTGTTATTTATTGGATTATCTAATAGTATATAATTAGAACTAACAATAATATTTCAATGATTATAAAAATTCACTTAATTCTACATATATCACTTAATTCTATTGCCTAACTCCATTGAATTTGTCAGTGTGACGTTGTCGTACTAATATATGAGCGATATATTAGTTTCGTTTAAGACGTGAGGGATTCAGAGGTCTTTGTAGGTTTCTTGCTAGAATGTTCGGGTGAGACATTAGCTTATGCTTCGAGGTAAATTTCAGAATTTCGTCCTTTACTGTGGGTATATTCAAATCTCTGTGGACGTTTGCGTTTCTTATGTATCAAGGGGCTCTGGTAATTTGTCGCAGGATTTTTGATTGGGCTCTCTGGAGTTTTTCCACGTTGGAGGGAGAGGCTGTACCCCAGAGTTCAATTCCATATGTCCATATGGGTTTTATTATACTTTTGTATATTTGGACTTTATAAGTGAGATTTAGCTTTGATGCCCTTGAGATTAGACAATTTAGCTCCAATTGTTTTAACTTAATCTGAGTGATTTTAGATTGGATGTGCTTGTGCCATGGGAGACGGCGATCGAGATGCATTCCAAGGTACTTGGTTTCGCTACTTTCGGGAACAGCTTGGCCGTTTATTGTCAGAGCAGGACACGAGCTCCTTCTTAGGGTGAAGGTTAAGTGACAGCTTTTGGATTCGTTGACTTTGATTTTCCATCGTGATAGCCAATTACTTAGAGTGTCCAAGTGTTTCTGCACGTAAAGAGTTGCCATGTCTGGGTTTGAGTGAGAGCACAGGATATCAGTGTCGTCAGCCAAAGTCGATATAAGAGTTCTATCACTTTTGGGCATATCTGCAGTATAGAGAATATATAGCAGGGGCGCGAGGACACTGCCTTGTGGTACTCCGGCCAGTATTTAATATTTTCGGGAGACAAAGATTTTATATTTTACTACAAATTTTCTATTAGTGAGATAGTTTTTGAGAAGGCAGTGCATATTAGCGGGAAGAATATGGTGTAATTTGTAAAAAAGTCCTTCGTGCCAGACTTTATCGAAGGCCTGGGTGATATCGAGGAAAACAGCGGAGCAGTACTGTTTCTTTTCAAAAGTTCTTTTTACTGAGTCTACAATACGGTGCACTTGTTCGATAGTGCCATGCTTTTCGCGGAAGCCAAACTGGTGATCGGGAATCACCTGTTTTCCGTAATTTTGTGTGAAATCAAATTTATTAGAAGTTTTTCGAAGAGATTCGATACCACAGAGAGCAAAAATATGGGGCGGTATGATGTCACATTGTTGGGATATTTTCCAGATTTGGGAATCACTGTTACTTGAGAAAGTTTCCAATCATCTGGGTAGTGACATGGTCTGAGAATCGCGTTAAATATTTGTAATAATTGGGTTATTGCAATTGTTGGCAATTCTTTTATCATTGAGGGCGTTATCAAGTCCGGTCCTGGTGATTTTTCGGGGCCAAGCTTTTGCCTCCACAGGTTCATTTTTCTTAATCGCGGCTGTACTAGAGTTATTGTGTGGGATTAATCTAGGTACTGTGATATCACCAGTTGTCGCGTTTGGGGTGAACACGCTTTTAGGTGGTTAGCAAAAGCTGCTCCTTTTTCAGCATCGCTTCTGGCCCAGTTTTCATTTGGAAGCCGTATGGGAGGTTCCGCAAGCACAGGTTTTTTCATATTATTGGCAGCACGCCAGAGAGAGTAATTTGTTGATTTTGTGGGTGCGAGATGTTCAACAAATTGTTGGAAGTCTCTTTCGGATTTCCACTTAAGCTGTTTTTGTAGAGTTCGAGTGATGTTATTGAGTTGTTTTTTAAGATTTGGGGATCTGTTGTTTTGCCATTCGCGACGTATTTTTCTTAAATTCTTTATTAACTGCTCTATGTCCTTTGGGGTACATTTTGCATAGCTGCGAGTTGAGCTATTTGGGATTTGGGCGGGAGTGGCCGCTGTAGCTGCTTGGGAAAGCAAGAGTGTGAAATTACTAACAGCTGTGTTTATTTCATCTTTCGATTTTAGTGACACATTTGGGTTAATGTGGGAGCTTATACTTCCGATATTTGAGCCAGTTTGTGAATGCACTGGTCAATTTATCTGGTGAGTTGACCTCAGAACTTGGCGCGTACTTTATTGTGATAATGGTAGGCGTATGGTCTGATGAGAGATCTAGAGAAGATTCTATGGTCAATTGGCTCCTTTTTACAGTTTTAAATACTGCAAAGTCAATGACGTCGGGAGTTTTTCGACTGGCAGTTGGCCAATAAGTTGGGGTGCCAGAGGAGACTACGTCAAGGCCAAGTCTGTTGATGGTGTTCAACAGGAGCCTGACCTTTGGTGATATTAGACGAGAGACCCAATATGTATGTTTGGCGTTGAAGTCGCCGGCAACGAGAAACTTTTGTCCAAGAGAATGGAAAAAAGTCTGGAATTGTTGCTCAGTTATTTTGTGTCTGGGCAGGCAGTATATAGCTGTTAATGTTAGGCCTTTTAAGTATTCATCGAGAGAAATACTTGTTGCTTGAATATATTCTGTGCAATAATTCTGGAGAGCATAATGCTTTATCCGGCTTTTTATGAGAATAGAGGAATGTGTGACATGAACACTTGTGCGTGTGTTGTTGATTTCTTTCAGCCACGCGTATTTGGGTTTTTGTATGTTTGTTTTGATACGCACAACTGAAAGGGTTTCTATGAGCGTAGTCGAAAGTATATAAGCTCTCACATTAACCCTAATGTGTCACTAAAAACGAAAAACGAAATAAACTCAGCTGTTAGTAAATTCAAACTCTTGCTTTCCCAAGCAGCTGCAGCGGCCACTCCCGCCCAAATCCAAAATAGCTCAACTCGTTGCTATACAAAATGTACTCCAAAACATATAGAGCAGCTTCTAAAAAATAAAAGAAAAACTCGTCGTGAATGGCAAAATCACAGATCGCCCACTTTGAAAAAACAGTTAAAAGATATCACTCAAAATCTACAAAAACAGCTTAAGTAAATCCAAAATAGCTCAACTCGTTGCTATACAAAATGTAACCCAAAACATATAGAGCAGCTTCTAAAAAATAAAAGAAAAACTCGTCGTGAATGGCAAAATCACAGATCGCCCACTTTGAAAAAACAGTTAAAAGATATCACTCAAAATCTACAAAAACAGCTTAAGTGGAAATCTGAAAGAGACTTTCAATAACTCGTTGAACATCTCGCACCCACAAAATCAACAAATTACTCTTTCTGGCGAGCTTCTAAAAATATGAAAAAACCTGTACTGGCAGAACCTCTCATTCGGCTGCCAAATGGAAACTGGGCCAGAAGCGATGCAGAAAAAGGTGCCGCTTTTGCTAACCACCTAAAACCCGTATTCACCTCGAACGAGACAACTGGTGATATCCATTACCAACATTAATCCCACTCAATAACTCCTGTACAGTCGCGATTAAGAAAAATGAACTTATGGAGGCAATAAGCAAATGCCTGGATACAAAAAAAGCACCAGGACCGGAAATGATAACGGCCACAATGATGAAAGAACTGCCATAAGTTGCAATAACACATTTATTGCACATATTTAAAGCAATCCTCAGAACAGATAATTGGAAACTTTCTCAAGTTACAATGATTCCCAAACCTAGAAAAAATCCCAACAATGTGACTTCATACCACCCCATAAGTTTGCTCTCTGTGTTATCGAAACTATTCGAAAAACTTCTAATAAAATTGATTTAACCCAAATTTACAGAAAAACAAGTGATTCCCGATCACCAGTTTGGCTTTCGCGAAAAGCATGGCACTATCGGACAAGTGCACCGTATTGTAGACTCAATAAAAAGCACTTTTGAAAAGAAACAGTACTGCTCCGCTGTTTTCCTCGATATCACCCAGGCCTTCGATAAAGTCTGGCACGAAGGACTTATTTACAAATTACAGCATATTCTTCCCATTAATATGCACTGCCTCCTCAAAAGCTATCTCACGAATAGAAAATTTGTAGTAAAATATAAAAGCTTTGTCTCCCGAAAATATGAAATACTGGCCGGAGTACCACAAGGCAGTGTCCTCGCGCCCCTGCTATATATTCTCTATACTGCAGATATGCCCAAAAGTGATAGAACTCTTATATCGACTTTGGCTGACGACACTGATATCCTGTGCTCTCACTCAAACCCAGACATGGCAACTCTTTATATGCAAAAACATTTGGACAATCTAAGTAATTGGCTATTACGATGGAAAATCAAAGTCAACGAATCCAAAAGCTGCCACTTAACCTTCACCCTAAGAAGAGGCACGTGTCCTGCTCTGAAGATAAACGGCCAAGTTGTCCCTGAAAGTTCCGAAAAAAAGTATCTTGGAATGCACCTCGATCGCCGACTTACATGGCATAAGCACATTCAATCCAAAATCACCCAGATTAAACTAAAACAATTGGAGCTAAATTGGCTAATCTCAAAGGCATCTAAGCTAAATCTCACATACAAAGTCCAAATATACAAAAGTATAATAAAACCCATATGGACATATGGAATTGAGCTCTGGGGCACTGCCCCTCCCTCGAACACGGAAAAACTCCAGAGAGTCCAATCTAAAATCCTGAGACAAATTACCAGCGCCCCTTGGTTTATAAGAAATGCGAACATCCACAATGATTTGAATATCCCTGCAGTAAAAGACAAAATTCCGAAACTTACCTCGAAGTACAAGCAAAAGCTTATGTTTCATTGAAACATTCTAGCTAGAAATTTACTGAGACCTCTGAATTCCTCACGTCTTAAACGAAGTTTATTAACTTCCCAATATATTGGATACTATAACTCCACATTGCCTAAATCAATGGATATAGGGCAATTTACACATCTCACAGCATAGTTTAAGCTGAATTTTAAATTTAGTTGAATTTATGAATTTTGAATAATCATTGTTAGACCTAAGTTAGTATTAGGTGATTCAAATGAATAAAACTACATGGAAAAAAACACATTCCTTCGCTTAATCCCACAAAAAGAAATTGCTTGTTTATGGTTTAATTTCCTCCCTGTTTGCTACATACAAGTAGAGCCCAACCGATTAATCAGCTTGGGCATCGGCTTCGGCCACAAATGCACATTCGGTTTTTCCAAAAAATGGCCGAAGTTTTGCGACACCGAAAACTACAACTAATTTTTTACGATACAATTTTCTAACCCACATCACATCTAAACGGTCTACTGATTTTCTTGAGACTTGAATGTTAAATTGAGTAATTGATGGAATTTCCAATGTAATTGATGGAATTTCCAATCATCGAATATTGAGTGAATCTCGCCTCAAATTGCGTGGCACGGGGTTACAGCTGCCACAAAGTACATCTTTGGATATTTTCTGGGTGGATTACTGAATTTTAAATATAGATTTAGAAGCTTACTACTTGCCCAGATGTCTATGTTAAAAGGAGTCCTGGTAAACTGTATGAAATTTCAAATATAGGGGTAGGAGGCTCACGGAAGGATTCTACCTTTTAGAAATGTAGCCCATATTGCTGCGCCAACATATATGAAAAGTAGTTCTGGTGCTGAAATCCGGGACCGATTTTGGTAAAATTTTACATTTAAAGTTCAAAGCTTCACAGGTGGTTTTACCATCAACTAGAACATCCTTTGCCCATCACCTGACGGGATCGAATCCCCGTTCCGGAAAATGATTTTTTTATTAAAATTTTATTTTTAATTGAAGATTCTGCAAATAAAATTTACCACTGTTCCTAAACGTACATATTTACCATTCTTTAACTTCTTTTCAAATATAAACTTTTTCACAATGAACTGGATTTGAACGCAGGACCTTCGGATCTTGAGTTTATCACTTTACCTTCTGTGCACTGCTCTTCTTTGAATCTTATCGTCAAAAGACCAATCTAAATTTGAAATTTAAAAATTTCAATTTAAAAAACTTTTTTCAGCCTAGACGAGATTTGAACACGGGACCTAAAGTTGATAAGTTCCACATCTACACGCTGTGCCACTGAGCTTCTTTCGTTCAGGTCGACAAAAAAAAATTTGTTTTGAAATTCAAAAATTTCTTTGTTTATTTTCAAATTTTCCATTTGACAAAAATGTCAAATATTTTTTCATTTTCCACTCTCATTTGTGTAAATGTGTGCGTTTTTTTTCGAAAATTTTTCTCATTTCTGCAAATGTGTGCGTTTTGCTTCGATTTTTGTCAATGTAGTGGTATTTTCGGTAGCCCAGGTTGGGAGGGTACATTTTAAACTGCATACTAATTTGCTGATTACAAATATGTATGTAGTTAGTTATTATTAATGAAACTTCGAAAAAAATAAGAAAGTACTTATCTCATATCAACGCAATGGACCCAAAAAAGTGTGGAAATTGTTTTTTCCAAAATGCGTAGTGAGGCGGTGTGAATGAAAAACTAGTAAGAGAATTATCTTCGGTATGACCGAAGCTATAATACCCTGCACATGCGAGTACGATACATTCTGAGACCATGTGTTAGTAATTTTATCGAAAATCGGTATTATATTGATAGTTTTTCGATATTTTATTCATAATTTTTCGATAATTTATTGATTTTGTATCGATAATTTTTCGATTTTTTATCGATAATTTATCGATATTTTTTCGATAATTTATCGATTTATTATCGATAATTTTTCGATAATTTATCGATTTTTTTATCGATAATTTTTCGATTTTTATGGATAATTATTCGTATTTTTATCGATAATTTTTCGATTTTTTATCAATAATTTTTATCGATAATTTTCCAATATTTATCGATTATTTTAGTTTCCTAATCCATTTAAAAATTTTCTTCCAATTCCATTTTGTTACGGTCCAATTCCATTTCGTTCCGGTTTCATTCCCATTTCGTTCCCGACCTCATTTCCAACCCAATTCAAAAACCGCATCCAAATCGGTTCAGTAATTCTCAAGATAAACGGAAATAATATAAAATTGCAAGCCATTTTGTATGGGAGGTGGCTCTTATCCGATGTTGCCCATTTTCAATACGGTACAATCATTCGCCAATATAAGAGGAATCCCAAAATTTGGGGGCGATAGCTCAAAAGCTACGACAGTTATCGTGCGAAATGACAGACAGGCGGACATGGGCTAATCAACTCAGGAGGTGATGCTGATCAAGAATATATATACTTTTCCATACCGGACACGCCTCCTTATGGGCGTTACAAACGGTGTGACAAAAACAATATACCCTTGGACACTAGTGTGCAGTAGACATGTAGGCATGTCCCGGGACTTCGGGATCCCGGGATCCCGCTTCTTTGTTAGTCCCGAAAATTTTCGGGACAAGTTTTATGGGCAATTTTTTCAAAAATATGCCTTTTATATTGGGAAAAAATTAATCAATTTAATTCTATCTGTTCAGAAAAAATTTATAAATTCAGGAGCTTTTCCTATCATGAATAATTTTTTTCTGAATGGTTTAGTTTTAGCCAGGACCATAGTTTTTCATCCAAAAAATGTTGATAAGCATTCAGGAAAAAACTTCGAAAAGTCGGATATTTTTGGAAATTTGATGTGTTTCATTTGGTTTTATTGGTTTGGAAAAATTATTTATTTTGTTTTAAAGAAAAAAATTAAATAAAATTGTCGAAAAGTTTATTGATATACTCGTACATAAACTATATGAGTTATACATATAAAAGTATGCAATACGCATTGCAGAAACTTTTAGCAATGCGTGAAGGCAATTTAGGCATATTTTCATTACGTCAAGAAATTTAATCAAAAAATAGTTCCAAACTGTTTGCAAATTAGTAGACTATAAAGCACTCAAATCCATTTTGTTTAAATGGAAATTGGATCAAAAAATGCATCGAACATCGTTCGGGACATGAAATACTAATTCCAATTCCGTATATTAAAATGTTCGACAAAATTTTCAGGTCAAGAGTTGTATCGAACAACTGATCAAACGACACATTTTTAAAATGATCTTATTCTGACCGGAAACCCAAGATTCCAAAGACCAAATCTATTCAAATTAGTATTTTATTCTACATATTTTAAAGTTATTCAAACTTTTTTCTAATATTCCAAAACATAGGTGTGATAAATTCAATAAAAAAAAAATCCAATAAAAACCTTGAATATTGTTAGATTATTTGCGCAATTTCCAAAATAATATAGGATGGGTACATTAAAAGCAATTCAATTCGATTTAATATGACATTTTTTTTTACTAAATTTTGGTTGAATTGAAAAAAATCCGTATCCCGGGACTACCCGGGATTGCATTTTTCAATCCCGAAAATCCCGGGATTGGCAAAGGTCTCGAAAATTGACATCCCTAGTGTGCAGGGTATAAAAACGAAATGCAATTTAGCTGGAGTCGACCGCAACCACATACATATTGGACAGTTAGTCGTAAACAGGTTATTGTCAAATTGTGATACACATTTCACTGATCGTAAGCACACCAACAATGGAAAATTTTGTGTTGGGCAGCATGCTTTTTGTTTAGCCGAAACACCCTGCATTCTCATTTGAAAGTTGGACTATCTGTTGCCAACTTTCAGATGTGAAAATTGCTAGAACGCGGCTTAACCCTCTGTTAAGCTGTGTCCCAAACGCTGTTAAATTGTAAAACTAAACCTTCTTCTTGTACAGCTATTAACGACACCGCGTCAAAAGTTTGTCTTTACGCTCCTGCTACTCAATATTCGGAACCTTATACACCGCCATCTTGTACCTGCATCAGCCAGTAGTTTTAATACGGCTTCTTCGAATTCATATGTAAGACTTTCTCTGTCTACTATTTTCCTAATCTTGAAATAAATATTGAAAAATAATTGCATCGGTTTTTTTTGCAACATTGGCTAATCCGCTTTTTTCCTATTTCGCTTTTTTCTTCCTTTTAAAAATTCCAACCGCTCGACCGCTTTACGAGTGCACTGAACATTTTGGTCTTTCGAACCGGATTGGAATTTTATCATGTTCTTTTTGGCAGCATCTTCGAAGCTCCGATCTTTAAGCTCCCAGCTGATACAATTAAAGAAACGGATACAGCAGACGGAAAAAACTACATAAAAGTTTACATACAACAGATTTACAAAAAACAACTTTACAAATTTTCTCATCGTTCCAGAAACTAAAAGGTACGTGTCGTAATACTTTATATAAAAGCATAGTTTTTTTTTAATATAGAAAAGAGAGTTAAAAAGTGGGCCTAAAAGTGATCGTAGAACATAAAGTAAAGAATAACCGAAAAAGCTTTCTCTGCTTTTTTTTGTTCTCATAGTGGAAATTACGGAAAGCCGTAAAAGAAAGGCCCAAAGTACGTTTGGCACGCCGATACACTTAGACCAAAAGCGGTCCATTGTGATACCACAGGATCCGTATTCCCTTCCCCTATGCCCCAAACCAATTGGAGTTCTAGATGAACCTAGGAAGGCCTGATATGCTAGCCATAGAAAGATCACCTAGACTGTCCAGGAAGAAAGAACCCAACTGGGTCCTCCTTGCTCGAGACAGTGCCGGGCAGGAGCAGAGAAGATGCATCACAGTCTCCTCTTCCTCCTCATCCATACAACTCCTACAGAAGTCATTAGCGATGACCCCAAGCCTTACCGCATGGCGCCCAATCAAACAGTGACCAGTGATCACACCTACCACCTTCGAGATGCTGGCCCTAGGCAGTACGATGAGTCTCTTAGAACGCTTCAGATCCAGCATCGGCCAGATCTGTCTTGTTGTGTTACAAGTCCAGAGGCCCATCTATCGTTAGTCTTGGCGATAGAGTCAAGACGAAGCAGTAGCTTGCACGTGCTTAGCGGGATACCTAGCTTTTCCTTATCTGGAAGGAGCTGTATTGTGGTACCCTGCCTTGCGAGTTCATCAGCTTTGCAGTTCCCTGGAATGTCCCTATGCCCCGGCACCCAGACGAGGTGGATGTTAAACTGCTTAGCCATCTCGTTAATAGTACGACAGTGCGAGGCTACCTTTGATGTTAGGAGGATAGATTCCAAGGATTTGATTGCGGCCTGACTGTCTGTGAATATCGTAATATCCTGCGCAGATATTACGTTCCGCCGCAGCCAGTTCATAACTTCTTTTATAGCCATCAGCTCTGCTTGGAATACCATGCAGTGGTCGGGAAGGCGAAATGAGAGACCTACATTAAGTTCGTCAGAGAAGACTCCTCCACCAACTTTGTTGTCGAGCTTGGAGCCGTCCGTATAGAAGTCGGACCGGGACGGAATAGTGGTGCGGAAGTCTCTTGTGAAGGAGATTTCGGGAAGAATGTAGTCAGTTGTCCCAGGAATGGATTTATTGCCAACTAGAATTGAGGAGTGCCCCTTAGTAGAGTAGCCATATTGATGTGTGGATCTGAGCCTGACCGCCGCCATAGCAGCCATTTGTTTGGCAAGAAGATCTAAGGGTATCAGATGTAATAAAATATCTAATGCGTCTGAGGGAGTGGATCTCAACGCCCCACTGATAGATATGAAGGTTATACGCTGGACTTTCGTCAACAACTTTCGATATATGACTTTGTCCAAAGCTGGCCACCATACAAGAATTCCATATAATAAGATAGGCCTGACAATAGCCGTATAGAGCCAATGAACTACCCGAGGTGACATACCCCACGTTTTCCCAATAGCTTTTTTGCATGAGTAGAGGGCAACTGTGGCCTTCCTAGCTCGTTCGATAATGTTAGGTTTCCAGCTAAGTTTCCTATCCAAAATTAGACCTAAGTATTTGGCTTGATCTAGAAAACCTAACTGCGTACCATTCAGAGAGGGAGGGTCTATTGGCGGAACTTTGTATTTCCTAGAGAAGAGAACCAGTTCGGTCTTATGGGGATTGACCACCAGACCGCAGTCCAAGTTGAGAGCTTTGAGAGAGCATGTTGTAACAAATCTCTCAGGGTTGCCAGGAACTTGCCTCGCACAGCAATCGCAACATCATCCGCATAGGCGACTACCTTGCACCCCTCCCCTTCCAGTATTAGTAGTAGTTCGTTAACCGCTACATCCCATAGAAGAGGAGAGAGGACACCACCCTGAGGTGTGCCTCTACTGACAAATCTCCTTGCTTCCGCATCACCCAGCTTTGCATTGACAATCCTGCTCGTGAGTAGCAGAAATATCAATTCTCTGAGTGAAGCATCGACACCTAGATTTGTTAGTGCACTGGTGATAGCTAGGAGGGTGACATTGTTGAAAGCTCCTTCTATGTCGAGGAAAGCTACCATGGTATATTCCTTATTAAAAAGAGATTGTTCAATGGTGCCTACTAAAGAATGTAAAGCTGTTTCCACAGACTTCCCTTTGAAGTAAGCATGTTGCGAAGCCGACAGAAGTTTGCTGTCTATGCTACGACGAAGATGATTGTCGATGAGTCTCTCTAAAGTTTTCAGAAGAAACGACGACAAGCTAATTGGTCGGAGGACCTTAGGACCAGTATGAGATATTTTATCCGCCTTCGGGATAAAAACAGCCTTTACCTCCTGCCATTTCAAAGGAATGTAGGAGAGTTCAATGCAGCCACTGAGGATCACCTTAAGCCAGGGCATGATGATCTCCAAGGCGTTTTGCATTTCCGCAGGAATAACTCTATCTGGGCCCGGCGATTTGAAGGGCTTGAAGCTATTAATTGCCCAATTTATTTTGGTTTCAGATATTAATTCACTAGAGATACCCGATATACGGGTATCAGGAATGCTCCTCAGATCTGATCTAGAGCTTCCTGGGAAGTGAGTTTCTAACAATAAATCGAGAGATTCCTCACTAGAGCTAGTCCAAGAACCATTTGACCTTTTCAGATAGCCCGTAGGACACGGATTCGAAGCAAGAACTTTCCGAAGCCTAGACGCCTCAGATGTGTCTTCGATGCTGCCAACGAAGAGTCTCCAAGAGTCGTGCTGAGCTTTTCTTACTACTTTTTTAAAAATCCTGAGACTATTCTTATAAAGGTCCCAGTCACAAGCAGCTCTTGACCTCTTTGCCTTGTTGAAGAGCTTCCTACACTGACTCCTAAGAGCTTTGACATCCTCAGACCACCATGGTGGTCTGCTCTTGCCCCTGGTTTTACCTGCAGGGCAGGATTTATGGAGGGCTTTGTTTAAGACCGATGTTAAGGTATCCACCATACTATCAAGGTTTGATTTAGTCAGTTCTTAAATAGGTGGAGAGGGAGGTAGCATTTCCGCCACTATTAATTTATATGTTTCCCAGTCCGTTCTTCTAAGATTCCTAAAAGGTGTTTGGACTGAGGGGAGGTCGTTTAAACCGAATTGCAGATATCGATGATCAGAAAAGGAGTGCTCGTTGGACACCTTCCAACCCGTAACCCTATCATACAGAAAGTCAGATACAAGTGTTACGTCCAAAACCTCCAGTCTATTGGAAGTAATAAAGGTTGCTTCGTTACCCTTATTACAGATGAGTAGGTTAGTGCATATAATGTAATCAAAAAGTGACTCACCCCTTTCGTCAATGTCCGTGCTACCCCAGACAGTGTGGTGTGCGTTGGCATCACATCCGAGTATGAGCCCGCGCCTAAGTCTGCTTGCTTCATCGATCAACCTCCCCAGTAGGCCTGGAGGGAGGGGCCCTTGATGGTCATGGGCCAGATACGCCGAGGTGACCCAGTAGCTGGTTGAAGCCAGCTCCAAGTTTGCCACGACGATGTCTCGATCGCTGTAATTTGAGAGCATAAAAATATTAAGACTGCTCTTCGATAGGATACAAGATCTTGGAGTACCTTTATCCAGTGAAGCATGCAGTCTGTAGTTGCTTGCCCTTAGTCCAAGTATACGGTCCCCACATACCCACGGTTCTTGGATAAGGACAATATCCTCTCCTCCAGTAGCCAGGCGAAGAAGAAGTGAGGCCGAAGCCAGTTTGGAGTGGTGAAGATTAATCTGCACTATTCTGAGCATCCTCAAAACAAGCAGACTTCTCCACCACAGCATTATTGGCCTCCTTGAGGTGCTAGGTCTGGGCTCCTCATCCAACCGCCCAACAGTCTTGTCACACAAAACTGAAGATGCGGAAGCCCCACCGACAGCCTTGTCACACAAAGCTGCAGATGAGGATCCACCCACGACCCGCACGGGCCCCCCCACTGTCCGTCCTACCACATCGCCTCCGGTCGCCTTGTCACACAAAGCGGCCGGAGCGCGACCCCCGTCCTTTTTGGAAGCCGTGTTTCCTGACAGCTTTTTGAGAGTGCCGGTCTCTTTAAATTTGTTTGCAAAATTTGTAGCACTCATAATAGATCCCACGAGTTGCGGAGAAGGGAAGGGTACACCCGCTTAGAGATCCGCATTGTGCGGGCAAGGCTGGCTAATCCGGAGGGCGCCTGGTATTCGGATACTCCTTTAGCGACTGAGCTATTTAAATGGGCCCTCAGTCTGGTTGATCATCGGCACGGGTCGAATGACAGCTTGATCCAGCCCATGATTATCTCTTGGTTTCAGGACTCTTCTGGGACACTTCCGAGAATCATTGACCCTACTGAGCCCCCACACCACAACAAGGTGGATAATCCTCGCGGGGGCCCAAAGTACGTTACGGAGAGAAATAAAATTAGAGCCACAAGTGAACAAAAAGCAGTATACTTTGAATAAAAAAGGGCCTTTAACTGCTAAAAAGAGTTAAATTGCATAAAATACTCTAAAATTTATACAAAATTAATCAAGGTTGTGGTTAGTTGGCAACCCTAGTGCCTCTCACCCATTTTCCATTACTTTCCCATAAGCAAAAGCTTTCGGCAGTCCGTCATCTACTCGCTTCGTGTCGCCGGTAATATTCTTCCGTCGGATTTTTATAATTATCAAAAATTAAAATCTAATAACTTTCAATACATAACTAATTAAAATCACACGGCACAATTAAAGTAAATAGTGAAAAACGACAGGCACAATCGGTTCGGGTAATTCGACAAGTGACTACGAAATATAACAACACAAAGCAGTGACGAACAAATTACCGAAAAGTGTTTGTTTACTTTCGGTAAAAGTTAGTTTGCGCGGTCGCAAGTGGTTTAATTTCATTTCTCAGTGGCAAAGTAACTAAATAGTAAATTTAAACTTTTTTGTCGCACCTAAGGGCGGTTCCTAATTGCAAAGGGTTCTTTGATATTTTCAAAAATTGTTTTCGGTGGTTGTGCTTGTGGTGTATTTACTGTAGATCGGTCTCTGCCGGCAGAATATTGTGCGCGGCCGACAGTGACTTTTTTGTTTTTGCCATTTCTATTAGCAAATTTTCCAAAATTTAAAATAGTGATTTCTGTTGTTGTAATTTTTGTGGTGCGTGTAATATTTTCCGAATACTGTGCACGAACAACAGAAAATTCTACCGGTTTTTTCCAAATAGTTTTTTACATGTGCAAATTTTCTTTAGCACTTTTCGGGCCCCGTTCACACAAGATAATTTTTTAGTTTTTTTTTAATTTAATTTTGAAATTCGGTGGTGTGCGGTCGTGCAAACCGAAAAATAAATTAAATCAACTTTTTTTATTTCGTTTATAAAAATAAAAAGAATTTTCTCAATTTGAAATTCGAATTTTATTTTTATTGTTTTTTCACAACAATTCGGTCCACGATTAGCGTATAAATACATACGCACTTATACACATATATTTCTATTTTACACTATATTGATATTTTTCTTTATTGATATTTTATCCACATTTTTTATAGCACGGTGTGTATCTTTTTACGCACTCGTACATTTTAAAATTTTGGGAACATTTTCTGGGTTTTTTTTCGTTTGGTCCGTACAAAAGTACGAATTGGAAATTGTTGGAATTACAAACCATTTCGGGTTTTCCTTGCGCTCTGGCGTGCCTCCCGCGTTACGAAATTTTCTGGACGGGTCCATTACAAACATTTTAGCAAACATTTTTTAAATTAAAATTTGTTTTTTTTTGTTTTGACCTTTTCCCGACACTTTTGGAATTTATTTTTTGACATTTTTATCTCTGGGGCTGACCAATTGGTTGATCTTGATGCGGCTTTTGCGGAGTTAGCACTCGCTGCCCATACCAAGTTTACTTTGGAAGTTCAAGGCTATGAGCTCAAAAGTCTCTGGACAGCCCTCAAAGCTTCGTACACTTCCTGTTTAGTTTATCTGGAATCAGATTCTGAGCAGGAGGATGCTACCGACAAGTCCAAGTATGCGAAAACATTTCAAGCCTATGTCAAATATTTAGGGAAAATTACCGAGCTTGCCCATGATACAGTTAGTAAAAATACAACTTCACCAATACCCGAAGTCAACGTTCCGGGTGACAGACGGACGGACAGACGGACGGACGGACATCGCTAAATCGACTCAGGAGGTGATACTGATCAAGAATATATATACTTTTCCATACCGGACACGCCTCCTTATGGGCGTTACAAACGTTGTGACAAAGTTAGTATACCCTGCCACAGTGAGTGTGGGGGTATAAATATTTACATCGCTAAACCTCCTGAGTCGATTTAGCGATGTCCGTCTGTCTGTCCGTCCGTCTGTCCGTCTGTCCGTCTGTCCGTCTGTCCGTCTGTCCGTCTGTCCGTCTGTCCGTCCGCACGATAGCGGGCGCAGTTTTGGAGATATCGACTTGAAACTTTTTTTACATGTTTTTCTCGTGAATACTGAGATCAAGTTCGAGAATCAGCCAAATCGGACAAAAACTGGGCGTGGCTTCCATACACCGAAAAAAAAGGTAAACATTTTTCAAGTCTTTTTTATTGTTGTATTCGATTGGAAATGTTTAGAAACGTATTTTTGACATGGTCCGAGGTTCCGAAGCCACATATATAAGGTCTAAATGGGGTCTTGAGACCAATTTTTTTTTTTGGCGGATTTAATTGGAAATTTTTAGAAATGGATTTTGGACATGGTCCGAGGTTCCGAAGCCACATATATAAGGGTCTAAATGGGGTCTTGAGACAAATTTTTTTTTTTTGGTGGATTTAATTGGAAATTTTTAGAAATGGATTTTGGACAACCACCTATAATTGGGTCTTGAGACCACATTTTTTTATGATCGAGGTACTTCTTCCTACTGTGTGGGGGTATTTCAACTTCGGTATAGTCCACTCTCTAGTTTTTATTTAAATGTGATTTGAATATTTTAATATTTGGAAATCAGTATCTCATAGAGAAATTCAATACGCGCGTATTTAAATGTTTTCTATAAATAAAAAACTTCATAGCCGCCAGCCAGTCTTGAACCTACGACCTCTGCCAATTGGAAATATGAAATTTAAACTGATCTATCACAGGCATAATTTTTCTGCGTCTAAACTGAAATATATATGAAGCAGAAAGTAAACAACGTTTTTTTGTGAGTTTCTATTTTTAGATTCGATTTTAGAAGAAAACTAGTAAGAGAATTATCTTCGGTCTGACCGAAGCTATAATACCCTCCACATGCGAGTACGATACATTCTGAGACCATATGTTAGAAATTTTATCAAAAATCGGTATTTTATTGATAGTTTTTCGATATTTTATCGATAATTTTTCGATAATTGATCGATAATTTTTCGATTTTTTATCGATAATTTCTCGATTTTTTATCGATAATTTTTCGTTAATTAATCGATAATTTTTCGATAATTTATCAATTTTTTATCGATATTTTATCGATAATTTTCCAATATTTATCAATAATTTTCTAATATTTATCAATAATTTTAGTTTCCTGATCCATTTAAAAATTTTGTTTCATTCCCATTTCGTTCAAGACCTCATTTCCAACCCAATGCAAAAAACCGCATCCAAATAGGTTAAGTATTTCTCAAGATAAACGAAAATAATATAAAATTGGCGGCCATTTCGTGTGGGAGGTAGGCGTGGCTCTTATCCGATGTTGCCCATTTTCAATTCCGTCCAATCATTCGCCAAAATAAGAGGAATCCCAAAATGAGGGCGATAGCTCAACAGCTACGACAGTTATCGTGCGAAATGACAAACAGACGGACAGACGGACAGACGGACATGGACTAGTGGACTCAGGAGGTGATGCTGATCAAGAATATATATACGTTTCCATACGTATATACGTTACAAACGGTGTGACAAAAACAATATACCCTTTTACACTAGTGTGCAGGGTATAAAAATCAACGCTTGCTGAGCAATATATAATTTAAATTTCTATTTTTAGATTTGAACACTTCAATATACAAACATTTAGACGATTGTGAAAAATTACGGAAATGGACGAGTCGGTTAGAGCGTACTCTAAACTCCAGAGGTTCCAGGTTCGAATTCCGGCAAAACTGTATTTGTGGAAAAGTTGGTACAAATAATTCTAAGGAAATTTGCAAATAAAAAAATTAAATAAAGTAAATAATAAATAAATTAAAAAAAGTTAAATAAATAAAAAAGAAAAAAATTGGTTTTCTCAATTTAAATAAATAAAAAATTTACCATTTCCATATTTAATTTCAATATTTCCATATTTAATACAATTTTAGATACGCGCATATTTGATTTGAATAAAAACACCTTAGGAGCACTATCAAATACGTTTATATATGATTTAAATACGTTTTCATTTGATTTCACTATTTTTTTCCCTTAGTGTAGTATACAAGCCATAGATATTGAAGTTTTGTGTTCTATATCCCACATTCTTCAATAAAAAATATATATTCTCTCCAAAGGTTTGAATTGTATATAGTATTGAGAAACAAAAAAAAAATATAAAAATTTCAAAAACATCAAAAAAAATTTAAAAATTCTTCTCTAAAATGCAAACAGTGTTGCTTTTCACTCGGTTCTCCTCTTGATTCCAAGGTTCAAATTGATGCAGTAACTCTTGTTTTGCCTAAGACAAATAATTCTGGCAAAGCTCGCCGGTGGACATTCTCATCGGCGGTGACATTCTCATCAAGCGTAACGTTTTTGATAGTCCCATGGCTCAAGAGACTATTTTCGGTTGGATCCTTACTGGTGCTGTACCTTCAAAACCAATTTCGTGCTTTGCCACTAACGTTTCTTTTCCTACGAAGGAGAGCTTAAACCAAAACTTAAAAAATTTTGGGAACTGGAGGAAATCCCAAAGAGAAAATTCCTCACTGCGGCGGATAAGTTTTGCGAAGACAATTTCTCGTCGAGATAAATCTGGACATTACATCATCACTCTGCCCTTTAAAGACTTGGACATTCACGCAACGTTGTAACGGAGTATGAGGACCTTGGTCATATGAAGGCAGTCACTGCTCCCGAATTCGAAGACAATCCTTCTCATTGCTATTTGCCGCATCATCCGGGTATCAAACCGGACAGTCGCACATTCGTGTTGTTTTTAATGCAACTAACTCCTCTTCTAATGGCTACAGCTTAAATGATATGCTGCATATCGGTCCTGTGTTACAGGCCGATTTACCTTTTTTAATTCTCCGATGGAGGTTGTACAAATTTGTTTTTAATAGCGACATCCAAAGATGTACCGCCAAATTCTGATTGATCATAAGCACAGGCCCTTTCAACGAATTTTATTTAAAAAGTTTCTGACTTTGAACCGTAACCTTTGGGGTTCATAGTGCGCCTTTTCTTGTGATACGCACCCTGCTTCAGCTTGCCAGCGAGGTGCAAAAAAGCCTCCCTCTAGCAGCTCATATTCTCCGGAAATCTATGTATGTAGATGATGCGCTCGCTGGCGCTCACGATATAGCCACAGCTATCCAAGCCCGTGATGAATTGATTTCTGCTCTGGCTTCGGCTGGTTTCTCGTTACGAAAGTGGACATCGAATTGTAAAGAGGTTCTTCGAGATCTCCCTAAAGAGCATTTGTTAGATGAAGATTTCCTGGAATTTAGGCCACTAGTAATGTCAAGACTCTTGGGGTGCGCTGGAACGCGCGACTCGACGAATTTTATTTTATTACTCCCCCGTTAGAACCAAAACTTTCGAATACCAAACGGGAAGTTCTGTCTCTGATAGCCAAATTATTTGATCCCGTGGGATGGCTTTCGCCAATCGAGTTTTTAGCTAATTACCCCTCCATCAGTCTTATCACAATCCCTCGGTGGGTTAATTTCTCCCCGCGATCTACCGTTCAAATTCATGCTTTTTGTGATGCGTCCGAAAAAGCATACGCGGCGGTCGTCTATATTCGAATTCAAAAATCTACAACGGAAAGTTGCACGTCAAAACAATTTCTCTTCTCAGATTCGAACTGTGCGGTGCAGTTTTGTTGTCCGAAATGCTTTGTTCTCTCCCGAATGAGTTCGACATTGATATTGAGAAAATTTACTGCTGGACTGATTCTACGATCGTCTTTTCATGGCTACAAAAATGTATGTGGACCACTTTTGTCGCTAATCGGGTTTATAAGATACAAGAAAACGCTTGTATCCATATTTGGTCTCACGTCGATACTCATGACAACCCAGCGGACTTGGGAAGTAGAGGAGTTTCTCCTCAAGATCTTCACAGTAGCTGTCTTTGGTGGCACGGCCCTCAGTGGCTTAATTTGGAACAAACCCGATGGCCAGCTACTTCAGTGGACAATCTTGAGACTTCAATCGAGATGAAGCCCATTAAGTCACATGCCACGTTTTCCAGCAATTACGAGGATATCCTTGAAAGATTTTCGTCGCTTCCACGTGCGCTGCGCGTCATAGCCTACATGCTCCGTTTCTACCATCGGACGCATCCAATTTTGAAAAATTCCGTTCATTATGAGTCCGGTCACCTTACAGGTTCTGAGATTAAAGGGGTCAAAGTACGACTTTTTATTCTGTGTCAAAAAGTTTACTTTTCTTCGGAATATTCCAATCTTCTCGAGGGAAGGCCTTTAAGTGCAAAGAGTTACATTTTAACGCTTAATCATTACTTGGATCGCACTAAGGTCATGCGCATAAACGGTCGTCTAGCGAATTCACCAACTCTGACGTTTTCCGAGCGACATCCCACGCTTTTACCCTATAAATGTGAATTCACACAGCTGCTTGTGGAATTTACACATGGGGGTAACCAACTTGTTTTCAGGCAAATCCGTCAAGAGTATTGGGTACCAGAATTTGCAAAACTTAATTAAAACTACCATCCATAAGTGCAAAACCTGTCTGCTGCAGAAAAAAGTAAAACATACGCAGATTATGGTGGCCTTACCGGCTGAGAGAACCACTTTAGATCGTCCATTACCAATACTGGTGTGGATTTTGCGGGTCCTTTCGATATTCAAACGTACACCGGCCGTGCGTGCCGTATTACGAAGGGATATGTTTTTGTTTGTTTTTGTACGAAGGCTATTCACTTAGAAGCCACTAGCGACTTATCGACTTCTGCCTTTCGTGCAGCTTTTCACCGGTTTTCCTTTCGTAGAGGTTGCTCCGATACAATATTCTCCGAAAACGGCACCAACTTTGTGGGTGCTGCTAAAACCTTTAAAAAAATAATTTTCCGAGTTTTTGCACGATTTTCAAAACTCTGCTGTAACATCTTTCCATCCACACAATTTGTCCTGGAATTTTATTCCTGCTGGAGCTCCTCACGTGGGAGGGCTCTGGGATGCTGGCGTTAAAAGCTTCAAGTTGCACTTTCTCAAATGGCCACAGCCACATACATATACGTTTGAGGAATTTTAAACCCTACACTGCAAAGTGAACCTATCTTTTGGTGTGTAATTTTACACACAACACACATTTTAAAGTGTGTATTTATTTTGATAAATAAAAAAAACACACATTCAATATTTTGGCACGTTCTATTAACACGCATGTGTGCACTTACAGTGTTTATACACGCAAAGTTGTGTGTAAAATATGTCTACAAGTTTTACACACTTTAGGTGTGTATGAATAACACATTTCACTTTGCAGTGTACTCACTCGTATTGAGGCCTGTTTAAATTCTCGTCCGCTCAGTCCTTTGTCTGAAAATGCCACTGATCTTTCTGCCTTAACCTCGGGGCATTTTCTCCTCGGTCATTCTTTTTAAATGAATTCTAATGATTTTTTTTTGTTATATCGACGCCCCTTAAGAAAAGTATAATGTTTCAATTGCCTTACGAAAATTATTATGTTTCAATTTTCCGAAAATTATTAATTTCGAGTTTTCCCGAGAAAACTATTACGATTCACAGTTTTGCCACGAAGACTATAACATTTAAATTTTTCTTACGAAAAGTAATATATTTCAGGCTGAAAAAACTTTGATATGTCAGTTTAAAAAAATTAAATTTTCAAAAAATATATGTTTTTGGATTGATATGAAGGCGAAAATGTGTCTTAAGGAGCATGTTTGGAAATAGGATGGTCAACAGTACATGACCAGGACAGAAATGTGTGTGTGTGTGTGTGTGTGTGTGCCTATGTGCAGGTGAAGTGATACAAGACCTAATTACATATATTACTGCGAATCCTTTGGAGCTTTCATCCCGCACTTGAATTTAGAGATATCAGCAAAAAATTTCCCCCGTAATACCTCGGTCAACCTTAGTAAATATTGCATATTATTACAAAAGTAGAAATATAGAAAATGCAGTGGTTCAATTTGGCTTAAACGGCGTGAAAAGTTGGCCCTTCCATATCAAAACAATCAATTATATTAGTTTTCGTCGCAATGAGCGAAACATCATAGTTTTCGTAGCAATACAGAGAAACATAATACTCTTCTGTGTAATAGGCGAAATATCATAGTTTTCGACAAAACTTATTGAAATATAATAATCTTCGTCCCAAAAAACGAAACATACTACTTTTCCATGCAACAAAAAAAAACATAATATTTTTCGTAAGGCAAATGAAACATACTTTCTTAAGGAGCGTCGATATGCACTATGCTTTTATATTATTATGACTACACGTATTAAATTAACCTCTTTTGCAGCGATAGCTACTGCAAGGTGGGCGGCGATGTTTAGCTGAAACACCCTGCATTCTCATTTGAAAGTTGGACTATCTGTTGCCAACTTTCACATGTGAAAATTGCTAGAGCGCGGCTTAACCCTCTGTTAAGCTGTGTCCCAAACGCTGTTAAATTGTAAAATTAATGCTCCTCGGTTTTTCACGAAAAACGCTTTACGCTCCTGCTACTCAATATTCGGAACCTTATACACCGCCATCTTGTACCTACATAAGCCAGTAGCTTTCATACGGCTTCTACGAATTCATATGTAAGACTTTCTCTGTCTACTATTTTCCTAATCTTGAAATAAATATTGAAAAATAATTGGATGGGTTTTTATTTGCAACATTGGCTAATCCGCTATTTTTCCTATTTCGCTTTTTTCTTCCTTTCAAAATTCCAACCGCTCGACCGCTTTACGAGCGCACTGAACACTTTTGCTATTTCAACCCCTTTTGTGCGTGGGAATTTGCGTTTGTGTTTTGTTGTCTACGAAATTGTTCTTTTGCGATGATTTTTTAAGTTGGCTTGGGTTAGGCAGTAAAGGAACGAAAAGGAAGATCAACATTTAACTTAAAGGATGCTTTGGAATAGTTGCGATTTGCAAGTGCATGCTGCCCAAAAAAAGTAGATATCTCATTCCCTTACTTTTTCTGGTTCATTAAGTCCTAAAAATGGATCTGTGAAATTTTGGGGCTGTCGGACCATGTTTGATAGATTGATAGTTCCAACTAGATGTGGAAGTTAAAAAATTCACTATATATTGGAAAAAGAGACGTAACCAGGTGGGTGGGGGGTGTGTGTTGGTGATGAAAACTTTCGTGTACCAAAAAAAAATATAACACCAAATCATTCATAAAGGTTTTTTCTCAATTAGATATCAACTGTCTTTCTCAAATCCAAAAAAACATGTATTTGAATAATATATTTTATGTTTGATGTTTACTTCAAAAACAATAAGTAAATACTTCGGTTTAGTTTTTAAAAAATGTCCCTGATTGCTATTGGAATTAGTTTTGTCTGGAAATCTGAACTTTATTACTCTCCGTTCCTGAACAAGGACACTAGCAGTGCTGCGATTTTTCCATTAAAATGCCTTACATTTTGCGGGTTTAAAAACATTTTTCATTATTGGTTTTCTCAAAAACCTCCCCATTAGGGCAATTTGACCCAATTAAATAAAAGCGGCATATTGCTGCCTGAAGAGCGATCAGAGTCAGCTAATTTGTGTTTTTTTCTTGAATTTTTCTCATTTTGAAATGTATATTTATTTATTTTTTATTATTTTTTAAAATATAAATATTTTTAAATTGTTTTTATGAAAGTATTTTTAGTTAATTCTAGGGGGTTTCCACCAAAAATAGTTAATTATAGTTTTTTTCTCGTATCTAAAATGAACTCAAAATTTGTGTTTTGCCCCATACAAGTGTTAGCCCGTTTTCGCCAACTTTAGGGCCTTTGCGGGCCGTTGTCGGATAGGCTTGAAATTTTAAATTATTTTTTTTTGGACTAGTGTCCTTGTTTAGGAACATTTTTGACTTTGACAAGAAATTACCGCTATTTTTGTTTTTCGGATTTTGGTGTATTTTATACAATTAGGAATAAACGAACCAGCATCCTTAATATGCATTAGGGTAGCGCGAAAAACCAAACATTTTTTTGTAACGAGAAAAAACCAAAATTTGCCTCCGGAAGGCGAAATTTGCACCTTTTTCAAAACTAATTTTGTCTCTTCTAAAAATTATGATTCGTTTGCAATTATATTCTATGAGCGTAACCCAAGTTTTCCGCACTATTACATTTCGATCGTACCTATTTTTAATATTTTTTAATTTAATTTTTTTTCAAGCTATGAATTTATTTTTTTTATTTATTATATTATTTAACTTTTATGAATTTATAATACCTAATAATAGTTATGAATTTGAGCAATTAAAGTTTTTTTTTGTCTTTCATTTTTATTCTTTTTTAATATTATTATGTTTATTACTTCAATATATGATGTAAAGTTTGTTTAATTTTTTAGTGCATTTGAGACCCAAATGTACCTACATTTTGGGTACATTTTTAAGTTTAAATATAATTTTCTTTAATTTTTTATTTGTTTTTTATTCGTGCCATGGATTCTTTCGTATGATCGTTAAACCGCCTCACGTTGTATGGACGTAAAAAAAGTGGTCCGGGTCCCCCTCTGGAAATGTACTTTGGTCTATTTTATGGTGATTCTCAAAATATTTCAGCTCTAGTAACTGTAATCCGTGAGCTGGACAATTTACAAAAAACCTCTATAAATCATGTTTTTTACATGCACGTATAAAGAAATATTGCTTTGGGTCAAATAAACTTTATGAAATAATAGAAATCGACAAACTAGACAAACCCACACAAGTCCCTTATTTTTGCGATTTTTATTGAATTTTTTTATAGTTTTTTTGCATTTTTGGTTCTGAAAAATAGTACAGAAAAACCCACAAAGTATTCTTCACAAATTTAAAAAATAGAATTCTATCAGAACTTTGTAGCTATTTCATCAACCTCGACATACAATATTCAAATTTCAGAACCAATAATTGTGAATTTACTTTAAGTTTGTGGATTGAATAATAAATATTCACAATCAACTTTATATCTCAAATCTAAGAAGACGCAAAAAAAACGTTATAACATGAGAAACAGACATATTTGGTGTTTCGTGTATTCAGTGACCTATAGTAAAATTTTACGGGTAACATTTTTCTTGAACTCTCTAATTTTCTTATTTCTGTCACTTTTTAACCGAAACCAAAAAAAGATGTGCAAAAAATCGATTTAAAGTGGTTAAAAAAAATCGCAAAAATATCGGACTTGTCCTGGTTTGTGCAGTTTTTCAATGTCTATTATTTCATAAAATTTATTTGACCCAAAGCAATATAAAGAAATACGTGCATTGAAAAAACATGATTTATAGAGGTTTTTTGTAAATTGTCCAGCTCACGGATTACAGCTGCTAGAGCCGAAATATTTTGAGAATCACCTTAAAATAGACCAAAGTACATTTCCAGGGGGTAACATGTCAGGGTTTTCTGACATCGCACTGATTGGCCTCGAATATAAGCATGCTTCAATGCGCGATAACAATGTGGTGAACTCCTCAAATGTAAATTTCATTGTTCCTGCTACCGCAGGTGCGTTTTGAAACTTTTGACTCCTGATTCCCACAGTCCTCCCATATGGGACAACCGCGTCGAGATACAAATCGAGCAAAATGTATTGCCTTCGTAGAAAAGCACACGAACAGACAGACACACATAGCCTTTGGTTATGAGGCACGCACGACCGGTATAATTTTTGATGTCATAAGGACCAGCGAAATCGATACCAGTTGTCGCGAATGGTCGCGAAAATTCAGTGCGCTCTGCGGGTAGAGCTGCCATAATCTGAGTATGTTCCTTTTTCCTATTTATTACACATACTTTACAATCATGGGTTAATTGGAGCATTAGTCGAGAAAACTGACAATTATAGGGTAAAATAGACGGATGCTTCTCTTTATATGAAAGAGATGGTGCTAGTGCCAAGCGCCCACATAGTCTCATTACGCAATGGTTATCCAAAAATGGGTTCAATTTTAAAATCGAGTTTTTGTTCCTTAGGGGTTTCTTTTCAGAAATATCTCGATATTCTGATGGAAAATGTACCTTTTGGGCTAAACCAATTTTTCACACCAGCCAATTTTTCACATGGTTCCTCTTTCGTTGACTGCGCTGACTGAACCCGGTCCTCTGTGCTATACTTAGAACAAATGCGATAGAAAAATCGAAACACTAAAGCCGATATACGCAATGCTCGTGGACGTTTGGCAACCCTGTTCAACTTGTTCATAAGTGAATTTTTTGCTGCGATTGGAATAAATATATTTAAATAGTTATACCGAGTTAATTATTTTGAAGACCTTTTAAATAAATTAAATTAATTAAATTCTGGCTAAGTGCAATAAGTTTTGTGCAAATAACAAAGTTTTGTGCGATATTTCCTTGAATTCCTGTCAGTTAAGTATCACAACAACAAAAATTTGCAAATTTTTTTTTTTTGTTTTTGCTGTCCACTTTGACATTTCTTGTGTCACCAGCTTTTTATAGATACCACATTCTCAGACTGATCATATTTTCAGAGCATACTTTCAGGCACTTGTTTTAATATAATTGAAAGTGCCTTTTCCCAGACATTTTGTCTCGTTACAATTTACAATTTTTGTATTTTATTATACCCCCACACACACTGTGGCAGGGTATACTCACTTTGTCACAACGTTTGTAACGCCCATAAGGAGGCGTGTCCGGTATGGAAAAGTATATATATTCTTGATCAGCATCACCTCCTGAGTCGATTTAGCGATGTCCGTCTGTCTGTCCGTCTGTCCGTCTGTCCGTCTGTCCGTCTGTCCGTCTGACCGTCTGTCCGTCTGTCCGTCTGTCCGTCTGTCCGTCCGCACGATAGCGGTCGCAGTTTTGGAGATATCGACTTGAAACTTTGGGTACATGTTTTTCTCGTGAATACTGAGATCAAGTTCGAGAATCAGCCAAATCGGACAAAAACTGGGCGTGGCTCCCATACACCGAAAAAAAGGTAAAAATTGTTCAAGTCTTTTTTATTGTTGTATTCGATTGGAAATGTTTAGAAACGTATTTTTGACATGGTCCGAGGTTCCGAAGCCACATATATAAAGGTCTGAATAGGGTCTTGAGACCAAAATTTTTTTTATACCCCCACACTCACTGTGGCAGGGTATACTCACTTTGTCACAACGTTTGTAACGCCCATAAGGAGGCGTGTCCGGTATGGAAAAGTATATATATTCTTGATCAGCATCACCTCCTGAGTCGATTTAGCGATGTCCGTCTGTCTGTCCGTCTGTCCGTCTGTCCGTCTGTCCGTCTGTCCGTCCGCACGATAGAGGTCGCAGTTTTGGAGATATCGACTTGAAACTTTGGGTACATGTTTTTCTCGTGAATACTGAGATCAAGTTCGAGAATCAGCTAAATCGGACAAAAACTGGGCGTGGCTCCCATACACCGAAAAAAAAGGTAAAAATTGTTCAAGTCTTTTTTATTGTTGTATTCGATTGGAAATGTTTAGAAACGTATTTTTACCAAGGTCCGAGGTTCCGAAGCCACATATATAAGGGTCTGAATGGGGTCTTGAGACCAAAATTTTTTTTTTGGTGGATTTGATTGGAAATTTTTATAAATGGATTTTGGACATGTTCCGGGCTCCAAAACCACCTATAATTGGGTCAAAATAGGGTCTTGAGACCACATTTTTTTATATTCGAGGTACTTCTTCCTACAGTGTGGGGGTATTTCAGCTTCGGTATAGCCGAAGATAGTCCACTCTCTAATTTGGTGGATTTGATTGGAAATTTTTAGAAATGGATTTTGGACATGTTCCGGGCCCCAAAACCACCTATAATTGGCTCAAAATAGGGTCTTGAGACCACAATTTTTTATGTTCGAGGTACTTCTTCCTACTGTGTGGGGGTATTTCAGCTTCGGTATAGCCGAAGATAGTCCACTCTCTAGTTTTTTATAAATTTCGCATTTAAATATGACTTTCTCTTTCCGTAAGTGTGCCATTAAAGTCGATAACGAACGCCGCATGGTCTCTTGTTGGATATGCGATGGCTTTTATCACGTCAAATGTGCATCCCTTACTGGTAGAGTAGTCGATCTGATCGAGGGTAAAAAAGGTCTTCGTTGGTCCTGCGAAGATTGCCGCGATACAGAGCTGGACATTTGTAAATTGGTACGTCAAGACCGAAAGGGATTTAATGATGTATCAAAGGACTTAGCAGCTGCCCAGTCTAAACTGAAGGAGTATGAAATAAACTTTCAGAAGTATAAATGTTTGGATGAAACAGCTCCGAAACACAATACTTCTTTTGGGCTTTTACCACCTGCCCCAAAGCCAATTTCAACTCCGACAACTGCATGCTTTTCCGATATGTTTGCTTCACCAGTTACATTTTATTCTTGGAATTTATTTGTGTACGAATTTGAGTTTTTAGTATCGATATTATCGTCACTTGCTCGTATATTCCACCGAATTCCGATATTACCGTTTATCTAAGACAAGTGTCGCTTATATCATTGGTTTACTCAAATGTTAAACCTGCCGATTCCATTGTTGTTTTTGGAGACTTTAATTTACCGAATATATCTTGGAATTTTTGTAGCGATTCAAACCAGTTTCTTCCGTATTCTTCTCGGGACTGTTTAAATGACTTTCTGGATTCATTTTCAGATATGAGTTTACAACAAGTAAACGGGATTGAAAATAAGAATAGTAGAATTTTGGATTTAATTTATGTTGACGACTCTTCGAAGATTTCAGTGCAACGCTGTGATGCTTTTGCATGTCCTGAAGATAACCATCACCCAACACTTGAATTATCTTTCGAATTTGTTCAAAAGAACTTAGAACCAGTTTCTACACCGTTGAAGTCATTTTTTTTGCTTCAAGAATACAAATTTTGTTAATATGAACCAACTCTTATCTGAAACTAGTTGGGACATGAACTTTGAAGATGTTGATGACTTAGTATAAATTTCAATTGTACGCTCAGCAAAATCTTCGAGATATGTGTTCCAAAGAACATTAAAAAGAATTCGAATGAACTTGGAGCTGTATGGTTTACAAAAGAATTGAGGAAACTTAAAACTTCGAAAACTCGGGCATTTAAAACATATAAAAGAACTTTAAACCTTCAAGATTATTCTAAATATTCGCTTCTGAGACATAAATATCAAGTACTTAATAAAAAATGCTATAATGAATATTTGAACGATTTGAAATCCAAAATGATATACGATTCTAAAACTTTTTATAACTTTGTAAATTCAAAAAGGAAAAACACTGCTTTTCCAACTACAATGAAATGGAATGATCGTGGGTCCAACAATCCTACTGAGATTTCAAATATGCTTGCTGACTTCTTCAAAACGACATATTCTGATAATACTTATGGCAACACATCATATCCATATAACATCCCCACTTATAATTCAATTTTCAATCCTGTTATAGAATCTGAAGATGTCTTACAACACCTAAAAAACATATAATATTCCTAGCTGTATTTTGAAAGTTTGTGCAGAAAATTTATACATTCCACGTTCAAATATATTCAATGCCTCTATTGAAAGAGGTTATGTTCCGAATTCATGGAAACATTATTCCTCTTTATAAAAATGGAACCAAATCATTCGTATCTAACTATAGAGGTATTGCTAAACTTAGCACAATACCAAAGTTATTTGAACAAGTTGTCACAAAGCAATTGGTTCACTCGGTCACAACATTAATATCTCCTTCACAGCATTGTTTTCTGAGAGGTAGATTTTCTACATTAACAATAAAGGGATTTTCAAAGAATCTTCAAACAGATGTCATATATACTGATTTTAGTAAAGCTTTTGATAAAGTTAATCATTATCTGTTGATTGAAAAGCTTAAAAGATATGGATTCCCAGATCTTCTTTTAAAATGGTTAGAATCGTATCTGACAAATCGGAAGCAACAGGTGTTATTCGAATCATCAACATCAAAAACTATAGATGTCACCTCTGGAGTGCCTCAAGGAAGTCATGTAGGTCCTATTCTGTTTAATCTTTTCATAAATGACCTACCTTCTGTCATTAAACATTCGAATGTGCTGTTGTATGCTGATGACGTTAAATTGTTTCTATCCTATGACATCTTAGATCAACATAAGTTGTTACAATCAGATCTGACCAGTATAGCTATCTGGTGTGATAATAACTTAATGGAACTGAACTTGAACTTGACACCCACTTTCATCGCTGTATCATATAAATAACTGTAATCTAGAAAAGGTTTTTACTTTTGTGGACTTGGGTGTTACTATGGATCCAAAACTTCGCTTTCATCTACATATTGATTTATATGTGAATAAGGCGAGGGGTGTTCTAGGTTTCATTAAGAGATGGTCAAAAGAATTTAATGACCCATTCGTTACCAAAAGCCTTTACATATCACTTGTAAGACCAATTTTGGAATATGCATCAGTTTTTTGGAATCCACAATACAACTGCCACTCTGATAGAATTGAATCGGTTCAAAAACAATTTTTATTATTTACTTTAAGAAGCCTTCGCTGGAATCCGAATCAGAACCTACCTCCATACGAAAATCGTTTAAAACTCTTGGACATCCCTACTCTAAAAAATAGAAGAACAATGCTTAATATAATATTTTTGATTAAATTGATAAATGGCTCTCTGAATTCTACATTTTTGCTTCAGGAAATTGATTTTAATATTCCAACCCGTCGTTCCAGATCTTTCATTCCTTTGATATTAAGTAAGTGCCGTTCTAATTAAGCGCAAAATGAACCTTTTCGTTGTATTTGTAGCGATTTTAATAATCAGATTCACTTAATATAACTAAAACTTTTATTTTAAATGCACTGGATCACACTTAAGCCTTTGTTGCTTTTTGAGTTTTTGTTCTTTACTGTATATTGTATACAAATAAGACAAACTTTTTAGCTGAATTCACATTCGTTCCGTTACTGTTTACTTAACTGTTCTATTTGTATTTGATTTTTTATATTTCGTAGAAAAAAATAAAATACTAAAATTAATATTTGTAATCTTTGTCGAGTAAATTAACAGTTTTGATTGTTTTGTCTTTGTATTTTTGTTAAGTCTAATATCGTAAAGTAGAGATAATATCATATTCGTCGCATGAATTCTGATGCTTCATAATATTTTCTTTTAATTCTATTCTTTATTATCACGTTAATTATTTTATGTTACTAGCTTATACCCACAGCTTCGCTCGCAATAATTTTGTTATTTCATGTTAACGTAGAAACTGAAATAAAAATAGATTTTGCAAGTCATCCCTCTGCCCATTCACCTCCCAGCACCAAATCCAAAATTTCAGCGGAATCCCTTGAATAGGACCCGAGTTACAGAGCTTTAAAAATTTTAGGGCGTGGCAGTGGGCGGATCTTAAATTTCAATAGTCATCCCTCTGCCCATTCACCTCCCAGCACCAAATTCACAATTTCAGCGAAATCCCATGAATAGGACCCAAGTTACAGAGCTTTAAAAATTTTAGGGCGTGGTAGTGGGCGGATCATAAATTTTAATAGTCATTCCTCTGCCCATTCACCTCCCAACACCAAATCCAAAATTTCAACAAAATCCCTTGAATAGGACTCGAGTTACAGAGCTTTAAAAATTTTAGGGCGTGGCAGTGGGCGGATCTTAAATTTCAATAGTGATCCCTCTGCCCATTCACCTCCCAACACCAAATTCAAAATTTCAGCGAAATCCCATGAATAGGACCCAAGTTACAGAGCTTTAAAAATTTTAGGGCGTGGCAGTGGGCGGATCATAAGTTTCAATAGTCATTCCTCTGCCGATTCACCTCCCAGCACCAAATTCAAAATTTCAGCGAAATCCCTTGAATAGGACCCGAGTTACAGAGCTTTAAAAATTTTAGGGCGTGGCAGTGGGCGGACTGCAAATCAGCATATTACCAATTCATTACCCAAAACCACATATAAAATTTCGGCAAAATTGGTTAAACACTGCATAAATTATTGGATTTTAGAATAATATTTGCCACGCCCACCTCGAAATGAAATGGCATATAGCCTATGATGAGATCAATGAAATTACCTACATTTTGGTTACGGTCAAGTATTTCTTGAGTTATAAGGGAACAAACATACATACATACATACATACAAACCTACAAACGCACAAAGAATTTTATATAAGTAAGAGATGTTTGGAAGAATTCTTGCATTCATAACCTAATTCGCGTTTTATTAATATGCGTTTTATCAGCTGTAGCTGAAACGAATTTCAAGATATGTTTACCCGCTATCGGTTACACAGCGTAATCCGGATTACGGCTGTTCGGTCACTAAATCCGTGCGTCATGCGGATGTGCCCCTCGGTCGTTTGGGCAGGTAAGTGGGACCTTTGGGATTCGTCGTAAAAAAAAAAAAGTGATGAAAATCGGTCTAAAATATCTTCAAATTGGTTGAATTACGCAAAATGGGTTTTAATCGGCCTGCTTTCTAGCGACGTTGAAAAATCTCCATTACCAGAAGTCTGTGGACATTCACCTTTATTTTTACTGAGCCATAGGGGCCCTTTCCACCACAATTGGTTGTGAATCAAATTCTGCGCAGAAACACCTAAATCAGTAGGATTATCTCCAGAATTGACGTGATACCAATTTGTGTTGCCTACCTTATCTAGAATTATCGATACGCCATTTGATACAAAGGTAGTCCAAGAGCAAGTGGGTCTTTTAAGCCAAGGCAAAACAATTGTCGAATCCGTCCAAAGGTATACCGTATTGTTCCACTTTTAATTCAGGTAACACGGACTCAACCACATAGTTCCACTTTGACTTTGATTAGTTAGATTGTCGTCCCAATCAGTTTTCTCAAGCCAGATTTGCTGCATTAGCATTTTCGCTACGATTTTAATTGGGCCTAACCAACCTGCTGGATCAAACAGTTTCGCTATAATTGAGAGCACTTCACTCTTCGTAAATATTGATTTGTTGTCTAATGGTTTGGCCGTAAAATAAAAAAGGCCTAAACTAGCGTTTCAACGAAATCCCAGCGTCTTCACCATACTAGTGACTTCTAGTTCCAAAAAGTCTTCGTTTAGTAAATGCTCCTTGGAAATATCTGATATTATATCCTTGCAGTTAGATGTCCATTTACGGAGAGGAAAACCGGCGGAATTTAATGCCGAAATTAGTTCGTTTCGCGTTTCGCATTTGTGTAAATATTTTGGAAGGAGATTTGGAGTTCTTGAAAAGCTCAAATAGTCAATTTTTTTGCAATGCCTGTGCGGTCGAGCGGCGAGACTCTCTTCGTTCGCCCCTTCCGTCAGCTAATGTATCCCAACAGCCTAAACCGGTTTTATCTCTTACTAATGACAACTCAAATCAAATAACTCTTCAATCGCTTTTTAATGAAATGACTTCTCTTAAACGTGAAAATGCCCGTGCGCTCTTAATGAAAAGCTCTCTAATGGATGAAAAAAAAATCTTAACTCAAAAAATTGATAACATGCAATTAGAACTGCACTCGGTGAAAAATAAATTGAACGAAAATGAAGTTTCTTCTGCTATTTCTTCTCTTTCAAAAGATGTGAAAGATCTTTGTTCCACTATTTTTGATGCCTTAAATGATAAGGCCAAGCTGTTAAACGACAATTCAATAATTCAAAACAACAACAATATTATTCCGCCACTTGCTGTTGAGCCGACAAATAAAACTGGCATGCACTCCGCTGCTCTTACTATCTCTGCTGATGCTTCAACGCCTCTGTTTGGAAGAATGTGAGCCGAAGGAAAACAAAGAAGAATGCAAATGTTGTTGTTGGGAGCAACGAAAACAATGAGTTGGATGTTGTTGTAAAAAAGAAGTGGGTGCATCTCTCATCGTTTAAGTCATCAGTTACAAGCGACCAAATAATCTCTTATGTTCAAAAATATGCTAATATTAACGAAAATCAATTGGCTTGCTACAGTCTTACGAAAAGAGATGCGAACTTTGTCAACTTACGAAGCATCAACTTTAAGTTGGGTGTAGATTCCACTCTTTATGAAAAGCTCTTCGATCCTACTTTGTGGCCGGCTAATATTACAGTTCGCCCATTCGAGTTTTTTCAAAAGGCGACGAATGTAGAACAAGCGACTTGACTACAAATATATCTAAAACACAGTCCCTGAAGGTCTACTTTCAAAATATATCAGGTCTTATGACAAAATCAAATACTGTTTTGCCTACTACATCTCAAATGGATTATGATGTTGTTATTTTCGTGGAAACATGGCTGAATGAAGATTTCGGCGATGGTGAATTTTTTGATTCCTCTCTTTACCAAGTCTATCGTAAGGACAGAGACGCTCTTAAGACGGGGTGCCAAAGAGGTGGGGGTGTGCTGATTGTGGTAAGCCGGACACTGCGTTCATCTGTACATAAGCTAATTAACGATGATACTTTGCTTGATCAACTATGTGTTTCTGTTTTTGGATCTAAAGAAGAAATTATTTTTTGCGTATCTTATATCCCACCTAATAGCTCAGACTTTTTGTATTTTGCTCATGTAGATAATATTTTGAATTTATCGGATATAGATAAAACCAACGCCTATTTTTGTGTTTTAGGTGATTTCAATCTCAATAAACTCTCTTGGTCGTATATTGCAAATGAGTCTAATCTTACTCCAACTAATGTTAATGCCGCAAATGAAATGTATGTGCTTGATAGTTTTTTCTGCTGCGATCTTGTCCAAATTAACCATTTTGTTAATAAATTGGATCGTATTTTGGATCTAATTTTCATTAGCGATACTATCAAATATAAATTGGAGGAGTGTATGTTTCCGATCTCTCCTTCGGACATGCATCACATTCCACTCGTTCTCCATATTGAATTTTATGAGTTTTTAAGTCTGCCTAAAATTAATGATAAACTAAATTTTAATTTTAATTTATGTAATTTTGAAAATGTAAACGCTATTATCGATAGTACTGATTGGAGTTGTAAATTTTCTAACTGTGATACTGCTGGTTGTTTTGATTTGTTTTGTACTGAAATTAACGACATTTGCATTAAATATGTTCCAGTGGTTCAACAAAAGGTATACAAGCTACCTTGGTATACTAAAGGCCTTAAAAAGCTAAAAAACTTAAGGAACAAATTTTTCAATAAGTATAAGGCCACATATGATATAAACGATAAAATCAAAGATTTGCATTATATGAAGGAGTTTACTGTCTTGGAAAAATTTTTGTACAAGAACTACATCTTGAATTTTGAGAATAGCATTAGAAGTAATCCAAAATTGTTTTGGCAGTTTGTCAAATCGAAAAAATCATGTTCAGATATTCCATCCATGATGACTTTCAATGGAAATACCTCTAATTCTGCTGTTGGTATTTCTAACCTTTTTGCAAAATTTTTTATGTCAAACTTTGAATCTGATACCGTTTCAATTGATAGCTCTATATTTGATAATATTTGTTCTTCTATTGATTTTGGCTCTTTGAACATTAGTGAAAGTGACGTAATGAGAGGCATACAAAATCTAAAAAAGTCTGCTAAGGCTGATTGTGATGGTTTCTCTCCTTTGTTTTTAAAAAATTGTGCTTCTTCAATTTGTAATCCATTGTGCCATGTTTTTAATTTGTCTTTGTCTGCTGGTGTCTTTATAGATAGATGGAAGATTGCGCACATTACCCATGTATTCAAAAGTGGTAGTAAAAATGTTATTTCGAATTATCGCCCCATTTCAAAACTTTCAACTATATCGAAACTGTTTGAAGTTATTGTGAAGGAAAGTCTGGTTTTTCCTCTTGCTAGAATTATTTCTCCCCAGCAGCATGGATTTGTTGCTGGGCGATCGACTGTTACAAATTTGATGGCTTTCACATCGTATTGCTTTTCAGCCTTTGAAGAGCGGTGCCAAGTTGACACTGTTTACACTGACTTTTCAAAAGCTTTTGATAAAGTGTCTCATAAAATTCTGGTGTTAAAATGGAAAAAACTAGGATTTTCTCTGCTTTTTTGAAATGGATAGAATCATACTTGCGCGATAGGCTTTGCCATGTTCTTGTGGAGGGTACTAAATCTAAATCTTTTGTTGCCTCTTCGGGTGTTCCCCAAGGAAGTATTCTGGGGCCGCTATTTTTCCTTCTTTTTATTAATGACTAGCTGGGCCCGGTCCGCTTCGCTGGGCCTAAATATTTTTTGTTGTTGCATTGTCTGCAATGTAATGGATGAAAGTAATTTTTAAATATATATGTTTAATTGGTGTTTATACTGTGGAGTTAATTTTGTACAATTTTATAGAGAGGAAAATAATGAAACGATCGGTATTGAAATAGGTTTTGATGAATGATTCGTATTGTATGTATGTATGTAGCGCAGTAAAGTATGTTTGGAAGATTATTGAAATTAAATTAAATGACATGTGGTATAAGTATTTGACACAAATGCCGTTAATTCGGCCGGTGCAACGACTGGATTACGATCTTTGAGCTTTGGTACGTAGCCGAATGCTCGCACAAAATGGCCCAGCAGTGTAAACACTTGAAAACGAACAAATCTGTAGATTCCGATGCTGGTGCGGGAGGGAATATTCAGTCAGTGTAAACGGTTGCACGAACGGAATTTCGTTTACGATTGGAGTTCGCGACAAAAGTTGTGTTCGCTCCTGCGGTCTAAGTGCACCTTCAAATTAAGTAAAAATAAGTACCCTTAGGAAGGGAAATTTGCTTAAAGTTGGCTGCACTGGTTGAGCTGTGAGGAGTGTTGCCACATTGAGAGACGTTCTGTTGTGTTTTTGTAAATTTTTCTTGTGGGAAGAAAGTGATTTCTATAACTTGTTGGGACAATTTTGCAGTGCTTATTTGCCGAAAAGGCCAATTGCAGTGTGTGCATTTAAGTCAAGTTTAATTTAATTTTCATTCGCAATGGACGTCTTCTCGTAATATTAATGGCGGTTTGCCTGCATTTAGGTCCCCATAAGCCAACGCGAATTTCCGCAGCCGGTACGGAACTTGAACAAAAATGTTGCTTGAATATGCGATACTGCGTTTTTTTAAAGAAAATTTATAAATGATACACTGTAACGACAGCCTGTGTATATCAATTTAGAAATTCTGCTAGTTAACTTAACAGGAAGGGGTTCTTGTACTGGGTAAAATAATGTTATGGTATTTTAGATGATGGTTGCATGGTGAAAGGTGGTATGAGATATGTTTGAATGCGTGAGTGAATGTATGAATTGGGTTGGATACTGAAATCGGTGGTCTAAACGAAGAATGGTTACAACTCAACAAATAGCTTTTTCTTTTTAGGGGCTTGGTGAAGTTGGTTAAAAATTTTAAATGAGAGAAAGTTGTGAACTTGAAAACGTGACAGACGTAACTTTTTTAGTGGAGAAAAAAAACCCTAAAAAGAGAACAAAAACTGAATTTTTAGCATTTAAAATATATTAAGCAAAAAAAAAAATGTTTGGTTAGCCCATGCCTAAACAGGAAAGAACAAAACCTGGAAAAGATAAACAAAACTGAAAAAAAAACTGAAGTTTACAATAAAGGAAAATTTTTAATAAAATAAAGAACACTGAAGTTTACAATAAAGGAACATTTTTAATAAAATAAAGAAAACTGAAGTTTACAATAAAGGAACATTTTTAATAAAATAAAGAAATATTGGAGACAAAGAAAGAAAAAAAAAACAGTATAATCTGTGTTCGGTGTTTAAGTTTTATGCACAATTTTTAAACAAAAAAAAATATAATCTATAAACTTGTGGCTAATCTTTGCTTCGGACAACAACAACTTACACCAAAATACACATATGTTTCGGTGAACGCGCTGCCAGCACAGCCACCGGTAGAAACCGCAAGATCTGACGTCAGAGGAAATCCCTATGTACCCAGACATAGCGGCGGCGACAAACAGCTGATCTGTTGCAGAAAAAGGCAGAAGTTGAACGACCTCCGCTCCGACATAGGGGAATTATATACATAGGAATTAGTTTTAGTATATGGAATTTTCAATTTACTTTTTTTTGTAATACTCTTATATTTTTCATATTTTGCTATTGTTGTAAAAGTGCAACGGTGTTAAGATAGAGTAAAGTAAGCTTCGGCATTGAGCGAGATAAGAAAAAGCGCAATAGGAAGAACGAAAGAAAAAAAATTTCTCCCCCCCCTCCCCCACAAACATTTCATTCTTTTCGTTGCAGCGACTGAATTTCGGGTGGTGGCGCCAACATCAGGAAACTATGATCGGTGAGTGCAGTTTTTAAACGAAAAAGGAAAAAAAAACTTTCTATATTTCTGGTCCCCCTGCTCCCAATTGGAAATTATTAAATTTGTAAGAGCAGAAAAACAAAGCAAAGCAACCAAAACTTTTGGCTTTACTTCGTTTTTTTTGTTGCATTCCTTTGATTACTTTGCCGCTCCATTTGGTTGTGTCTTAAATTTTGCTAATCAAAGAAAGAAAAAAGATAGTAATTTTATTGCAGCCGTGTGCACATTTATGCATTTACTTTCTTTATATTTATAGTTTTAGATTTATCTTATTTCTTTTAATTATTTTTTTTCCCGTTTGTTGTTTTCTTAAATTTTTTTTTTTTTTAATTATTTTTATTTGAAGAAAATTGATTATTTTAATTTTTTTCTCTACTGCAGGATATTAATAAAAATGTAAGAAAAAAAAAGAAGGAGGTATACATTTCCATTTAGTTTTGCTGGAACCTTTCTGGATTTTTCTTTTTTTTTTTGAATGAACCATGAGGTGACCCTCAAGAACAAAAAACTGTATCTAAGGTTGCGTGAAATTTGATAATGAGAGGCAACTGAACAATTTAAAGCTGGTGTGGGTGCCGCACAAAGGTGTGCGATAGATAGATGCGCAT
This sequence comes from Heteromyza rotundicornis, assembly GCA_951394025.1. Lineage (NCBI taxonomy): Eukaryota > Metazoa > Arthropoda > Insecta > Diptera > Heleomyzidae > Heteromyza > Heteromyza rotundicornis. Next base: position 51,709,208 of record OX596010.1, on the reverse strand, counting down.
TGCCCAAGGCCATCCCATGACGTAGACGAACGGACAGATACTCTTTACCGACGGACTTAGGCAACTGCACCGATCATTTGAAGCCATGGAGCAGTTTACGGCTGTGACCGAAATGGGCACAGAAGGGGTGGGAAGGCTCTACAGACGGACGATGACGTTAGACTGGTATGAATGTAAACAAGGGGGGAGTGTTGTAGATGTTTGTGCGTGGAGTGTTTAGGCGTGAGAATCTGAGTACGTATGAAATCGTGAGAATCTTAGGTTGAAAGAAGACTGACCGTGAGAGAGAATGATAATGAGAGGCGCGTGAATGCGAATGCTCAGATATCTGCACCAGAGTATGAATCTTGTGATAGTCCCAATACCTTTCTCTTCTTTTTTTTTTTTCTACTTCTACTTTTACTTTTCTCTTTTTTTTTGCTGGCACAAATTCTTTTTTTGTTAATTGTTCATGGTGTTAGCTAGGTGGCAAGAACCCTCCCACAAGCCGGCGAGCAGCTTGGGCAGCGAAGTGCCAATCCGCCACCCTAGCCAATATAATTCTATTGAACATGACAATGGCGTCCAACGAGATAGCATAATTTCTTTTGTTTTTTCTCATATTCTTTTCTATCTTGTTTATTTTTGTGTGGACTAGATATAGCAATGGCCTGAGTGAGCTTCGTCTTTGTGAGTTTATGACAACCGATTTGCGGTAGGATAGTTTAGGAGGTCAATTTGGCGGGTATCGGCTACCAGAGCATTGATCATGCATTGAGCTGCTGTGAGGTTGGATACGTGCATTTTTGTGGGCGAATGGAGTCTGCAGTGTACTGCAACCAAGGGTATTCACGTAAACTGAGGCCTGTGTAGTGTGGTTCAATGTTTATTTCGAATGACGTGGGGTTTAACTTTTCTTTTCGGACCGGGGATGACCGAAGCCAAGTATCTTCTTCGCACCCTTTCGTGTCGGCACCACACACACCAACTTGTTTTTTTATATTTTTGGTTGATTTTTTTTACACACGTGTGCGATTGTGTAAACACGTTACACAATTTGGAAGTTGAGTTTGATTTTGCAATTCATTTTTTTTTCTTTTCACATATCTATTTTAAATTTTTTTTTTTGGTAATTTTTTTTTTTTAGATTTTAGGTTGGTTTAATATATTTTTTCCTTTACCAAGGGTCAAGATCAAATTTGTCTGAGGACAATTTTGGATGAATTCGATACAAATTTTGGATTTTATTTAAATTTGTTATTATTATTTGTTTTTTTTTCATAAATCTTACATTTTTTTTTATTGCTAAGTTGTTTTTGAATTTATCTATGAAATTGGTTTTATGGTATTCCATTTGAAGTTTAATAAAAAAAAAATGTAGTTTTAAATTTAATTTTTATTGTTTTTTTTTAAATTTCTTTTAATTTTACTTTTGAATTTTTATAATAAGTGGGTTTTTTTTATTTAATGTTTTTTTATTACAATTTTCATAACCATGTGGAATTTTGATTTTTGAATTTGTTTCTTTTAATTTTTATTGATTTCTTTTATATTTTTTTATTTATTTATATTTTTCTATTCCGTTTATGGAATTGCTGGTGATGATTCACTGTTGCTCTTGGATTTTGGTTTAGTTTAATTTGAATTATTTAAATTTTTTTTTTTTTCCTTTTGTTTAGCTACTAACTTTGATTTATAAATATTTAAAAAAAAAAAAAAAAGAGTGAAAAAATTTATTTTTACTTTGTTTTTTTTACGATTTGAATTGGAAGTGGAATTTTATTTTGGAAATTGAATTGCTGAGGAGGAATTTTTCGTTTGGCACTGGTTTTGGTATCAAGGCGGTAAAAAGTGTGCTTGGTACGAGTGAATGGAGAATTTTAGAAAGTTTGATGATTATCCTGTAAATTCTGAAGGGCCACTGCGGAACAGGCCAGTTACCAGAAGTGTCGCCCGGGCGTTAGAGAGCCAAGTAGTAGCGACTGCGTTGAACCAAATTGATATTGGAGTGGCGCATCAGAGCGAGCGTATATCTACGAGATATTTGGACGATTGCGTAGATTTGGTTTTTGGAAGGGGTAAATCGGTTAGAAAAAGCGTGATAATCAAACAGCCCACTTTAAGTCGTTTGGACGAAACTGTTAGCTTCTCTACCAAATTAAATCAGCTCTTCGAAATGGCTGACGACGAGGCTAGGGACAATGGGGTTCAGAATGGTGCAGAGGATAGTGCTACTGCAGGGGCAGTAGGAAGATCGAACGTAGCAGGTACAGCAGCTGAGCCTATGAATAAGTTGATGGCAATGATCATGGAACAGAGTAAGACGATGCAGAGGTGCATGGACGAGATGAGAAAGGTGAGCTGTGAAGTAGCTTCATTGAGTCACCGATTGGCAGAGGTAGAGAATTCAAGGAGTTCTAATGTGGAAGCTCGACCTCCTGTCGGTGCATCTACTCCACTAGGCACTGCTAATTTGGGGGCCGCCACCGGGGCACAGCGACGCGCTGGACAAGAAGAAAGAGTAGACGTGTCACGGCCACCGTCCGCTGGCTATAATACGTATAGCCCATGTGAGCCGGAAAGACGCAAGCGCGTTGATTTAGATCGCTGGCACTTGTAGTTCGACGGTACCGGCAAGGATATGACGGTAGAAAGTTTTGTGTTCAGGGCAGAAAAAATGAGCGAGCAGTATGCCATTTCATATCGCCAACTTTTTACCGATTTCCACTATCTTGTGACTGGGGCGGCATTAAAATGGTATTGGCAGGTGGTTGAGGATAACGCCGAAAATTATGATTTTTGTTATTTTGATTTGAAGAAGGAGCTAATCGGTAATTTCAAGTCAGGTGAGACTGATTATGAAATTATTGGGAAGCTCATAGAAAGGAAGCAGCCACCGGGTGAGGGCTTCGAAGATTTTTACACTGACATGCACAATCTAACATTTAGATTGAAGAAGAAAATGCCAGAGAAGGAGCTGGTGAATATAATTAGGGGAAATTTGAAAAGTAGTTTGGCGGGCTTAACTATTTCGTCCAAAATCGATACGCTTGCGGACCTGAAGAAAGAAGTCAAGAGGGCGGATAAGTTGTTGAAAGAGGGAAGGACGAGAATTAGGCAAGTTAATGCGATAGAAGGATGGATAGCGCAGGAAGAGTGTGAGGATGCAGTGGCACACGCAAGTGTTGAAGCGATTGGCCGGAACACTTTGAAACCGAACCCCGGAGGGGGCCAAGCGTTTGGTGTTCGTGGTAGTAAGCCAATGGGGAATGTGAAATCGGGTAGTCCGTATGTGACTAGGCAGAACCGCGGGCTGCAAACAGATGTCCCTTTTTCTCCGTATATACAAAATGTTCAGAATTTGTCCAGCCCAGTCTGTCCTTCGCCGTTTCACTTGAATTTATGTTTTAGTTGTGGACTGCCTGGCGATTATTTCAAGAGGAATCCCCGTGAAGCGTTAAGAGAGAATTCGTGCAAGTCAGTGTTTCATGGAATGAAATGTTTTATGTGTGGCAGTGATGAGTCTTTTTGTCAGCAACAATCGGTAAACCGGAATCTGGCAGTGACATCCGGGAACCATTGCCAGATACCGAGGCACCCGGAAAATCAGGGGAATTCAAAATTTTAAAAAGATGCCCGAATATGTTAAAAAGCAGGAGGATGCTCGGCCAATAGGTGGCAGAAAAAGTCTGCACCAGCGCAAAGTAGAGTACGAGGAGGTCAGAGCGCGTATTTTCGCAGAAGAAATTTTTAATAAAAATAAAAATAGTAGGAATTATAGGAAAATTGGTAGATTAAGGGAAAGAGTAAATTAATAAAAAAATTGAAAAACAAAATTATTGCCACTGTAGTCACATTGGAAGGTGACAATAGATTTTTTGCAAAAACGAAGGTTGATGGGCAGGATGTGGTCGCACTGCTGGACTCGGGAGCGAGTGCGAACTGCATAGGCAAAGACGCTATGCAATTTCTTCAAAGTGGAAACGATAAGCGGATTATGCCTACGAAAGGCCTAAGCGTGCAAACAGCAAATGGTGGAGTAACTCCAATAGTAGGGATGGTTGTGTTACCCGTTTTATGGGAAGGAGTGACGAAGGACATGGAGTTTTTAATAGTTCCAGCCTTGTAACAACAAATTTACTTTGGGGTAGATTTTTGGGAAATCTTTGGCATGGCTGTGGTGAGCAAAGGAGGCTCAAGTGTAAATTCGTTGGCTTCAATAGCGGAATTAGTTCCACTGCCATCAGATCTATGTTTTGACACTAAAGAGCATGTCCTATGTGCAAATGATAGCAAGAAATTGGATTTGGTGAAGGCTTTGTTTCCATCTTTTGCAGTTTTAGGACTTGATCGAACGGAAGTGGAAGAACATGTCATTGAGGTGACGGATGAAAATTTGCCCGTGAAGCAGCGACATTACGCCATTTCGCCAGCAATACAAAAATTAGTTTTCGCGGAATTAGATCGCATGCTTAGTATGGGGGTAATAGAGGTTAGCAACAGCAGCTGGAATTCTCCAGTGTCGTTGATCCGGAAGGAGACGAAAAACAGGCTGTGCTTAGATGCACGAAAATTAAATGACCGCACAATAAAGGATGCGTATCCTTTACCGCACATTGATGGCATTCTGAGTCGTTTGCAAGAAACTCGCTACATTTCGGCGATTGATTTAAAAGATGCGTTTTGGCAGATACCACCGGAGAGAAAGTCGAAGGAGAAAACTGCATTCACAGTCCCTGGTCGGCCATTATATTTATCACTTTACAGTGATGCCTTTCGGCTTATGTAATGCTGCCCAGAGAATGTGTAGGCTTATGGACTGGGTTATTCCTTCTGATATGAGAGAGCATGTCTTTGTCTACCTCGACGATCTCTTGGTGTGTTCAGCCAATTTTGAGGAGCATTTGAAGCTTCTAGAGCAGGTCGCGAATTGTTTGCGGAGGGCGAAATTAACCATAAATGTGGAAAAAATTTTGTTTTAGAGAAGTGAAGTATTTGGGTTTTGTAGTCGGTGACGGGTGTATTAAGACGGATGCAGGGAAGGTAGCCGCAATAAATGAATTTCCTGAGCCGAAGAGTCCAAGGCAGTTAAGGCGTTTTCTTGGAATGTCGGGCTGGTACCGTAGATTTATTAAGGACTACGCTACCATAGCCGCCCCGTTGCATGATTGTTTGACGAAAGAAAGGGTGAAGAAATTCTTCATGACGGATGAAGCCAAGGTGGCATTCGAAAAACTCAAACTTAGTTTGAGTACGGCTCCGGTTTTGACCAATCCGGATTTTAATCGTCATTTTTATGTTCAATGTGATGCGTCAACGTATGGTGTAGGGGGTGTTTTGTTTCAAATAGACGATGAGGGAGGAGAGCGCCCGATAGCATATCGGACACTATAATTCCTTTGAGCTCAATAAAGCTCAAAGGAATTATAGTGTCACTGAGCTAGAGTGTTATGCCGCAATATTAAGTGTAAAACGGTTTCGTCCTTACATTGAAGGTTTGCCCTTCACTGTGATTACGGACCACGCAAGCCTGAAGTGCCTTATGGGCCAGAAAGACTTGGCTGGAAGATTGGCCAGATGGATTCTGAAATTGCAGGGATACAATTTTAACATAGAGCACCGCAAGGGGTCTCAAAATGTGGTACCGGACACTCTCTCCCGAATGCATATGGAGGAAGTAAAATTAGTAGATAGGTCGCTTGATGTTGACTTTAACTCTCCATATTTTGCATCTACAGAATATGAAGAGTTAAAGAAAACAGTCAGTGAAAATAAGGAACGCCTGCCAGATGTATGTGTGTCAGATGGGTTTGTTTATAAACGAACAGAAATTTGTACTGGGGACGCGATTCAGGAGGACCGCGCATGGAAATTGTGGGTTCCATCTGAGTTACGCAGTGGATTGGTAGGATCTGCGCGCTATTCACCATCAGCTGGACATGGGGGAATACACAAAACACTTGCGAGATTACGTTTTAAATATTTTTGGCCAGTCATGGTATCGGAAGTGCAAGCACTAGTAAAGGCATGTGATGTGTGTAAAGGGTCTAAAAACCAAAATATTATACGTCGACCACCCATGGGAGCGCAGCGTATAGCGGAACGGCCGTTTCAGCGGCTATATATCGATTTTATGGGGCCATATCGTAGGTCAAAGGATGGCAATACATTTATCTTTGTTTGCTTAGATCATTGTTCAAAGTTTGTGTTTTTGAAGACAATGCGCAGAGCGACTGCTGCTGATGTAATTAAATTTTTAGAAAAAGAAGTGTTTCATGTTTTGAGTTTGTACATTCGGATAATGGCAAGCAATTTGTGTCTGAGTTGTTTAAAATGTTTTTGAGTCAGTATGGTGTCCAACATGTTAAAACTGCGTTTTATTCTCCTCAGGCGAATGCGTCCGAGAGAGTAAACCGTTCGGTTCTGCAAATGATTCGTTCCTATGTTGGGGAAAATCAAACTGAGGAGTGTAGTGCACAGCTCTATAGGAGTAGAGCCATATTATGCGGTTTTTGGCTGTCATATGATGCAGCATGGCCGGTCATATGAACTTTTGCGGCGACTGCATTCAGTGAAAGATGGGGCTTTTTCTGGTAGAAGAAAAGTCTGACAAATTGCAGTTGTTGAGAGATCGGATTGCGACCGAATTGAAGCTAGCACACAAAAGAAATGAAAAAGTTTATAACACGCGTTCAAGAGAAATTAAATTTAGGATAGGACAGGTAGTTTTTCGCCGAAACTTTAAACAAAGTAACCTCATACAGGGCTATAATGCGAAATTGGCCCCCACTAATATCAAATGTGTGGTATTAAAAGTTATAGGGAACTCGTTATACGAGCTTGGCAATATGGCTGGCAAGAAGTTAGGAGTTTACCATGCGAAAGATATGTTTGTGGCGTAGGGTTACAGTGAAGTATAGGGCGGGGCAATGTTTTGGGGTAGTTAGTTATTTATTTATTTTATTTTATTTTATTTTTTTTTTTTTGTTTAATCTATTTTAGTTTTTTTGACAATTTTAGCGTAATTTTTATTTGGTCATAGGTTTTGTGTTAATTGTATCTACGATGTTTAAGGGGAAAAGTTATAAAATTTCCCGGCTAGGGTTTTTGTTTACAGCATGAGTGCGTGGGTCGAGGCCACACGTTGGAGGTTAGTACAATAAATTCAGGCTGCGTTTTATAGTTTTTAGTTTTTACGCACACGCTCCATATTGCAGGCAACATCGGCGGCTGCGAGCCTGTAACGACAGCCTGTGTATATCAATTTAGAAATTCTGCTAGTTAACTTAACAGGAAGGGGTTCTTGTACTGGGTAAAATAATGTTATGGTATTTTAGATGATGGTTGCATGGTGAAAGGTGGTATGAGATATGTTTGAATGCGTGAGTGAATGTATGAATTGGGTTGGATACTGAAATCGGTGGTCTAAACGAAGAATGGTTACAACTCAACAAATAGCTTTTTCTTTTTAGGGGCTTGGTGAAGTTTGTTAAAAATTTTAAATGAGAGAAAGTTGTGAACTTGAAAACGTGACAGACGTAACTTTTTTAGTGGAGAAAAAAAACCCTAAAAAGAGAACAAAAACTGAATTTTTAGCATTTAAAATATAATAAGCAAAAAAAAAAATGTTTGGTTAGCCCATGCCTAAACAGGAAAGAACAAAACCTGGAAAAGATAAACAAAACTGAAAAAAAAACTGAAGTTTACAATAAAGGAAAATTTTTAATAAAATAAAGAACACTGAAGTTTGCAATAAAGGAAAATTTTTAATAAAATAAAGAAAACTGAAGTTTACAATAAAGGAAAATTTTTAATAAAATAAAGAAATATTGGAGACAAAGAAAGAAAAAAAAAACAGTATAATCTGTGTTCGGTGTTTAAGTTTTATGCACAATTTTTAAACAAAAAAAAATATAATCTATAAACTTGTGGCTAATCTTTGCTTCGGACAACAACAACTTACACCAAAATACGCATATGTTTCGGTGAACGCGCTGCCAGCACAGCCACCGGTAGAAACCGCAAGATCTGACGTCAGAGGAAATCCCTATGTACCCAGACATAGCGGCGGCGACAAACAGCTGAACTGTTGCAGAAAAAGGTAGAAGTTTAACGACCTCCGCTCCGACATAGGGGAATTATATACATAGGAATTAGTTTTAGTATATGGAATTTTCAATTTACTTTTTTTTGTTATACTCTTATATTTTTCATTATTTGCTATTGTTGTAAAAGTGCAACGGTGTTAAGATAGAGTAAAGTAAGCTTCGGCATTGAGCGAGATAAGAAAGAGCGCAATAGGAAGAACGAAAGAAAAAGAATGTTTGCAACAGGTTTATGCTGCCCTTACCATTTGTACCCCCCCCCCCCCCCCCCACAGACATTTTATTCTTTTCGTTGCAGCGACTGAATTTCGGGTGGTGGCGCCAACATCAGGAAACTATGATCGGTGAGTGCAGTTTTTAAACGAAAAAGAAAAAAAACCCTTTCTATATTTCTGGTCCCCCTGCTCCCAATTGGAGATTATTAAATTTGTAAGAGCAGAAAAACAAAGCAAAGCAACCAAAACTTTTGGCTTTACTTCGTTTTTTTTATTGCATTCCTTTGATTACTTTGCCGCTCCATTCGGTTGTGTCTTAAATTTTGCTAATCAAAGAAAGAAAAAAGATAGTAATTTTATTGCAGCCGTGTGCACATTTATGCATTTACTTTCTTTATATTTATAGTTTTAAATTTATCTTATTTCTTAAATTTTTTTTTTTTTAAATTATTTTTATTTGAAGAAAATTGTTTATTTTAATTTTTTTCTCTACTGCAGTTTTTTCGTATTGGATATTAATAAAAATGTAAGAAAAAAAAAAAGAAGGAGGTATACATTTCCATTTAGTTTTGCTGGAACCTTTCTGGATTTTTCTTCTTTTTTTTTGAATGAACCATGAGGTGACCCTCAGGAACAAAAACCTGTATCTAAGGTTGCGTGAAATTTAGCGTTATGTGCAACTGAACAATTTAAAGCTGGTGTGGGTGCCGCACAAAGGTGTGCGATAGATAGATGCGCATTGCGCAAGGCCATCCCATGACGTAGACGAACGGACAGATACTCTTTACCGACGGACTTAGGCAACTGCACCGATCATTTTAAGCCATGGAGCAGTTTACGGCTGTGACCGGAATGGGCACAGAAGGGGTGGGAAGGCATCTACAGACGGACGATGACGTTAGATTGGTATGAATGTAAACGAGGGGAGTGTTGTAGATGTTTGTGCATGGAGTGTTTAGGCGTGAGAATCTGAGTACGTATGAAATCGTGAGAATCTTAGGTTGAAAGAAGACTGACCGTGAGAGAGAATGATAATGAGAGGCGCGTGAATGCGAATGCTCAGATATCTGCACCAGAGTATGAATCTTGTGATAGTCCCAATACCTTTCTCTTCTGTTTTTTTTTTCTACTTCTACTTTTACTTTCCTGGCACAAATTCTTTCTTTGTTAATTGTTCATGGTGTTAGCTAGGTGGCAAGAACCCTCCCACAAGCCGGCGAGCAGCTTGGGCAGCGAAGTGCCAATCCGCCACCCTAGCCAATATAATTCTATTGAACATGACAACACATTTTTAGTTGTAATTTTTCACCGCAAACAAATTTTTTTATTCCAATATCTTTGCTGGAAGAATTTTCGAGAAAGTACCGCGGCATCGGAATTTTGGGTATTTTAAGTTGTAATGAAGTACTGTGTGTAGGGTTACTGTGAAAGTGGGCGACTTTCGCAGTCAGCATTTAAGCTCGCCATACATGAATGCAAAATGTCGTTGGTGTCGTGGTACTTTTTCTTGAAAATACGATAGTGCGCTCTAGAATGATATGCATTTGTTTTTGTGAAATTTTTCAGCACGACAAAAATTTGTCCGAACCGATTATCGCCTTGAAATTTTTGGGGAAATTTCGCGGCAGTGTGTGGGAGCTTTAAGGGTATAATTTAATTTCCATTCACAATAGACATTTTTCCGTAGTTATTTGGAATGTAAATGCAAATGCATTTAAGTGGAAATGAAGTACTGTGAAAGTGGGCATAAAATGTGCACTGGGAGATTGGGGCAAATTATGGAATTGCGAATATGTAATACTCAAGGAGAAGCCGCGTTATTTTGGCATTGCCTTAGGCTTTTTCCATTGCTGAAAAGTTACATGCAATCAAATGGAAATAACCTTAATTATTACTCCCTGCTGCATTTAATGTTGAAAATACACGAAGTTGTTGAAATTTGTGATCGGTACATCGACTTGAAATACTTTAGCGAATCGATTTCATACTTTGAAAGAAACCGAAAGGGTTTTTTAACCCGCAGATATGGTAACACTGCTTGGGTGGGGAAAAATTAAGTCCTAGGTGGCAACCAAGTTGATTGTTGATCATATGGTATTTGCTTTAAAAGATTCACAAATGTGAGAGAAATACGCATTTTCTAACTTGTGGGCGGTAAAAGTAGGCGTGTCAAAACCTATCCTATGTCACGACTCAAGACCCCTAGAACACATATATAAATTTTGGTGAGAATCGGTGCTGCAGTTTTCGCGTCTACTGGTGACAAACATACACGTCTCTTTTATATATATAGATTTTGGTTCATGCTTTCATAAATGTAATTATCTTTTATATGCGGATGATCTCAAAATATTTTTAAAAGCTAACTGCGTAACCGATGCTTTTTTAATACAAGATGATTTAAATAGGTTAAATGCGTGGTGCCTTACAAATTGTTTAGCTCTAAATGTTAAAAAGTGTTTTCACGTCACTTTCTCTAAATTAAACAGTAATATTATATCGTCGTTTTTTATTGGTACTTCTCGTTTAAAGTATTTAAATGAAATTTTGGATCTGGGTGTTTTGCTTGACTCTAAGTTAACATTTGTTAATCATCTGAATTACATAATACCGAAAGCATATGCAATGTTAGCATTTGTACGTCGTAATAGTTCCGAATTCCGGGACCCTTACACGTATAAGCTTCTTTTCACTGCATTTGTACGATCAAGGCTGGAATACGCTGCAATTATCTGGAATCCTTTTATGCTATTCGTACAAATCGCCTTGAAAGGGTACAGAAGAAATTTTTAAAATTTGCACTTTTTTCATTAAATTTTCAAGAACCGATTCCTTCTTATAAGTCGCGTTGTTTACTCATTAATCTGAAATCGTTAGAGAGTAGACGCATTATCAATTCTTTGATGTTTGTCTACGATATCATTTGTGGCAATATCGATTGCTCAATGTTGCTAAGTCTAATCATTTTTTTGTGCCAATCAGAACTACTCGTCAGAATAAGATTTTTGCTATTAAGTGTTATAAAACAAATTATGCTGCGAATCAACCGCTTATGAGGTCGCTTATTGAATTTAATGAAGTAGCTTTAAGTATTGAAATAGATTTTTCTTTGCCAAAACTCATTTTTAAAGAGCATGTAAATAATAATTACCATTAGTTTTATGTACATATATTTTTAAATTTTAATATATAAGTACTATTTTTTGTAAATCTAGCCTGTAGATCCTAAGTTGAATCATTGGCTTAAATAAATAAATAAATAAATAGATTTTGGCCGGAAAGATACGCCAAGCAAATTCAAATTGGGCTACATTCGGAATATGCATTGAAGACGACAGCCTAAACCAAAAAATTGAAAGGTTTTGGTAGTTAGAAGAAATACAGCAGGATCACAAGGTCTAACAACTGCCGAAAAACTTTGTGAATCTCATTTTGCGATGAACACTACTCGGAGCAACGAAGGACAATTCATAGTTAAGAGTCCATTTGCAGAACTCACGGTATCACTGGGGGAATCAAGACAAATTGCAATCAATCGATTTTACTCATTGGAAAGACGTCTGGCCAAGGACAGCAAATTAAAAATTCCATACGCAGCATTCATGAATGAGTACGAGTCATTAGGCCACACTATGTGATCCCACACCATTGCGTGATAAAACTGTCGACTGTACTGCTTTCAGGTCACCAGACCTGAAAGCAGTACTACAAAACTAAGAGTAGTATTTGATGCGTCATCGAAAACGTCGACAGTTTTATCACTCAATGACCTCATGTATACAGGTCCAACCATTCAAAGCGAATTATTTTCAATACTCCTTCGGTTCCGCTGCCCACTATTTGTTTTTACTTGCGACATACAAAAAATGTACCGCCAAATCCTTATTAGCAAAGAAGACCGAAAGTACCAGCTCATCGTATGGCGTAAGGACGAAAAGGAAGACTTGCAGTACTATCAATTAAACACAGTGACATATGGGACGCGCTCAGCACTATACTTGGCTATAAAGTGCTTACAACAGCAAAGAGTACAGTGCCAAATATCCCCTTTGCGCTGAAGCAGTGCTGAATGATTTCTATGTAGACGATTGTTTAACTGGCTCGGACAGTTTGGCCACTGCAATGGAAATTCAGAATCAACTAACAAAAATTTTAATGACTTTAGGTTTTCGACTGCAAAAATGGTGTGCCAATCACCCAAAGTTACTACAATCAATTCCAGCAGAAGACCAGAAAGTCGACCTCGACTTTAGCAGTGATGTCAATAATGCTATAAAAACATTGGGACTGACATGGTTGCCTAAAACATACCAGTTATGCACCAAGGTGAATCTGAAGTCAGTCACTCACATTTGTCATTTAGTTCCGCGGGCAGCTACTCGTCCCATGATAACTTGGTTTGCCACAGCTGCTGAAGCAGAATTTTTGCTGTGACCACCACTGGAGCGAGAATTCCTATTGGATCGAAAATTCTGGCTACGCTCGTATGAAGGAAGATTTACATATCCAAGATGCCACCGCATACTTCTGGACGGATTCGCAAGTCGTTCTAGCCTGGATCAACTAAAGCTCAACATCATTCCAGACATTCATAGCCAACAGGACTGCAAGAATTCAAGAACTGTCCTTGGCCAGCCAATGGCGACATGTACAATCAAAGGACAATTCCGCAGACATCCTTCAGAAATAATGACAAGCAACTTATGGCTCTACGGGCCCAGGTTCCTCCATGGAAAAATGAATATATGGCCAAGGATCTACGACCCGGAAGAAGCTAGTGGAAACACCATGGAGAGAAAGCTAAAACTAGTTCATGCAAACATAGCAATCAAGAACGATTTAGAAGCTTAAAGTTACCAAATCAATCACGGAAACTTATTCAGAACATTGCTACACTCGTAAGCAAACCAAGGCGAATCAGTGGGTTGAACCCTTTTCTCGATGATAACGGAATTATTCGTGTTGGCGGACAAACGTGACATACGATGCCAAACAACCAATAGTTATTCCATACAACGACCCATTGTACAAACTGTTGTTGACATGGTTTCATGAAGAGCACATTCACGTTGGACCACAAACCCTTTTTTTTTTTTTTTTTAGACTTCTGTGGTCCTTTAGAACCTATATTGTGACAACGCGACAAATTTTGTTGGCGCCAGCTGATCGACCTAAACAACACGCTTCACACGGAGAAAGCACAAGAAGTCATTATGAGGATCTGCAACGACAAAGGCATTCAATTCCATTTCATCCCTCCAAGAGATCCTCATTTTGGCGGCTTATGGGAAGCACCTGTAAAATCTGCCAATAATCTATTTGTCAGAAGTGTTTCAAACGCCTCATTGACTTACGAAGAGTTGGAGACAGTGATGGTGGAGATAGAAGCCATCTTAAACTCACGACCATTGACACCACTGTCAGCCGATCCGAATGATTTAAACGCCTTGACACCCGGACACTTTCTGATCGGTGAACCGCTAACGGCACAAATTGATACAACTGCAACCAAGGGGTTGCTCACAAGATGGAAATTAGTGACGCAACTAAAGCACGAATTTTGGAAGCAGTGGTTACGAGATTACCTAAATGAACTTCAATACCGACATAAATGGAAGGAGCAAATCAACAACGTTAAACCGGGCATGATGGTGGTAATCAAAGAAGACAGGGCATCTGCAAGCGGCATCTGTAAGCGACCAATTCATAGACTTGCACCACTCCCATTAACGGAATCCAATCCAGAAGAAAGTACAGCCATGGACCAAAATATAGAAAAAGAGTCGCAGCCTGAACAACACCCAAGACCTTCAAACAATGAAAGCGCAGATGACATACCCAACAAACGACACAAATTCACAAACCATCCATTTCTCTTAACAATCCTTGTCTCCCTACTGCTACTTCCGGCAGTACTGGATATTACAGTTCTGGTTGAAAACTTTGGTGCAGATCCTGGAATATACTTTGAAGGAATGGGGACAGCAAAAATCGTGACAGCAGAATGGAAAATGATAGTCTACTACAATTTGGATCCATTTTGGGATCTTTGCAACAACATTAGACTTGGAAATATCCGCAGTTTGTGGCACAAAGCTAACACAATTAACACTAACTGGATCCGGCATAATCACAATGGAACCGAATTGCGTAATCATCTAGCACAGTACATATATCATACGCTAGATTTAAGGATATCCAAAATATCAGCACACCTCTGGAAATAAAAAGGGTTTCCAATACAACATTCACAAAATTAGCAACTCAATAAGAACAACTCACCCTTGCAACTAGCAAGGGAAGACTTCACAAATCTTCCGAACGTAATGGAATATAACCGAAAACATCACTATGCGGTCAGCTACACTTCACTCATCCTATTCACAATTGTGCATCTTGGCATCATAATATGGCAATTAAAATCCAGATGCAAGCCGAGCACGTTAAAGATGCCAACAATCAAAATAAAAACAACAACTCCACTCCCACGGACCAAAACTTCAAATGACGTCTACGAATCAACGTTCGAGACTACATTTTCACGGTGTTGACAGTTCGTCAACGGTGGGGAGAATGTTGAATTATCACCGCAACTTTGACGGTTAATGCACTGTAGTCGATTGGCCTTGGCCATGAATTCACTACAATGCATTGAACAAATGCACAGTTAGCTTAATTGGCGCACAAGTTTTGTCGTTGCAGACGGGAACATGACACTCCCGTGTGCACGACTGAAAAATGCAAGCGCTGCCGATTATGCTGACTGCAAAATAATCGGTCAAGGTTGCGACCATTAAATTAATCAAATTATGAGTATAAAAAGAAGACACAAATCAATAAAGAAACGAGTTGTTTATTGACTGGAACCAGTAAAAGGTGTTTTTGTTACAAGCGCAAGTTGGCGTAGTAGAATCAGTTCATTAAACATTCCGTTCGAGTGGTTCAAGTGCCATATCGAACAAATCCTGATTAAGTTGCCCAGATTCAAGTGCCTGTGCACCATCAAATTCTTGGGATTAAACACCACCCATTGGGACTTTAATTCTTCCCGCTGCACTTCTATAGAAAATATGCTGTGATCTTCCTGTTTAGTTTCGCTGAAGTCACGCTCGAATACTAAAAGAGCTAACGTCACAAAATTTTCCACAGCGGTCATTGTGAGGGACCGCTGCACAGTGATTTGTCTCCATATGAGCTTGGGACAAAAATCGAAGGAGTATTCTGAATTAATTGAAACTAAGTTTCCAAATGTGTTTTGGCTCGCTGATTTCAAAAATGTAATCGGTTTTCCCGTAACCCTTATAGTTTTTGAATAAATCTAGAATTGTATGCTTGACTTTCTTATTTAATTATTATGCATATAATACAACTCTACAATTATATTTCGAAAAAGGTTTCTTAGCTTTAATAGCGGATTCTAGTGGTTCTTGATTAGCTGATTTCAAATTTGGTAACCGTTTTTGGCTAGCAGTTGTAGTTTAGCAGGTACATTAATGCAAATACATTAACAAATCTTTTTAATAAATTTAATATTATAACTATTGAAAAGATCAATACATTTTTATAATCTTGAATACTTTGTAAAGAAAAATGTATATTATACTATATTATATTATGTATATTCTACTATTAGGGGTATTCACGGATTGGTGTACTTGATGGTGTACTTTTGTCGAAGTGACGTATTCACTTTTACCATAAATTTTACCTGTATTCTCAATTTTAATAATTCTGGCACATTTTTTATTTTTTTATTTGTTTAACATGTGCATTGCTTGGTAAAGTAACGAACCCCAAGAAATCCTGAAAAATCTGGAGAACCCGGGATTGCCAAAACCATTCGGTATTGACCGCTTTAGTCAATAGGAAGAAGAGAGAAGAGTAAAATAGAGAAAAATTAAATCACATTGGATCAACAATATTTCAATTGAGCTTTTAGTTACTATAGATTCATTAATATCAATATATTAATGAAAGTACATACATTCATCACATTTTACCATTTTATTTACATTATGAACTTTTTGAAAAGTTTTTTTGATATAAAATCGTAATTTTAGGCATTTACAAAATAACATTTTTTTCAAAAAGTTGGTAAAAAATGGTGAATTTCTTTTTTTTTTCTGAAAGAAAACCCATTGAACTTTAAAAAAAAAATAAAAAATTTCACTAACTTTTACGCACTTTTTTTTTACAATCCATAATTTTTTGGGTTTTTTTTTGTTTTTTACTTGAAAAACTTTTTTTTTCATGGTACTCACAAATTTTTACTTCGAAGTTTAATGACAACTATTTTATTTTTCATTTTTTAATGCAATAATAACATTTATAAAAAAGTAAAGTTTGTGTCATTCTTGCCAAAAATGCCTTTTGGGCAATTTTTTTCGCCAAGTTATCAAAAATACATTTTTTTTTTCCAGCATTTATTATCAAATTTCCCTAATTTGAAAATAATCCACGGACGTCAAAAAAATTTTAATCAAATAAAAAAGTTCATATTCTTTTTAGTCAATGTATTACCTTTCCAAAAATACCATATTTTATATCATTGATGACATTAAACTTTCTGAATTTTGTCTATGGGACAAATCACTGTGCGCTGTGGACCCTGCCACACTCACTGTGGAAGGGTATACTAACTTTGACACAACGTTTGTAACGCCCATAAGGGGGCGTGTCCGGTATGGAAAAGTATATATATTCTTGATCAGCATCACCGCCGGAGTCGTTTTAGCCATGTCCGTCTGTCTGTCCGTCCGTCCGTCCGTCCGCACGATAGCGGTCGCAGTTTTGGAGATATCGACTTGAAACTTTGGGTACATGTTTTTCTCGTGAATACTGAGATCAAGTTCGAGAATCAGCCAAATCGGACAAAAACTGGGCGTGGCTCCCATACACCGAAAAAAAAGGTCAACATTTTTCAAGTCTTTTTTATTGCTGCATTCGATTGGAAATGTTTAGAAACATATTTTTGACATGGTCCGAGGTTCCGAAACCACATATATAAGGGTCAAAATGGGGTCTTGAGACCAATTTTATTTTTTTGGTCGATTTGATTGGAAAGTTTTAGAAACGGATTTTGGACATGGTCCGGCCTACAAAACTATTTATAGGTGGATCAAAATGGGGTCTTGAGACCACATCATTTTATGTTCGAGGTACTTCTTCCTACTGTGTGGGGGTATTTCAGCTTCGCCATAGCCGAATAAAGTCCACTCTCTAGTTTTATTTTTTTTTAAATATAATTTAAAACATAAGAGAGGGTCGCACTAGTGTTAATAAATAACAACTTTGAAAATATGCCAAATTGCCAAAAATTCCTAGAAAATTTTAATAAACACCAAAATATTTTGTTCTTATACAAACACTTTTTATTTTAAAAAATGTAGGGTTTTCAAATATGCGGCAATGTTTAAATATTTGATTTAAACAAATAAATAATGCCGAAAATATAACTTTGCTGAAAATTTGGAAGAATAAGTCAGATAGGCCGACTGTAGGTTTCTAGCTTTTGTACATAAAAGCAGCTGTTTGAAGCTTACCAACAAATTTCCTTGTTGTTGTTGTTTGTTTCGTCTCTATATCCTTTGCTTCCACTATTGTTCTACTTCTCTGCTTCACTTTTAATGTAACTCACTTTTATAATTTACTTTACTTTAACACTTTTTCAAATATCTTTTATCTTTTACTTATACAAAATTCTTTGTTTGTAGGTTTGTTTTTATGTTTGTTCTCAAGAAATACTTGACCGATTTTAATGAAACACATGTCAAAATGTAGGTAATTTCATTGACCTCATCATGGCTATATGCCATTTCATAAACTTTGGGCTTTAGAGGTGGGCGTGTCAAATATTATTCAAAAATGCTACAATTCATGCAGTGTGTAACCGATTTTGCTGAAATTTTATATGTGGTTTTGGGTAATGAATTGGTAATATGTTGATTCTGAAAATTTGCAGTCTGCCCACTGCCACGCCTTTAAATTTGTAAAGCTCTGTAACTATTCAAGGGATTTCGCTGAAATTTTGGATTTGGTGCTGGGAGGTGAATGGGCAGAGGGTCGACTATTGAAATTTAAGATCCGCCCACTGCCACGCCTTAAAATTTTTAAAGTTCTGTAACTCGGGTCCAATTCAAGGGATTTCGGTGAAATTTTGGATTAGGTGCTGGGAGGTGAATGGGCAGAGGGTTGACTATTCAAAATTTAAGACCCGCCCACTGCCACGCCTTAAAATTTTTAAAGCTCTGTAACTCGGGTCCAATTCAAGGGATTTCGGTGAATTTTTGGATTTGGTGCTGGGAGGTGAATGGGCAGAGGGCTGACTATTGAAATTTAAGATCCGCCCACTGCCACGCCCTAAAATTTTTAAAGCTCTGTAACTCGGGTCCTATTCAAGGGATTTCGCTGAAATTTTGGATTTGGTGCTGGGAGGTGAATGGGCTGAGGGTTGACTATGGAAATTAAGATCCGTCCACTGCCACGCCCTAAAATTTTTAAAGCTCTGTAACTCGGGTCCAATTTAAGGGATTTCGGTGAAATTTTGGAGTTGGTGCTGGGAGGTGAATGGGCAGAGGGTTGACCATTGCACTAAAATTCCTAAGCACTTAAAATAAAGTGTCAAAATACGAAAAATACATACATACATAGAAGGCACTAAAAGACAGCAAAATATTGAATAAATTAAGGATAAAGTGAAAGTGTGAATTTTTATATTTTATACTAGCTGTGGGTACTTCGCTCGCTATAATTTTGTAATTTCATGTTAACGTAGAAGTGTTATATGTATTATTTAAGCAACTGAAATAAAAATAGATTTTGCAAGTCATCCCTCTGCCCATTCACCTCCCAGCACCAAATCCAAAATTTCAGCGAAATCCCTTGAATAGGACATGAAATTAGCTAGTATAAAAATTCACACTTTCACTTTATCTTTAATTTATTCAATATTTTGCTCTCTTTTAGTGCCTTCTATGTATGTATGTATTTTTCGTATTTTGACACTTTTTTTTAAATTTTGATATTTCTTTTGGAGTTTTTTTTTTTTAAATTTTATTACTTAACTTTCCACTTCACTATTGCACTTTTGTTTTTATTAATATTATATTTAAATGCAATTACTATTACATATCGATTAAAATAAAAGTACTGATTTCAATTTTGTAATTCGCGAGTTCGTCCGTCGGAAAAAATAGCAAGGGAAACTAAAAAGCCGAACCAGAAACTCGCTACAACCAATCCGTTTCCTATACTTGCAATTTCGCGAGAGTCTATTGAAGCGAATTGAAATATTCTAAGCTGCTATATGTATGTATGTGTATAACGGTATGAGCGTGAGAGGATCTGATCGAACTTGACGAAAATGATTTGGTGTAGTGGGAGAGTGAAGGCACTTTAGAACTCTAGAACTTTGAGAAATTGTTATTTTTCTTTATTATCTTTCTTCTGTTTCTCGTTCTTTATTTAAACTGAGTTGAATGCACTTTTTATATATGTTCCAAATAATTCTGAGTAAGTTGCATACTTTTTCAAATATGATGATTATGTTGGTGTCGTGGTGAATCTGCTGCTACAGCTGTTGATGATTTTGATGATGATGACGTTTGATGATGCGGGAGATGCCGAGTTTGTCGTCGTCTCAGCTTTCAATGCTTTTCACTTTCCGAATCCTGGATCGATGGACCAATAAATACTTCAAAAAGCCATGTGCTTTAAATTAAATTTAAGTTGAGAAGGATGGTTGTGTTTGAAATGAAAAAAATCTGGATTTCCCAAACGTTATAATATATATATTTTCTTTAGGTTTTCGTGCGAATTTTTCGACGATCTTACCTATAGTACTTCGAAACAGCGAGTAACTAAAAGATATCGATGGAGAGGCAGTGCCCCAGAGTTCAATTCCATATGTCCATATGGGTTTTATTATACTTTTGTATATTTGGACTTTGTATGTGAGATTTAGCTTAAATGCCTTTGAGATTAGCCAATTTAGTTCCAATTGTTTTAGTTTAATCTGAGTGATTTTGGATTGAATGTGCTTATGCCATGTTAGTCGGCGATCGAGGTGCATACCAAGATACTTTGTTTCGGAGCTTTCAGGGACAACTTGGCCGTTTATCTAAAGAGCAGGACACTTGCCTCTTCTTAGGGTGAAGGTTAAGTGCCAGCTTTTAGATTCGTTGACTTTGATTTTCCATCGTGATAGCCAATTACTTCGAGTGTCCAAATGTTTTTGCACGTAAAGAGTTGCCATGTCTGGGTTAGAGTGAGAGCACAGGATAGCAGTGTCGTCAGCATAAGTCGATATAAGAGTTCTATCACTTTTGGGCATATCTGCAGTATAGAGAATATATAGCAGGGGCTATATGTGGTACTCCGGCCAGTATTTCGTATTTTCGGGAGACAAAGCTTTTATATTTTACTACAAATTTTCTATTCGTGACATAATTTTTAAGTAGGCAGTGCATATTAGCGGGGAGAACATGTTGTAATTTGTAAATGAGTCCTTCGTGCCAGACTTTATCGAAGGCCTGGGTGATATCGAGAAAAACAGCGGAGCAGTACTGTTTCTTTTCGAAAGTGTTTTTTACTGAGTCTACAATGCGGTGCACTTTCTCTATAGTACCATGCTTTTTGTGGAAGCCAAACTGGTGATTGGGAATCACTTGGTTTTCTGTAATTTTGGGTGAAATCAATTTTATTTGTAGTTTTTCGAAGAGTTTCGATAACACAGAGCAAACTTATGCGGCTGTATGAGGTCACATTGTTGGGTTTTTTCCAGGTTTGGGAATCATTGTAACTTGAGAAACTTTCCAATCATCTGTTCTGAGGATTGCGTTAAATATGTGCAATAAATGGGTTATTGCAAGTGATGGCAGTTCTTTTATCATTGTGGCCGTTTATATATTGACTCCATAAGTTAATTTTTCTTAATCGCGACTGTACAGGAGTTATTAAGTGGGCTTAATGTTGGTAATGGGATATCACCAGTTGTCTCGTTCCGGGTGAATACGGGTTTTAGCTGGTTGGCAATAGCGGCACCTTTTTCTGCATCGCTTCTGGCCCAGTTTCCATTTGGCAGCCGTATGGAAGGTTCTGCCAGTACAGGTTTTTTCATATTTTTATGAGCTCGCCAGAGAGAGTAATTTGTTGATTTTGTGGGTGCGAGATGTTCAACGAGTTATTGAAAGTCTCTTTCAGATTTCCACTTAAGCTGTTTTTGTAGATTTTGAGTGATATCTTTTAACTGTTTTTTTTCAAAGTGGGCGATCTGTGATTTTGCCATTCACGACGTATTTTTCTTTTATTTTTTAGAAGCTGCTCTATATGTTTTGGAGTACATTTTGAGCAATTTTGGATTTGTGCTGTAGTGGCGGCTGCAGCTGCTTGGGAAAGCAAAAGTGTGAATTTACTAACATATGTGTTTATTTCGTTTTTCGTTTTAATGACACATTAGGGTTAATGTGAGAGCTTATATACTTTCGATATTTGAGCCAGTTTGTGAGTTTACTAGTCAGTTTATCTGGTGGGTTGACCTCAGAGCTTGGGGTGTACATTATTGTGATAATAGTAGGCGTATGGTCTGATGAGAGATCTAGAGAAGATTCTATAGTCAATTGGCTCCTTCTTACAGTCTTAAATACTGCAAAGTTAATGACGTCGGGAGTTTTTCGACTGTCAGATGGCCAATAAGTTGGCGTGCCAGACGAGAGTACGTAAAGGTCAAGTCTGTTGATGGTGTTCAGCAGGAGCCTGCCCTTTGGTGATATTAGGCGAGAGCCCCAATATGTGTGTTTGGCGTTGAAGTCGCCGGCAACAAGAAACTTTGGTCCAAGAGAATGGAAAAAAGTCTGGAATTGTTGCTCAGTTATTTTGTGTCTGGGTGGGCAGTATATAGCTGTTAATGTTAGGCCTTTTAAGTATTCATCGAGAGAAATACTTGTCGCTTGAATGTATTCTGTGCAATAATTCTGTAGAGCATAATTCTTTATTCAACTTTTAATGAGAATAGCGGAATCACCTCTAGCGTTTCCTCTTGGATGCTTTGTGTCATAGAGTCTATATCCAGGTAGATTGAAAAAGTGTTTTTCAGTGAAGTGAGTTTCAGAAATTAGCATAACGTCTATGCTGGACTCTTTCAAGAACTCGAGAAGTTCTAGTTTGCATTCCAAAATGATATTTTTAAACCATTGATGGTTTAGACATGAGATGTTATAGTAAAAGACTTTCCTTTTTAATCATTTCTTGCATCATATTTCGCATACCAGACATAAATTGTGACATATTTTGTGTAAACACTTGCGGTGTTTGTTCAAGATAACTGCTAGGGGGAGCAGGTTGGGTGTACACGGGGACTGAGTTTTGTCCTTTTAAAGCGCTGGCGTAGGAAACGTCTTGATTTATAATGTATTTATAAATATAGATTGGACAGCCTCTATAGTTTTGCTGTATGGTTGCCACCGCAGTTGCAGCATTTTTTTTCCTTTGGATCTTCCTTAGTTTTTTTGCACTTGTTCGTGGGGTGGAAATCACCACATTTTACGCACACGCTGGGAAGTGTGCAATACGATTTTCTGTGAAAGTATTCTTGGCCATTTTGGCACTGAATTGGTCCTCGGCGCTTATGAGGCTCTTCCACTGTAATTTTCCGATGGAGGAGATACCACAGTGAGTAAATTGGATGAGATTCCCCCTTTTTTAGGGACTTTGGATCAAATTCCAGTTCCACTCGGAATAGTGGTTGGGGAATTTTATCTCGATTTTGTATGTTAAAAACGGATTTAGCGTGGAAGCGCTCTTCGATTAAAGCGCTTTTGATTTCATTGCATTCAACAAACGAGTCAATGCCTTTCAGCACAACGGAGAGACCTTTGAGCTTTTGAGCTGATATGTGTAATAGCTCTTTTTTGAATTATCAAAGGATTCGATATTTTTTCTATAATTTGCCTAGCTATAGATTTGAATTTTACTTTCGTGAATTCTATCCTTGAGAATAGGGATTACATGTGTTGTCACCAATGATTTGGGAAATTATTTTTATTAGGGGATTTGATTTTTTTTCACGTAAATAAATTGGTGGTGGTTTTTGGACTTTCGGAATCGGATATGAAGTCGTTGTTTCTGCAAGAATGGCAAATCGGTTTTGCCCTAACTCAATAGACTTTTTGGGATTAGTCTTTTGCATTTTTGAGGAGAACCTCTTCGTTTGAAGTCTGCGCTGCCGTTGCCTTCATATTATGCTCTCTAGAGATAGAGAAACTTTGAAGTTTTGTTTTTTTTAATTTATCGACAAATTTTGTTTGCTCATTTAAGTTCTGAGCGGGAGTATCGCAAAGGGGAATTTGCACATTGTGCTGAAATGGAATTTCGAGTACAAAAGGCGAAGCAGAGTTTTCTGTGAGTGTGTTGAGAGAACAGGTGTGAGAGATCCACCGTGTTTAAGTTGATGAACGGGAGTAGTTGGCAACACTAACGATAAAGTGTGCTTTGAGAGCGTTGCATTTTGAGATGATGGACGAGGGGAGTCATCGCTATTGGGGGCAAGCGGGGACATGTATTTTTTTGCGGCTCTCGACCTTTCTTGTTGTTTCAACATTTTCGCACTTTCTTCATCTGTTTCGCTTTCGTGTGAGCGGGAAGCAGAATTCGGTGTGAGAGACTCGTTCGATTTTTTTGGGGAATGTTTTATTCCCATTTTTTGCGATATTTATTTCACGTTTATTGTTTTTTTAGTGTTTTGATGGTCACTTTTTCGTTTTTTTCGCGGACTTTATGTTTAATTATGTGTATTTTTTCTGTGTTTATTTTTGATTTTTTGTGGAGCCGTAGAATTGGAAGGTGGCGCTTCACATTTTTGTGTGGTATAAAAAAGGAAAAAATCAAAAAAATTAAATGAAGTGAAATAAAAGTTTAAATATCTTGAAAGTGTGTTTTTTGTGTGTTGTACATTAGATCACCCATGAGCTATATGGGAATTGTTTTTTTTTGTTCGCTCCCCGCGCCTTTTCGGAAAGGTGGGGGCTCAAAAAAAAAAACATCTGCAAAAGAAACTGGACTTCGGTAGTGGAAAAAAGCCAGGACGGCTGGACTTTTGTCTTAAAAATTTACTCAAAACTAGTATATAGCTTTAAAATAGGAGATTTAGGCGATTGGACTCAACAAAAATTGTTTTGCAGAATGAGAGGATAAACATTTTCCCCATAAACACTCTTAGCCTACGTGGAACCGTTCATGATGTTTTAAGCGGTCAACCTAAAAATATTTTGTAAAGCGTTTTTTAAAATTGATCTCATGCATATTTGGATGGTGGTAAAATGTAGTGCTTATCATCATTTAATATGGCATTGAATGTAGTTTATTTCAGCATTTGAAATTTTGGAATAATTTGGATTTTTAAGGAAAAGATAGATTTTTAAAGAAAAAAAATTGGTTTCTTTTTTTTTATTAGTATTGAAAAATATGTGCGGATTCAAGATACCTCCTCCTCCTTCATGTAAATATTTAAGGGATACTCGGAGAGTGTTTTAAGATCGAATACACAGCAACTATTGATAAATTTATAGTATATACCTACAGTAGCAATATGAAGTCTACGTATAAAGCTATTTCTTGTGCAGTGACTCACAGACACATTTTATAGTATCGATATTGGTATCATTGGAAAGGTCTAATCAATATCTTTCGAATGAATACTAGGACGCCTTTATCCGTTATGTGCCTGTTTAAAATAAACCTATTTTTCGAACTTTTTTCCTGGGGTTACAAAACTGTTTTTTGTATGCAAAAAGGTGCTCTGGTCAAAATAAAGCAACTTTGCAATAGAAGGCCTAACAATAAAACCATTTCCTGAATTTTGACAAATTTTTTTTAGATTTAGTTTTTGGAAAATTTGTTTGAAAGCAAATAAATTTGTGTCCAAATCTTTAAAAATTTGTCAAATTTTCTAAGTGTAATTTACGGATTAAGATGACCAAGGTACTCATTCGAAAAGTATTGAATAGACCTTTCCGTCAGTGAGCCACTACACATAAAGAAAGGGGTGTACGAATACTTTTGTGAATCACTTAGAGTGGTTCTTATTTTTCGATTTTTCGAAATTGCCCAGTTTGTTACTTTATGGAAAAGGACCAATCTGTACAATTTTCAGAAAAAGATATTTATTTTTATGCGTGCCTTTAAAGCCCTAAAAATCTGGGTAAGGTTCAGTGTTGCCAGGTGATTATGACAGAAAAAAGTCAATTTTGTTTTCAGGTTTTTGTGAATAACTAACCATATAAGATAGAAATGCACTCTTGGGATCAAGGAAATTTAACAAGCAATATTTCTATTTGAAAATAAACAAATGTTAATAGGGTGATAACCAGGGCTGTTTTTTATATGGACGAAAAACTTGAAAATATGTATAGAATATGGACGATAAAAAAAATAAATATAAAAATTAGCCCTGGTGATAACACTATGCGACAAAAAAATGTTTGAGTGTTTTTTTTGCATATTCGAATTCTACTACTCTGAGAAAAAAATCAAAACGAAACGTTGTCAAAACGTTCCGAACCGTTGTCAATTTCCAGCCAAAACTGAATGTTCTGATTATCTAAATCAGTTCAACCGCTAAACAGTTTTTACTAATGAAAAACTGTAAAAATGCATTATGACGTCTAAAAAAAATTGTAATGAGGTGGAGCCAAACCCAGCTAGGGTTTTACTCCCACATACAATACTATCATCCCACAAAATTTTGGTTGAGGCCCTGGTAACTTTGACAAAACCTTTTAGTGTAACACTAATTATGACTGTCGCCATATAATTTTTTGTGTTTGAAAAATTTTATATAACTTCGACAAAACCTTTTAGTGTAACACTAATTATATTTAGTACACTGAGGGAAAAAAATAGTGAAATCAAATGAAAACGTATTTTAATCAAATATAAACGTATTTGATAGTGCTCCTAAGCTATTTTTATTTAACTCTTTTCCGCCCACAGTTGCGTTTGCGCAACATTACGGCGAAAAAAAGATTAAAAATAGATAAAACTATTTTTTTGAAAAAACAAAGATAACGTTTCGTTAGTTAAGGTTCAATCTTTCTAAACAAATTGGATACATAGACTTTTAAACACTCCCCCGCCCTCACCGAATCCATAAAAATTACCTTAAAAATTGGTCTTTTTCAACGATTTTTAGAAATATAACAACACACATTTTTAATGAAAACTTTTTGGTTTTCATTAGTTTGAACCTTTATTTAATGAAGAAAAGAAAAAAGCAATCGCTGAAATCAAAATAAATACTTGCATTTCCATTTTCTAAACAGTGTTGCGCAAACGCATCACTGGGCGGAAACGGTAGCAAAAATCTGATTTTTCTTGTTGGTATGCTTGACAATTGCGCAATCGATTCTATGCTCTGTCGCTAGAATCGCAAGCAAAAAATTAAAATTTTCACCCACCCGTCGCGTGATATGATTTAAAGTCCAAAGACGTACTAGGTAATCCCACTCGGCATGATTCACCCAAAAATATTTCTAAAGTTGTACTTGGTGGCAGCTGTAATCCCGCCTGACATGATTCCCCCAAAAAAGTCAACGGACGCACTAGGTGGCTTCTGTAATCCCATGATTCAACCATAATATGCCAAAGACGCACTCGGTGGCTGCTGTAAACCCACCTGACATGATTCACCAAAGAAATAAAATTTAAAATTTTCTTGCCCGACTAAGTGACCGCTGACTTTTGAATTTTCTTTGCAAATGCAGTTTCGCAATCGATTCTAGGTTTATTCAAACGCAAGCAAATGATATTTGAATTTTCTTATTCAAATTTCGTTGCACAGCTATAGTTACCGCTGCCTTTTTCAAATTTATTTTTTGTTATTTCGTTTATGAGTGAATCAATCATTTATGAAAAGTTTTTGAAGTGACTTCGATGCCGTGTGTGCAGAAGTCAAACTATATATAGATGCAAAAAATGTAAAGTTTCATTACATGTTGAATGTTTTTCCACATAAATAATAACTAAATAATACAAATAAATTACATTTTGCAATAAAAAGTCCTACATACATTCAAAGTACTTTATTGCATTTTTATAACCCTTATATTAACTTGCTTTAGGTGGACTATATATATATATATATATATATTAGAGACCGACCGAAATCGCTTTTTTCATTTCGGCCGAAACCGAAATGGCCGAATTTTCATTTTTTAAATTTCGGCCGAAACAGAAGCCGAAACCGAAAAAATTGTGAATTTACATGTAATAAAGTTGTACATAATTAAGCGTGTCAGTAGGCTGAAATCGATAATTTTAAGTTCAAATTATAAATTAGATGAATATAGAAACAAATGCGTGGAAATCAATTGAAGGGGCAGGGCTCTTACTTTTTTGCCACGGCGAGAGTAGTAGATATTCGATTTTAGAGGAGTAGATTTCAAGAAGGGGGGGAGTAGATTTAGTTTTTTACGTAGAGTAGTAGAATATCTACGAGAGTAGTAGAAATTGCTTTCAGGGTAGTAGGTTTGTAGAAAGAGTAGTAGTTTTGCATTGTATGAAACTCACATAATATTTTGATGAGAAGATTGCTTACAATAGTAGTAGAAAATATCTTGAGGGAAGAAGAAAAATCTACTACCATAGTAGAGGAGTAAAAATTTGAAAATCATCGCGAGAGTAGCAGATCTACTCTAATAGAAGAGGTGAATGGATGAAGACGGTATGTAACATACAAATTCTTTCATGAAATTAGTTTCAAAGTTTTTAATTTTTCTTTTTTTAATACAAATTGGGGACTTGTCTTCTTTGTCGCTTCTAAAATTTGTGTTACATACCGCTTTTATCCACTTTGTTGTTCCTTATGTATTTTGCTACGGCAAATCACGCGACGCATTATTATTTTTGTATTCAGCGTGGCAAAATACATAAGAATTTGTCTATCAAGTATGTATATCACACAAAAAGTTCAGTTTTGTCGATCTGTGTAATCTTTGTTATTTATTTGTTACATTTCGGTTACAAACCGAAATTTTCGACGGAAATATCGAAATTTTTTTTAAACATGGCATAATTTCCGATTCCTTTAAGCTACAATGATGAAATTTGGTAGGTGGGTTCTTATTGACAAAATGATTTGTTATACCCTCTGGAAAGGGGGTTTGGGTGCAAAGGGGAGCGGAATGGAGCCAATTTAAAGTTCTAACTTTCGTATTTTTTAAGCTACAGGGCTGAAATTTTTTACTTAAGTTAGCATTGGGGAAAAAGAGTAAAAAAGGTTAAAAAAATTGAGGAAAAAGGGGGAGAAAAAAATTTAAAAAAAGAGGGAAATAAAAAAGGGTAAAATACAAGTTTTTTAAAATTAAGGGTTTTTGGCGACTTCAAAATCGGCAATGACAAAGTAGCCAAAAACGATTAATTTTTAATCGAAATTGCGGAAATTAATTTAACCCATTAATGACGAGAGCGAAATTTTCGGAATTTTTTTGAAGATTTTTTCAGGAATACCTAGAAATGGCCTAAGAAACGAATTTCTAACTTTTTTTTTTTTGGACCGCCTACCGTTTGCCCAGCCCTGGGCGTTACCATATGGTAACACTCGTCACAACCCTAGCAAAATTACATAATTTAAGATATTATTGTTTATAACTACTTTTTTTTTAAATTCTTGAAAGTTTGGCAATGTTTTAAGATTTTTTTAAATCTAAATGTTTTTTAAAAAAAAAATGTTGTTAAAAAAAATTCTATAAATTCAGGAGCATTTCTGATCACAAAAGTTTCTTCAGCAAAGTAATTTGTTTTTAAAAAAACGCACATTTTTGCATAAAAAAAAATTTGTATAGGCGCCCAGGAAAAAAGTTAGAAAAGTAGGTCAGTTTTCAACTAGGATTTTCTTGATAAGTGTCCTGGTAGTCATCATAGAATGGGGTCCAATAGACCTTTTCAATAGTAATCAAGTTGATATTCTTAAAATTTTGGTAGTCGTTCAAAATTACTACAAAAGGCTGGCCTTATTATCTGTCCGCCACTGTATATAATATGTAGCTCCACCTACACCAAAATACTGCTTAGGTTTTCAATAACATAAGAAATATCTCCATATGAACTGAAATTGGAAAGGTCCTCGTCATCATTTGACATACACAATTTACATGGCTGTAAAAGAGGTGTACGATGAAGACCATAGGAAGTACCTCCTTCATCTTCCTCCTAATAATCTTGTCCAGCCGGATAAAATTATGCTCGCCTGTCTTCATCGTAATGTACATTTTTTAAAAAACAATTGAGTAAGTTTTAGCCGGTCGAAGTAAGCCTATATATACCATACACCCTTCCATCTGAGACCTGGTCGCCATCTTCCGCTCATTCCACCGACGATACTCACATGTGCTCCATTTAGTAGTACTTTTTTACGTTCATCAGCCCGGCATGACCTAGCCATCTTAGACGTGGATTTTGTATGCGTCATGATGTCATGTCATGATCGGATTGCTCATATAGCTTTTGCGGCACTCACCATCGACGCAAAGCGGACAATATATCTTACGGAGAATTTTCCTACCACAATTCCCGTGAAATTGGGTAACATTTGTTACAAAACTCGACTTTCACTTGTATGGAAGGTAGTCGTGGCAGTTGATTGATTTCGCCCATTTGCATTACCAACTCCTTCTAGGACCTCCAAAGGATAAATTCAATGTTTGGACCGCCTAGCTTTCATTTAGCTCCTTCAATAGCCCATACCAATCAAAATAACGGACAGACATACGGATATGGCTAAATCAACCTAAGAGGTGCTGCTAATTTTTCATAAGCATACCAAGTACATAACCACACTTTAAAGACAATTTATTGATAAAATATATTTAACTAAAAAAAATATATTTCAAACCAATATATAAATAAAATTTACTTAATTTTAAAAAAAATGCTCAAATTTGTACGCAAATATGTTTATAAACACGTACAAAAAATTATTTTAAATCTGAATATTAAAAAAAAAATGTTTAATAATTATATTAAGTATACAAACACACTTTCAAATCAATATACAAATAAAATATATTACATTTTACATAAAAAAGCTCATACAAACATTTTCAGTAAGAAAATTTAAATT
The DNA here is from genome assembly GCA_951394025.1 of Heteromyza rotundicornis. Lineage (NCBI taxonomy): Eukaryota > Metazoa > Arthropoda > Insecta > Diptera > Heleomyzidae > Heteromyza > Heteromyza rotundicornis. The sequence goes on along the minus strand of OX596010.1, from coordinate 51,678,798 downwards.
TGCTAGGGTTGTGACGAGCGTGCCCATATGGTAACAGCGAAATTCAAAATGATAAAAAGGTAACACAGAAGTTATAAATAATTTTATTTTATACGTTTTCTAATACTTTGATATTCTACCCAAATGCCAAAAAAAAAATATTCAAAATATATAACTTTTTATGGCAATGAAAAATATTCTTACTGGGAAGGTCGTGACTTTTCGCTGTTTTTGTCCACTTTTTAAAAACACTACTTTTCAATTATCCGCCACGATCGCTACTGACGAGCGATTGCTTAGAGTTATATATCAAAAGAAAGATCAAAGTATGCTTTATTAACATCAAAAAACGGATTAGTGATATTCGTTCAAATATTTTTGTAATTGCACATACCGTAGAACGCTATCAGCGTTACCATATGGGCACGCTCGTCATGAATGGGTTAAAGGATATTTATTTTCTGCTCTTTACTTGGTTAAGGGGTTATATTTTTAAAAAACTTGTTTGTTACCTTTTTTTTATTATATTCTACGGATATACATAACTGTTCACTTTGGTCGAAAGTTTGTAACCTCCTATAATCTTCCGCTTCCAGGCTGGTACTTCGGAACCAGAAGTCAAAAAAATTTTTAATTTTACGTGGAGTGTTTTTTGACCAAGATATTAGAATTAAATATGGAAATATAAAATTTTTTTATTTATTTAAAATGCGAAAAAATTTTTTTTTTTTTTTTTTTTATTAGCTTTTTTTTAAGTTATTTATTTTTTGGTTTATTTTATTTTTTTATTTGCCAATTTCCTTAGAATCATTTGACAACTTTTCCACAAATTCAGTTTTGCCGGAATTCGAACCGAGAACCTCTGGAGTTTGGAGTGCGCTCTAACCGACTCGTCCATTTCCGTAATTTTTCACAAGCGTCTAAATATTTGTGTATTGCTCAGCAAGTCTTATAAATTGAAGTTTTCAAATCAAAAAATATAAATTTCAATTATACATATATAGCTCAGCAAGCGTTGATTTTGTTTCTTCTAAAAATATAAACTGAAGTTTATTTTCAGCTTCATTCATGTATATATTTGAGTTTAGACACAGAAAAATGGAGCCTGTCATAGATCAGTGTAAATTTCTTATTTCCAATTTGCAGAGGTCGTAGGTTCAAGACTGGCTGGCGGCTATGAAGTTTTTTATTTAAAGAAAACATTTAAATACGCGCGTATTGAATTCCTATATGAGATACTGATTTCCAAATATTAAAATATTCAAATAACATTTAAATAAAAAATATTTAATTCTACTATGCGTTTGTTCGCTCAGTGTAGACTCCGAAAATACAAAAAAAAAAACACTCGAACATTTTTTTGTCGCAAAGTGCAACATTAAAAACATTGCATAATATAAAAATGCATTTAAGATGGCTTTACTTGGTATTTCGGGTAAAGTAAGGTAGGAATATGTACGTTGTATTGTGATTTCTTAGAATCAAGAAGAAAAGACCTGACAAACAAAAAATTTTCCAAATTTTGTCGCATAGTGGAATAAAAATAATTTTTGTCAAACTTAGTTTTTAAAATAGAGAAAATTACATTTTGGAAACACAAAAATGATTTTTAAAATGAAGTGGGTGGCGGATTTGATATAATGGGTTGTCCATAAACCACGTAACGCATTTTTTCGTTTTTACTATCTCCCCCCCTCATGTAACACCATGTAGACAAACACAGCACAAAACAAGTGATAACTTTTCAGTCGGTAAATCCGACTTATATATGCCCTACACCTACTGCGATCCGCCATCTTGAATGTAGAAATTTCCATATCAAATTCGAAATCAGCGATCCCAAAAACCCCTAGATACCAAGTTTGGAACTATTTCAGCGGAATATAAGTGAAAACATGATTTTCGCTTATATAACAACTCCTTCAAGGGCCTAAAATGGATAAATCCAAAATTTGGGATTCCTAGCTTTCTTCAAGCTCCTGGAATCGTGTTTGCAAGAAAAGAGGACGGACAGACGGATTGGGCTAAGTCAACTCAGGAGGTGACGCTGATCAAGAATTTATATAGTTTTTCATACACGACACTTCTCCTTCTTGGTGTAACACACATCAGACCAAAGTGAATATACCCATACCTCATGTAGGGTGTAAAAAGTCCTAATAACAAAAATCGTACAACTCCATCATAGTTTTTGGAATTTTTTACCTTCAAAGTATCTCTAAACTTTAAAGTTTAAAAAAGTTCTTAATTTCGCTAACCCAGCAAAACCCCGAATTTTTATTGTTATTTGGGATGTACTCTATCCATTCCACTTGGAAAACCTTATGCCCGAGCCAAAAAATGTAAATTAAAATATAACCAAATTTTTTTCCTTTTTTATTAGAATGTCTAGATTGCTACACGAAATAAACCCCAATTTAATGGAGGAAAACCACATTGTGAATTCTACAAGTTTGGAAGATGTCGCATTAAGCGAGGTAAGTAAAAATACAAATGTTCAGAAGTTTTTTAAAATAGGTATTTAAATGGACATAGCAGAAGATTCTCTAGCAAATTAGCTTGTGTGTATTAGAGATGACAATTTTAGGAACCCGTGACTTTCGGGATTTGAAAATGCAGTCCCGGGTATCCCGTGATTTGGATATTTCTCAATTCCACCACTTCAAAATTTTTAAAATGTAACATTTTTGATTCAATTGAAAAATGGTTCTTTTTGCTTCAAGAAATTGATTTTAATATTCCAACCCGTCGATCTAAATCTTTCATTCTTTGATATTAAGTATGTGCCATTTAGGGATGCCAATTTTCGAGACCTTTGCCAATCCCGGGATTTTCGGGATTGAAAATGCAATCCCGGGATCCCGGGATTAGTCCCGGGATTTGGATTTTTTTCAATTCAACCAAAATTCAGTAAAAAAATGTTATATTAAATCGAATTGAATTGCTTTTAATATACCCATACTATAATATTTTGGAAATTGCGCAAATAATCTAACAATATTTAAGGTTTTTATTGGATTTTTTTAAAATTGAATTTATCACACCTATGATTTGGAGTATTAGAAAAAAGTTTGAATAACTTTAAAATATGTAGAATAAAATACAAAATGGGAAAAGATTTGGTCTTTGGAATCTTGGGTTTCCGGTCAGAATAAGTTCATTTTAAAAATGTGTCGTTTGATCCACATTTCTCGATCAACTCTTGACCTGAACATTTTGTCGCACATTTTAATATACGGAATTGGAATTTGTATTTCATGTCCCGAACGATGTTCGATGTATTTTTTGATCCGATTTCCATTTAAACAAAATGGATTTGAGTGCTTTATAGTCTACTAATTTGCAAACAGTTTGGAACTATTTTTTGCTTAAATTTGTTGACGTAATGAAAATATGCCTAAATCTTCACGCATTGGTACAAGTTTCTGCAATGCGTATTGCATATTTTTATATGTATGACTCATATAGTTTATGTACGAGTATATCAATAGACCTTTCGCCAATTTCACAAAATAAATAATTTTTCCAAACCAATAAAATCAAATGAAACACATTAAATTTCCAAAAATATCCGACTTTTCGAAGTTTTTTCCTGAATGCTTATCAACATTTTTTGGATGAAAAACTATGGTCCTTGCTAAAACTAAACCATTCAGAAAGAAATTATTCATGATAGAAAAAGCTCCTGAATTTATAAATTTTTTCTAAACAGATAGAATTTAATTGATTAATTTTTTCCCAATATAAAAGGAATAATTTTGAAAAAATTGCTCATAAAACTTGTCCCTTAAATCCCGAGATTAGTCAGTGCGAATCCCGGGATTTTCGGGACTAACAAAGAAGCGGGATCCCGGGACCTAGTGCCATTCCAACTTACGCTCAGAATGAACCTCTTCGTTGTATTTGTAGCGATTTTAATAGTTTGTGTTCTCTCTTTGAACTGTCTGATTCTCTCAATAAAAATAAATCTTTTCTTCTACATGCTTGATCACAATTAAGGCCTTTGTTGCTTTACGAAATGACAGGGTTGCCAAACTCCACGAAGATCGGCCATGTCGATTTTTCAAAGTGTTGTATTTTTGTTGCATTTTGCATTTATATTTCAGTAGAATTTTGTTTTTTTGTATAATGTATACAAATAAAACAAAAATTTTAACTGAATTAACATTTGTTCCGTTACTGTTTGCTTAACTCTTTCGCAACATGTTTGTCATTTCGAGCCTTAAAAATCTATTCTCCGTGAATTATTGCTAATAATGATACTTAATTATTGCTAAAGTGATAAAAAGAATCCAAATTTAAAAAAAAAAGTTATTCGAAAATAGTATGTTGCCATATGGCAACAAATTAGCTTAAAGGTCTAAAAATTGTCAAAATCAAATTTATTGCATATGTGCTTAAATTCATATCAGTTTATGTATTACATTTAAAAAATAGTTTTTTTAACCAAAAAAATTTTAGTTCTGGTTTTGTCGCGTGCGTTGTGTGGTTTTTGTGGTTTTTTCGGTGCGGTTTTTATGGTTTTTGTGGTTTTATTGCGTACGTCGTAGTTGACGGTAGTTTTTTTATGGTTTTTTTGTGGTTTTGACTTATCTCCTCTGTCCGTCCACCCCTCCATCCCTCTCTCCCACTATCCCTCTACCCCTCCGTCCGTCCGTTTGCATTTTGTTTTTCAATGCCTGGGAAAATAACAAATTGTCTTTTGAGGTTTTCTTGATAATATAACCATTAAAATAAAATATTGAAAGCAATTATAAAAACATTTTTAGATAAATTTTATTAAACATTTAGAATACACATATATCTTTAATATTTTATCACTAATAGGAACCCCACTGCGGTTCTTTGAAGATAGCTGCATATAAATTGTAGACCATTTTTTATAGTTTGGTATCGTGACCACAAAATTGAACAATTACAAATATCATAAGTTTCCTTATCCAAATTTTTTATATTACTCCATATATAGAATATATAAAACGAAGTGAATATCTCATTTCAATAATCATGTCTTGAAACATGATCCGGGTCTATTAATTTTTGATATTTAATTAGGAAATTTTCTAATTCTACTGTTGAAACCATATTTGGTTGTTTCAAGTGAGAGGTATACTATTAACTAATTTATTAAAACCACAAAACCGCAATAATGTTTACATAAGAATTTAAAAACCATGATAATGTTTAGATAAGAATTAAAAATTTATAAAAATAATTTTTTTAATTCGCGCTCTAATGGAAAAATGGAAAAATGAAGAAACTTATTAACAATTCACACTCAGTTTTAATACTTTAAACAAAAGTTAAAAACCGTGAAAGAAGTAAAAAAAATATATAAAATTAAATTGAATGAAACATTAAAGGAACTGAGTAACATTAGGATTCACAAAACAATGTCTGAGGTTGTCTGATATCCCTTTAAATCAACAAATTCAAATTCTGAAAACGGAACCGACAAAAATCATGCTCGAACTGTAAAAAAAATGTTATCTTTCTGCCACAATGCTATGAAAAATTAAAGACTCTAGAGGCGACGACTAAAGGATCGTTTACATTCGAAAAATGTATGATTGGAAACAGCAATTTTAAGCTTTATGATACTGATGAAAAACAATAAAATAAAAATAAATATTTTTAATAAATTTGTTATGTTTTTATTTTAAATGTAAAATATTAGTACACTTATAAATATGAAATAGATTATCAATAAATCTAACAAATCCAAACATTGATTTTTTACTACATATAATATTCTTCAGAGTGCTAACTTTCTTATATTTATAGAAATTCCCCATTAGTTGCTTCAGGAATTTGTCTTCAGAAAACCATTCGATATCGCTTACAATATCCATATTAGAGGGAGCAACATGCATCAATTCAACTACATCATTACACCATTGTTGAACTATTTTTTTCAATCTACACACTTCTAAATTTTTTTTAAATTGTCGCAAATTCCTATTAATTTTATACAACCCGTGCAACGCCGGGTATGTAACAGATAGTCCCTATATATATTATAAAACTGATTGTGTGTCTGTTTGTCCGAGCATCACGGCTAAACGGCTGAACCGATTCTCTTGAAATTTGGATTCTATAGGTATAGACATGTAACATAGGCTATATGAGGTTGAGATTGGAAAAAGGGGCGTGGCACCTCCCATACAACACATAACTTAAATACCAGCTAATTGAGCAACGATTAAATATATTGTAATGAAATTTGGCATGTAGTTGTACAGTATGTTTTCCCAGCTATGTGTCGAATATGGGAATAATTGGACAAATGGGCGTGGCACCTCCCATACAGCACATAACTTAAATACCAGCTAATTGAGCAACGATTGAATATATTGTAATGAAATTTGGCATGGAGTTGTACAGTATATTTTCCCAGCTATGTGTCGAATATGGGAATAATTGGACAAAGGGGCGTGGCACCTCCCATACAACACATAACTTAAATACCAGCTAAGTAAGCAACGATTGAATATATTGTAATGAAATTTGGCATGGAGTTGTACAGTATGTTTTCCCAGCTATGTGTCGAATATGGGAATAATCGGCGGCGTGGCACCCCAGTAGTCAATTTCGCAAATTCCTCTCCGCTAAAGACATGCCTGCACGCCTGCTATGGGAAGATATTGCACATTCCATCCTCGCTTCTAGTGGAGGCATGCAGGTATGCCTGCGCTAGAAGATGGTGTCAATGGATTTTCTACGCAATGTGCTTAAATATTTAGAAGATATTTTTTGTTTTTCAAATCGTGGGTTCAAATCCTTATTTTGAAAATTTTTTTTCCAAATTTTTTTTTTAAAAATAATTTTTTTAACGTTTATTTCAGATCTGGTAACGGTTTTTTGTTATTAGTCCTTGAAGTTGTAGTAAAAATCGTGAAAACTGAGCTTCCTTTCTAGCAGAGGCATGCCAGTATGGCAGCGCTACAAGGGAGAAGTTGTCAATGGACTTATATATTTAGAAGATATTTTATGTTTTTTGGATCGTGGGCTCAAATCCTGATTATGGAAATTTTTTTTCGTTTTTTTTAACACATTTTTGTACTCTAATTGTTTTTAAGCTGTAGTAAAAATTGTGAAAACGAAGCTTTGAGCAGATTTAGAACCACAATTCTTTGATTAGTATTATATTTTTTAAGTTTTTTTAAAGGAACACAATATTGTGGAACATTTTTTTGTCTCTTTCAGATTATGAAATAAAATGAAATACCCTACACTCAACAATGTGGATTTTTTTTCTAAATTCAAATATTTTTAGAAATATTGGATTAATCAATTTAATTAAAATAGTTGCTTTCCAGATTGATTTTAAGAAAATCTCTTGAATTTTCTAAAACATTAAAATGTCCAACAATATCACATATTGATTTGGAAATATTTTAGGAATATGATTTATTTTATTTTGCAAAATTGATTTATTTTTCTATACAGACTTTTAGAATTCGTTTTTGGAGGCTTCAAAGAATTTTTGTGGATGCCGAATCCAGTAACTTTACATACACATTTATACCAAAATACCCAAAATTTGTGTCTGGAATTTAGATAATTTTTTCTGTATTTTTGGTTTGCAAATTGCAATATATAAAATTCTCTACATTCTGCATCAGCCTCCCAAAAGAAATTTTAATAATTTCGGTTGCTAAAAAATGTACACTTTTCATTATAGAACATTTGAAATTTAATCCGTTCAAAAGTTGTGGTACTAAAACCGAAAAACCGTTAACTACCATGAAATCAGCGCATCAATGAATCAGTTATCAAATCACAAACACCAGAAAGTATTGTAATAAAATTTGTTTTTAAATAATTAGTAATAAATATTAATATAAATATGAAGACACTATACTAGGGACAAGTAGCAAAATACATGTTTTTTTTCTCCCTGAAGAAAATCGAATGCTTCTGCTTTAGGGCCCATAAGCTTTTGGTATTCCTCCAAGTACTCAAGCTCATCACTGAGAATGGAACTGTTGCTGTTTTCGTTCGCTGTGATTGTGCATCGTTCCAGAAGGCAAAAACTCAGCGATGTAAATTTTGAAATCCTTCTTTTAAGAAAAGCTAACAGCAAAAATAATTTATTTTTACTGAAATTTTACTGGTACTGCAAAGTGCCAATCTATGATAATTACTTCATCCTGTTATAGAGGAGGAGAAATCAAATTGAATTAACTCTAAACATACAATTTGCTATGCAGCCACATTAAGGAGTCGATAATGTGTAGGATTTTTTTAATTCGAATTGTTACGATAAATTTCTGCAATTTATATAAAAAAAACACAAAGTTACAAAAAATTAAATTTATGTTTGAAGTAAATAAAATGCATAAATACCTTTCAAAACACCCGTTTACAAAAAATTCATAAGATCTAATATACGCAGTTAGATCGTAGTAAAATAATGCCATCAGTAGACGAACGTGCTAAACGGCCGCACACGCCTTGTCAGTAGCCAAGTGTCCCGGGTTCAATTCTCAGCTCGGCCAAAACGTAAGAAAGTAAATAAAAATTTATATGAACTAAAAGTTCGAAAATATGAGAATCCTAAAAAAAATAACATTTATATGCCAAAAATCTAATTTAAAATGAGTGAAAAACATAAATTTAATTTAAAATGAACTAAAAATAGATGTTACCGATATATTTTTTGGGCAATTTTTAGCTCAGCCAATCAAAGGCGAATATAGCGTCAGAACGAGGAAACGGAGGGAAATTAAAAAGACACCATCCAACTCCGCTTCTACGACCATGCCTGCCAGCAGGCATACGCATGGAAGCGACAGACGTAGGCCTGTTTATTTGTCCCGTTTCATATAAAAAAGAAGTAAAGGTAGGAAGCGGGGAGGGAAGGCATCCGAACTCCTAAAGAGGCATGCCTGCAGACACCCTCTTTTGACCACTGGGACCGCCCATACAATTTTCTACCCCATATCACGGTCAGCGTGATTGTTGAGAAATTTCAGAAAGTCGCCCAAAAAGGGGATTTTGGGTCAAAAAGGGGCCAACCTGAAATTCGTTCGGAATTTTACCCCAATATTCCAGATTTGGGATTTTTTTTATTATTTCTGGTTTACGATAACGAAAAACCCTTTTTTAAGTAATGATAAATAATTCATTTATTTATTTGAACACACGAGGGGTTTTCACGAGGCCCTGTGTAATACAAAAACAACAAAAAGCTTTGAAAAAAAATTCGAAATTTGACATCTTACTTTTTTACTCCGTTATGCAGGGTTTCGTGAAAACCATTAGAAATGAAAAAGTTAATAACAAAAACCAACATAAAAAATAAACACATTTAAATTCAAAAACAAAAAAAATACTTAAAAATACAAGAAAAAAAAAAAATTTTTCACATTTTGATTGGTATTTACATAATGAGAAATGATATGCACCCTTTTCTGAAACATAAATGGAATACGTTTGGAATAATACATATCCTGAAGTAGTTACGGTTTAAAAGGGTACAGATCAAAAGAGGAATTTGCAATAGACATAAGATGTTGGATTTGGACGACGGGGCGTGGCACCTCCCATACAACAAAAAATATAATTAAAATGTAACCATTGAATATTGAGTGGTCCATGCCACCAACTGCGTCCTTGCACATTTTTTTGAGTGAATCATAACGGGTGGGATTACAGCTGCCGCCAAGTGCTTCCTTGGACATTTTTTGGCTGAATCATGCCGGGTGTGATTATAGCTGCCACCAAGTGCGTCATTGGACAAATTTTGGGTGAATCATGCCAGGTGGGATTACAGATGCCACCAAATGCTTCCTTGGACCCCTGTTGGGTGAATCATACTGGGTGGGATTGCAGCCGCCTCCAAGTGCGTCCTGGGACTTTTTTGGGGTGAATCATACCGGGTGGGATTACAGCTGCAACCAAGAGCGTCCTGGGACGTTTTTTTTGGGTGAGTCATACCGGGTGGGATTACAGCTGCCACCGAGTGCATCCTTGGTCATTTTCTGGGTGAATCATGCCAGGTGGGATTATAGCTGCCACCAAGAGCGTCCTTTTATATATTTTGGGTGAATCATGCCAGGTGGGATTACAGATGCCACCAAGTGCGTCCATGGACCTTTTGTGATCATAATGGGTGGGATTGCAGCCGCCACCAAATCCGTCCTGGGACTTTTTTTGGGTGCATCATACCGATTGGGATTACAGCTGCAACATAGTGTGTCCTTGGACATATTTTGGGTGGATCATATCGGGTGGGATTACAGCTGCCACCAAGTGCATCCTTAGACATTTTTTGGGTGAATCATAACGGGTGGCATTATAGCTGCCACCAAGGGCGTCCTTGGCCATTTTTTAGGTTAATCATGACTGGTGGGTTACAACTGGCTCCAAGTTTCACGGGGGGAATTAACTATCAACTGCAGCGTCCATTGAAGTTGGCGCAAATTCCTATATATATTTATTTTAAAATTTTATACAAACCGTGCAACGCCGGGTATGTAACAGCTAGTTTTATATATATATATTTATTTATTTATTTATTAAAAACACAATTTTTACAACGATGTAAATTATATATATTTGAATAAAGTTGAATTATTTTGTTTGCCTCATCTTCCATTCGAATTACTAAGGAACAATCGCAAGATTCTGGTCTAGAGTCACAATCGTTATACGACCAAAGACAATCCTTATAAAGTTCACTAAAACGAGATTTAATTATTTTAAGTTTGTTTTTATATTCAAGCTTTGATTGAATTTTGATCCTTTTGATCCTCCGGTAATAAATTGGAAAATGTATTTAGAAAATTATATATATCCTTTATATTTGACATTGTTTTTTTTAACCTACTGCACCTTCATGTGTAGAGTTTGAGAATAAGAATTAACATTAATGATTGTTGGTTTTATAAGATGATTGTTTATAAAAGCATTTCTATTTTCATTATTATTCGATTCCTCTTTAAATTCAAAGCAATATATATGTATTTAATGTGTGGTTTTCATAATTGCTATAGTTGGAACATTTGATACGTATATCACAACTTTCATATCGTCGTCGTTCAGTGAAAAGTTACTAAGTCCAATTTAGGTCGAAAACGAGATAAGTATGCCACGTTGGTGCTAGATAAGATATATACATTATGTCTGAACCGTCAAGCCATATAACACCCTAAGAATGAAAAAAAAAGAAAATAAATGTCTGTGCAAAAAAACGGAGAAAAATGAACGAAAAATAAAAGAACAAATTTAATGATATGATAATACACGAACGCTGAGGAAAAAAGAAACAATTCAAGTTATCCCAAGTTATCGCTGACTTCTTTTGTTTTTTCGCTACAAAATTTTGTACTTTTCTCAAAAGAGTTTTGATTTTTGTTTTACATCTGATAATAAGAAAAATATTATTAAAGCGGCATTTGTGTTATTTGTATGTACATATTGTACGTATGTTGTACGTGCAATTTTAGAATATATATCATGGAAAAGAGTATATTAAGACAATTCAAAAAAGGATTTGCAATATCTGTAATTTGCAATGTAATTAAATTTTGCTTGCATAACGAAACGGTCAAATTTCATGTTTTTTAATTTTTGTTTGCTTCATAAAACACACTGCTGCAGAAACTTCATTTGAGCTACATACTTTTTGGCGTTGGCGCGCCGAAGCATTTGCGGTTGTTGTTGTTTTTCAACTATTTGGCAGATCATTCAGATTTGTGTTTTGTGTGGAGATTTTCTATGCTTTGCATGTTGTTTTTGTTGTTACGCGTATGTTTGGTTTTATTGTAAGTAAGAAGGCTGGTTGCATTTTGCGCATGGTCTCATTCACGACGCATACGATAAGCAATATTTGAATTTCTTTTGCCAATTGTATGTCTTTGGTTTTTGTTTATATTTTAGTTTCTTTTTTGACGTTTTCACATTTTTTGCAGCTATAAGGGAGTTTACAAGGTCTCATTTGTGGACATTCTATCTTTTACTTTGTGATATTTCTTATCGTATGCGCCGTGAATGAGACCATGAGACCACTCTTAACCCTTTCGCTACATGTTTTTCATTTCGAGCCTTAAAAATCTATTCTCCGTTAATTATTGCTATTAATAATGCTAATAGTGATAAAAAATCAAAATTTGAAAAAAAAATTATTTGAAAGAGGTTTTTTGGAATGTTGCCATATGAATTTGCTTAACGGTCTAAAAATTTTCAATATCAAATTTATTGCATATGTGCTTAAATTTATATAAGTTTATGTATTACATTTGAAAATGAATTTTTTTACCAAAAAAAAAATGTTTTACAAAAAAATACATTAAATATATTTACATTTACTTATATATTAAAGTTAATCAAAGTCAAATGCATTGTAAGTGTGCATTTATTTACATCAATTTTATTCATGAGAGTTCAAAATAAATTTTTTTTTTTAACATAAACTTTTTTTACATAAAATACATATAATATAATGCATGCAATAGTTATATAATATCAAAATGCTGAAAAAAACTAGAGAGTGGACTATCTTCGGCTATACCGAAGTTGAAATACCCCCACACAGTAGGAAGAAGTACCTCGAACATATAAAAATGTGGTCTCAAGACCCTATTTTGAGCCAATTATAGGTGGTTTTGGAGCCCGGACCATGTCCAAAATCCATTTCTAAAAATTTCCAATTAAATCCACAAAAAAAAAAAATTGGTCTCAAGACCCCATTTAGACCCTTATATATGTGGCTTCGGAACCTCGGACCATGTCAAAAATACGTTTCTAAACATTTCCAATCGAATACAACAATAAAAAATTTTTACCTTTTTTTTCGGTGTATGGGAGCCACGCCCAGTTTTTGTCCGATTTGGCTGATTCTCGAACTTGATCTCAGTATTCACGAGAAAAACATGTACCCAAAGTTTCAAGTCGATATCTCCAAAACTGCGACCGCTATCGTGCGGACGGACAGACGGACAGACGGACAGACAGACGGACATCGCTAAATCGACTCAGGAGGTGATACTGATCAAGAATATATATACTTTTCCATACCGGACACGCCTCCTTATGGGCGTTACAAACGTTGTGACAAAGTGAGTATACCCTGCCACAGTGAGTGTGGGGGTATAATAAGAAGGACAAAATTAAAGGTATATTTTCATTGAACGTGTAGCAACTGTCGCAAAATTCAAATTTAGACACGTACAAAAAAATATACCATTAAATGGAATTGTTGCCAAATGGCAACACGTGCATTTTAAAAAATCGCCACAGCTACGAGAATTTAATTTTTGAATTTTTAAAAATGCAAACTTGTAGTATGACTATTTCTTTACATTATTGCATCAACACTTTTTAAAATAAAATTTTTTTTTAAACAATTAAATTTAAAATTCTCAAGTGATATTTTCGGTAAAAAATTTCTCGCGTCAATATGGTGCAATAAAAAACGAAAATTGTTGCTATTCAACAAACCGAAAAAAAAAATGTTTTTACAGAAATACTTCTAATAAACCAAAGAAAACTAGAGAGTGGACTATCTTCGGCTATACCGAAGTTGAAATACCCCCACACAGTAGGAAGAAGTACCTCGAACATATAAAAATGTGGTCTCAAGACCCTATTTTGAGCCAATTATAGGTGGTTTTGGAGCCCGGACCATGTCCAAAATCCATTTCTAAAAATTTCCAATTAAATCCACAAAAAAAAAAAAAAATTGGTCTCAAGACCCCATTTAGACCCTTATATATGTGGCTTTGGAACCTCGGACCATGTCAAAAATACGTTTCTAAACATTTCCAATCGAATACAACAATAAACTAGAGAGTGGACTATCTTCGGCTATACCGAAGCTGAAATACCCCCACACAGTAGGAAGAAGTACCTCGAACATATAAAAATGTGGTCTCAAGACCCTATTTTGAGCCAATTATAGGTGGTTTTGGAGCCCGGACCATGTCCAAAATCCATTTCTAAACATTTCCAATCAAATCCACCGAAAAAAAAAATTGGTCTCAAGACCCCATTTAGACCCTTATATATGTGGCTTCGGAACCTCGGACCATGTCCAAAATCCATTTCTAAAAATTTCCAATTAAATCCACCAAAAAAAAAAAATTGGTCTCAAGACCCCATTTAGACCCTTATATATGTGGCTTCGGAACCTCGGACCATGTCAAAAATACGTTTCTAAACATTTCCAATCGAATACAACAATAAAAAATTTTTACCTTTTTTTTCGGTGTATGGGAGCCACGCCCAGTTTTTGTCCGATTTGGCTGATTCTCGAACTTGATCTCAGTATTCACGAGAAAAACATGTACCCAAAGTTTCAAGTCGATATCTCCAAAACTGCGACCGCTATCGTGCGGACGGACAGACGGACAGACGGACAGACGGACAGACGGACAGACGGACAGACAGACGGACATGCTAAATCGACTCAGGAGGTGATACTGATCAAGAATATATATACTTTTCCATACCGGACACGCCTCCTTATGGGCGTTACAAACGTTGTGACAAAGTGAGTATACCCTGCCACAGTGAGTGTGGGGGTATAAAAATTTTTACCTTTTTTTTCGGTGTATGGGAGCCACGCCCAGTTTTTGTCCGATTTGGCTGATTCTCGAACTTGATCTCAGTATTCACGAGAAAAACATGTACCCAAAGTTTCAAGTCGATATCTCCAAAACTGCGACCGCTATCGTGCGGACGGACAGACGGACAGACGGACAGACGGACAGACGGACAGACGGACAGACGGACAGACGGACAGACGGACAGACGGACAGACAGACGGACATCGCGAAATCGACTCAGGAGGTGATACTGATCAAGAATATATATACTTTTCCATACCGGACACGCCTCCTTATGGGCGTTACAAACGTTGTGACAAAGTGAGTATACCCTGCCACAGTGAGTGTGGGGGTATAAAAATTGCATTACCTTTTGTTTTGTAAATTGTACCGAGGCTGGTCCACGTAGTCTTAAAGTGTGATGTTGCCATATGGTAACAAATTCGCGAAAGGGTTAAATGAGATTACTTTTGTAAAATTGTAAATTGAATATGTAATTTTTTTGTATTCTTCACGCATAACTATTGTCAAAAAATTAAATAATTTCTACCATTCTCAAAACCGGTTTATGTATATACAAACACACAAAAAATTTATGAACCGCTTTCGCTCACCCACGTCCAACTTCTTGACCATTTTTTGATGAAAGGTTTCCATCTATCGTTTAAGCTCAAAATCATAAAGTTCGGACCAATCCCGAGGATGTTGCACCGCTTTCTTTCCTTTTTTATAACCCTTATTAACTTGCGTTGGGTGGACTATATATATATAAATATATATCCTCAAATCTGCGGCGAGCTTTTTGATACACTTCCAGATAAGCTAGAGAGCTGATACAACAGATAGATCTCGGTTGACAATGCATTCTATTACATTTTGGGGTCCATCACAGGCGTAGGGGCTGTGGGAAGAGGGAGGGAAAATGGGGGGTGAAAAAAAATTGTTTATAAAAAAAGCTTTAGAGTGGACTATATTTGACTACGCCGAAGCTGAAATACCCCCACACAGTAGGAAGAAGTACCTCGAACATAAAATGATGTGGTCTCAAGACCCCATTTTGATCCTCTGCTTTTTAGTCGGTTAAAGGGTTATATTTTTAAGTCCCATATAAATTAAATTACCCACTTTCGCTCACCCACGTCCAACTTCTTGACCATTTTTTGATGAGAGGTGTTAATGGCGGTTTCCATCTATCGTTTAAGCCCAAAATCATAAAGATAGACAGTTCCCACGGGTGTTGTAGCATTTTTATCTTGTGCCAGAGTTGTTCTCAAAAATAAGGAAATTACACTCTTGATACTTATCCAAACTCAATGCGGTCTTTTGCGGTAGATAGTGCTAAGCTTCCCCATAATTTTAAGCCTAAGACTGTTTGTATTCATGGGTTTTTGGATTTTTTACGTTCATTTTAATCTTTAAAAGCAATTATCTCATTTTGATTTTTTTGGACTTAGTAACTGTTTACTGAACGACTACGATATATTAAATTGAAGTGATGATGAAAACCTCCTGAACTTTCATAAATACCACCAATTCGCATTTCTATTTCCACTAGATTGTTCTTGAAAGCTGCAATTGCTTCTTGAATAGTAAATGTTTTCTGTGATGCTTTACGTTGATAACGCTTATGACCTAAATCATGATTGTTTGACATTATATAAGGACTCCATGTTGTAGTTGAAGTACTGATATTAATATCATCTAGCTTTTGGTTTTCCAATTGAAGTGTTAAATTGACTTTTATCCGTAAAGAAGTATTTGGAATTTGTATGATAAAACTTAATTGCTTGCTATCTTCATCATTTCTTATACTACTAAACTTTTGATTCCTCCAATCAGTGTGATAGCTTATTACATAATGTGTATGTACAAATAATAATATGTTTAAATTCATATGCTTCCGATTTAATGTTCTCTCACTCACAGCCGTTTAAGTAATAATCATATTCAATGTCTGCATATAGTCTTTTACATCAATTATTTCAACGTTTAGTGGTTTGTAATGAGGGTCTTGGATACGGACCTTCTCCATTAATTACTAAGAATTGTCTGTGTTTCGATTTCACGACATTTAAATCATTTAATACTTAATCGTTTTTCTTCGTATCTGCTATCATATGTACACCGAATTGGAATACCTACATATTCATGTTCAATAGATCACCCATGAGCTATATGGGAATTGCAAAAGTGTTTTTTTCGTTCGCTCCCCGCGCATTTTCGGAAAGGTGGGGGCTCAAAAAAAACATCTGCAAAAAAAACTGGACTTCGGTAGTGGAAAAAGGCTGGACTTTTGTCTCAAAAATTGACTAAAAAATAGTATATAGCTTTATCTATCTGTAACTTTTAAAATAGGAGATTTAGGCGATAGGACTATATAAAAATTTTTTTGCAGAATGAGAGGATAAACATTTTCCCCATAAACACTCTTAGCCTACGTGGAACCGTTCATGGTGTTTTAAGCGGTCAACCTAAAAATATTTTGAAAAGCGTTTTTAAAAATTTATCTCATGGATATTTGGATGGAGGTAAAATGTAGTGCTTATCATCATTGAATAGGGCATTGAATGTAGTGTATTTAAGCATTTCAAATTTTGGAAAAATTTTTATTTTTAAGGAAAAGATAGATTTTTACAGAAAAAAAAAATTGGTTTCTTTTTTTTATTAGTATTGAAAAATATGTGCAGATTCAAGATACCTCCGCCTCCTTCATGTAAATATTTCAGGGATATTCGTAGAGTGTTTTAAGATCGAATACACAGCAACTGTTGATACATTTATAGTATATACCCACACTAGCAATATGAAGTCTGCGTATAAAGCTATTTCTTTTGCAGTTTTTTTTGCAGATGTTTTTTTGAGCCCCCACCTTTCCAAAAATGCGCGAGGAGCGAACAAAAAAATAGTTTTGCATTTATGGGTACTCTAATGTTCAAGTTTAAAATGACTTAAAGGTTTTCCTTGAGTTGTAATCTCGAGTACTACTGTTGTAGGTAATTCTGTTGTTGTTGATGTAGGTGATTCTGCTGTTGTTCTATATAATTCCGTTGATTCTGTTGTTATATTATTTTCATTATTATAATATATCGGCTCACTTTCTTTAAATAATAATAATGAAATATGTTTTTTAAAGATATTATTATCTGGTAGTGTTAAATTGAATTCAATACTTTTAGAGTTCGATAAATTATCGAAAAATTATCGATAAAAAATCGATAAAAATTCGATAAAATATCGAAAAATTATGAATAAAATATCGAAAAACTATCAATAAAATACCGATTTTCGATAAAATTACTAACATATGGTCTCAGAATGTATCGTACTCGCATGTGTAGGGTATTATAGCTTCGGTCAGACCGAAGATAATACTCTTACTAGTTTTATCTTTTTTTTAATTCTTTTTTAATGTAACAGTTCAACTTTAAAAATTAGGCTCCAATTACAATATCAAACAAAATTTAATAAAAATTCACATATTTCACGAATTTCTATAAAAAAAAAATGACATAGAAAAACAGAAAATATTTGTGCATCTAAGTATACACAATATATTTAGTAAACATTTAATTTTTGAAATTAGTGTTTTATTTTTCCGTGCATGGCACAGGCAAATTTACTAGTTTTACTATATTAGCCATCGCCCTTCCCTCATCATTGGTTTTTTGATATCTTAATTGGTTCAGAAGTTACCAAATACAGCTATGTATTTTCAGTACTAAAGAGTTTCTAAAAAAGAAGTTATGTATTCACTTGCACATAATTGTTTTTGATCAAAGCCGAAAGTAGATGTAATTGCCAAAATAAAATTGAAATAAGTAATACAGGGTTTGCTTTTATTTGATTTGAAGATCCAATAGAATTTTGACCATTTACAAAGGTAATAGGATACATTTGACACCCTCAGATTGAAAAAACCCTGAACAAAATGTGTTTGCGAAAAAGCCATGGAAAAAATTGTGCATGAAGAAGCCGTGCAAAGTGAACGAGAACGAATTTTGGTGCAAGAAAGCTTTGTATGAAAAACTGATGGAGCGGCCATCAGACTTTTACGCCAAAAAGCATTTTATTAATTTTCTGTGAAAAATTTTGTTATGCAGATTTTTTTTCAAAAAGCACTTTTCATAAGAATTTTGTACAAAACATTATTTTGAAGAAATTTTGAGCTAAATATTTGTTTTATAATTTTACGGCTTATTTTATTTCGAAGCATATTTAAAATTTAGATATATTCTGTGAAAAATGGAAATGCAATTTGTTTTGTATTGTTCGCAGTGAATTTGGGTAAACATTTTTTAATTTTGGGTTTTTTTAGTAAGTAGGAGTTTGTAATTTGAGCTATGTTCGTTATTTATGTACACAAGGTGACGAAATTTAAAAACAAAAATTCTGTCAATAAAATTTTAATTTAAAAAAAAAATTTGTCTCTGGGTTTGTGGCGCATATGCAGTAAAGGAACTATTAGGTACTATTTTTATTTATATGAAGCCCTTGAAAATGAATCGTAGAGCAAGTGGCGACATTTTTTTTAGTTTACGTTTACCACCGTCTGTTTACCCCATTCAGTTCTGTGTTACCAAAACAAAAAGAAAAACACATAGACAAAACTGTGCAATTTTATTTCCGTGAAGGTCGTCCCCTTGAAATTCGTAGTGGTCCAAAAACCACAACAAACGCACAAGTGGTCGTCTACACATTCCTTCGCATAATCGTGCCTTTTAACAATTTAAAATTTCACTGCATTCTTTAAGCCGCACTTAGCATCGAATGTATATCCCAATCAAAGCTGGGCATAGTTAATCGAGAATTTAACTTCGTTAAAAAGTTAACCCGGTAATAGTTATTCAAAAATTTTACTTCGTTAAATTAAAAAGTTAATTTCGTTGAAAAGTTAACTTCGTTAAAAGTTAAATTAAATAGTTAAATTTCCTATAGAAAACAAAAAAAAAATGTTTTTTTTATTCAAAACACATAAAAAATACTTTTTAACTCTATTCAATTGAATACCTGCACTCACAGCCCCTTTTTCCAATCGGTTTCAGCAATGCCAATTTGCTTTAAAATAAATGCTACAAATTTTTATTAAAAGCAAAATTTTGTCTATGAAACAATTTATTTATATTCATATGAAGGCATACAAGTTTTATTAGAATATTAAATAAAAATAATGAAATTAATGAAGTCTGGTTAAGAACAGGCTATTCTAAACACAATGGCGTTCTCAGTTTTTCGCCATTTTGAGAAATAAAAAATACGATGTAAACATCCTGACGATGTAAACCTCACGTAATGGCTGAGAACGCCATTGTGTTTAGAATATTCTATATAATATAGAACACTTCGGCCTGTGTATTTAATTGTTTTGTGAAATAATTTTTAAATTAAGTGTCAATATCAGTATCAAAATAGTATGAATTCATAATTTTAACTTTTTTTTTATATCCAATAATAAAAAAAATGTTGGTTTTGAAGTTAACTAATGCTAATTAATCGAAGAAATTTAACTTAACTAAATGAAAAAGTTAATGGTTTTCGAAATTAACTGAAACGTTAAAAGTTAACCAAAAATTTAACTTCGTTAATTAACTATTAACTAATTAACTAGTTAATGCCCAGCTTTGATCCCAATGAAATGTTGATCTTCGTTTTCATTCCTTTACTGCATATGCGCCACTAACCCAAAACAACTTAAAAAATCATCGCAAAGAAAGAATTTCTTAGACAACAAAACACACATTCACTGCGCCAGCATTGGCCATCGACTGGAGGAGTGTAAACCATAAACAAACAATTTCTTTTTTTGTGGGATCAAGCGAAGGAATGTGTGACATGAACACTTGTGCGTTTATTGTTGTTGTTTTCCTTCAGCCACGCGTACTTGGTTTTTCCTTTTGTTTTAATACGCACAACTGAAAGAGTTTCTATGCGCGTAGTAAAACCAGAGAAGAAAGTCTCTGGAAGTTTAGAAATTATATAAATACATCGATACACCTTAAAACACACATGCTATGTTCCCAAAATTGTAGAAAATAAAAAACCAAATAGCTTCTGTATTTTACGTAAAAAACCAAAAAACAATTTTTTTTTAAATTAAATTTTCAAGAAAATGTTTTAACAAATTTTATTGAAGAACATCAATTTTTTAAATTAAAATTTTATTGAATGAATTTTTGTTTTTAAATTCTGTCACCTAGTGTACATAAAAAACGAACATTGAACAAATTACAAACTCCTACAAACAAAAAAAAAACAAAAACCAAAATTTTAAAATTTAAAAATTTGTTTCCAAATTCACTTCGAACAATACAAAAAACTTGCAGCTAACAAACTTGCGTTTCCATTTTTCACAAAAGCGATAATATTAATATATCTAAATTTTAAATATTCTTCGAAATAAAATTAAGCCGTAAAATTATAAACAAATATTTAGCTCAAAATTTCCTCAAAATAATGTTTTGTACAAAATTCTTATGAAAAGTGCTTTTTGAAAAAAAAAATGCATAACAAAATTTTTCACAGAAAATTAATAAAAAGCTTTTTGGCGTAAAAGTCTGATGGCCGCTCCATCAGTTTTTCATACTAAGCTTTCTTGCACCAAAATTCGTTCTCGTTCACTTTGCACGGCTTCTTCATGCAAAATTTTTTCCATGGCTTTTTCGCAAACACATTTTGTTCAGGGTTTTTTCAATCTGAGGGTGTCATTTATTATATCCTTTGTCTCATAATACATTTTTATACCCCCACACTCACTGTGGCAGGGTATACTCACTTTGACACAACGTTTGTAACGCCCATAAGGAGGCGTGTCCGGTATGGAAAAGTATATATATTCTTGATCAGCATCGAAAACTGAGTCGATATAGCCATGTCCGTCTGTCCGTCCGTCTGTTCACACGATTGCGGTCGCAGTTTTGAAGATATCGACTTGAAATTTTGGGTACATGTTTTTTAATTCAAGCAAGTTCAAATATCAGACAAAAACCAGGGTGGGCTCCCATATAAAAAAAAATTAATTTTTTTTACATTTTTTTTTTTATTATTGATTGGATATGTTTAGAAACGTATTTTTTACATGTACCGAGGTCCGAAATCATATATATAAGGGTTGAAATGGGGTCTTGAGACCAAATTTTTTTTTTGTGGATTCGATTGGAAATTTTTAGAAACGGATTTTGGACATGGTCCGAGGCTCTAAAACCACCTATAGATGGCTGAAAATGGGGTATTGAGACCAAATTTTTTATGTCCAAGGTACTTCTAAATTCCTACTGTTGGGGGTATTTCAGCTTCGGCATAGCCGAAGATAGTCCACTCTGTAGTTTTTTTTATACCCTACACCTCATGAGGTATGGGTATATTCACTTTGGTCTGATGTTTGTAACACCAAGAAGGAGAAGTGTCCGGTATAGAAAAGTATATATATTCTTGATCAGCATCACCTCCTGAGTTGATTTAGCCCTATCCATCTGTCCGTCTGTCCGTCCTCTTTTCTTGTAAACACGATTGCAGGAGCTAGAAGAAAGCTAGGGATCCCAAATTTTGTATTTATCGTTCATAGGCCCTAGAAGGAGTTGGTATTGAAAATAGGCCGAATCGGTCGGCAGCCACGCCTTCCTCCCTGTCTGTCCATCCTCTTTTCTTGTAAACACGATTGCAAGAGCTAGAAGAAAGCTGGGGATCCCAAATTTTGGATTTATCCTTTTTAGGCCCTAGAAGGTTTTCGGGGTCGCTGATTTCGAATTTGATGTCGCAGGTGTAGGGTGTATATAAGTCGGCTTGCCCGACTGAAACTTACTCACTTGTTTATTCTAATAATGGAAGTTTTGAATGAACTCACGGGCGTATTTTAAGGTATGACGTCTTGCCAGCATCGTAAGGCCCCAAATTAAATGGGCTTATGACCTCCCGAAAACGGTTATTACGCTCAGTAAAACAAGTGAGTAAGTTTCACTCGGTCAAAGCCGACTTACCCTAACCCACTGGGCAATATTGGATCCGCCATCTTGATTTTGGAAATTTCAACACGAAATTTAGAAAACACGATTTTCACTTATATGGAAGGTAGGCGTGGGAGTCGACCTATTACGCCTATTTCGAGGGCCAAAAAAAGGATATATCCAAAGGTTGGGACCTCTAGATTTCTTCTAGCTCCTGCAATCGTGTTTACATGGACGGACAGCTGGACAGACGTAAGTTCTAAATCAACTCAGGAGGTGACGCTGGTCAAGAATATATAGTTTTCCATATATATCACTCCTCCTTCTTGGTGTTACAAACTTCAGACCAAAGTGAATATACCCTACCTAATGAGGTGTAGGGTATAAAAAGCGACATTCAAACCGATTTAATATGTGATACAATATATTCCCGATCACAATGTATCCATAAATGGTTTTGAATAAAATAAAGTCCATTTGGTCAACTTAACATGTTGACCAATAAAACCGATCGTTAAACTTCCACTTCAATTATATGATTTTTAGTGCTAATGTAAGTATGCCCAAAACCCAATTTGCGTCATTATATATCTGATAAGCCCAAGAAAACGTTTCCGCGAAATTCCATAAATGGGAGGAGCCACGCCCAGTTAACTAATTAAGCCCACATCTTCTCATATTGTGGCTAGGCCACACATATGTCTTGGATCTAAATTTCATGCAATTCCGTTGTGCCGAAATCGAAATAAAATTCTTTATCAAAAAGAGTTATGTGATGATTAAAGTGTTTCACGTCAGAATCGGTCAAATAACTGCATTTTTTTCATACAGCCATTTTTAGTAGTTAATGGAATTTTTTAAAAATATGACAATTTTAAAATAATGCGTAAGGACACAAAGAATCACTTTTTTTGCTCTCCTGAAAAGTTGATGAAAAATACATAACTCTTTTTGTAAGCCCAGCGACGATATGCTTAAGTAAGGTTTCTGAAAATGTTGTTGTATCAGTTTTCAGTCTTACTTAATTAATTTTACTAAGTAATTAATTTTTGTGCGCTCGCTAAGATTGAAAATAATAATATTCTTCTGAAATAAATATAGATTTATTTTTTCTTAAAGAAAAAATTTTCATCACAAACAATTTTATTCGAATTTTTTTTTTATAAATTCAAAATTTTTAAGTTTTCTAACTAACTTTTTATACCCTACACCTCATGAGGTATGGGTATATTCACTTTGGTCTGATGTTTGTAACACCAAGAAGGAGAAGTGTCCGGTATGGAAAAGTATATATATTCTTGATCAGCGTCACCTCCTGTGTTGATTTAGCCCTATCCGTCTGCCCGTCTGGTATTGAAAATGTGCGGGATCGATCGACTGCCACGCCTACCTCCCTGTGTGTCCGTCTGTCCGTCCTCTTTTCTTGTAAACACAATTGCAGGAGCTAGAAAAAAGCTAGGGATCCCAAATTTTGGATTAATCCTTTTTAGGCCCTAGAACGAGTTGGTATTAAAAATGGGCGGAATCGGTCGACTGCCACGCCTACCTCCCATATAAGTGAAAATCGTGTTTTTACCGAAATTTTAAGATTTCATCAAAACAGTATGGAATGTTGTTTAGGGGGATTTTTGGGGTCGCTGATTTCGAATTTGATGTCGCATTTTCAAAATTTAAGATAGTAGGCGTAGGCTTGCCCGACTGAAACTTACTCACTTGTTTTATTTTGCGGTAGTCAAAATGTTGTCAAAAACTATTTTTTTGCTTACAAGATTTTTTTATATGAAAAGCTATGAAAAGTGGAATTTTTCTTGTATTTAATTTTTTTTATAGACTAATTTATTTAAAATGTAGTCCCGAAAATCCCGGGATCTAGGAAAAAATATCACGGGATTTTCGGAACTAAAAATGGACCGGGATCCTGGGATCCCGTATTCCGGGATCCCTAATACATACATACTAACGAAGAATTTTATATAAGTAATGATTGCCATCATAGTTGCTTTCGACATCGATCGTGCTGCCAATATCCAATATAGCAACCAAACTCAGTTGAGTTGCGAACCGTCGCACAGTGTTTCAAAACTCAGATTTACTAGCTACTTAGAGAAACAAAAAAGTTCAACAGAATAACGGTGTAACACAATTTCAATATTCTCCGATATCCAATTAGGCAAATTCAAAACTTCTAGCTTGATTGCTCAAATTATTCAAAATTCAAATTAATTTTTAAAAATCTAAAACTTTTTGAACTTTCCTTTTTCCCTGCTCAAAAAGAAGCACCTATGACGCTCACTTTCCATTTTCTGCCTCCTTCATATACATAGAGTGCGGCCGACACAGAGACCAGTATTCGCAGTCGTGAAAAATTTCTTCGGATTTTTCTAGAGTGTGTTTGGTAAATTTACATATACCCCCCCGCACCCACCTAAATGAATATACAAAGTGGCGGGACCCATTCATGTAGAGGTGAAAGCGTCAATGTTTTCAATTCTCCAATTCCCCTCCCTCAAACAGGTTCAAAGAGGACAAAAAGCTTCACTCTAATTTATTTACATTATTCTTCCTAACGGCAATGCTGGCAATGCCCTCATTGGATCATGGCTACTCACTAAGCAAACTTAACGAAAGCGAAAGAAAAGAAAATGAGAGATCTTTGACAGCTCAAAGAAATTCAGTTGTCAATTCCTCCATGCCGGCTGAATCCCACCCGCGAGTGGCGAAATTATTTTGATTAACAAATATATTTATACAAAAAAAATAATAACAATTAATAAAATTGTGCAGTGCGTTCTTTCGGTCAGTGCGTGTGTGATTTCCTCCTTTTGTTCGCCCGTCGCCTCGAGGGAAACACAAAGACAAGAACAAACAAACACCCACCTCCGCGAAAGTTGATTGGTCTCCTGAGACCAGCCAACTTTCGAATCTAACCGGAGAAAATCACCCTGAATCAATGTGCGGCCTAAGGTCCTGCACATGCCATGTCCCCTTTTCTCGTCCGTCTTCGTCTTCCAAAACATATGTCCACGGACATATGTTTGCAACTTCGCTGCAAAATAGTTTGCAGCATCGGACAAAACAAAATTACCTCTCTACGTCTCAGATTGTAAGTTTTCGCTCTCTTGGCACTTGCCATTTCTAACTTTTTCCGTATGTCTTCCCTCAAGTCTGCCATTAACTTGGCCCGGTCCTCACTACTACTGTCCGGTTGGTCTGAGTCTCCCACTCGTCTATAATCTCTATCACCCATGACCGCCATATTTCGGCCGAAATTCACGAAGTATGGAGACGCTCCCAAAACCTCATGCTGCGCGGTTCGAATGCAGCACGCCACGTCCGATAGTTTTTTGAAATATATGCTCTCAAAGTGGTCTTAATTATTTAGTTGATCCGCTCGGCCGGATTGGCAAGCGGATGATAGTTTGCAGTGTACCGCATCTGCACACCATACGACGCACATAAACTCAGCAGATCCTTGCTGCGAAACTGTGGCCCATTGTCGCATACAATGGACCTCGGCACCCCAAAGAGCAGGAATACATTATCTTCCAACTCCTTGCAAACACTCTTTGCCGTTGCATTTCGCAACGGAAACAACAAGGGAAACTTGGTGAAGTAGTCAACCACCGTTAAAATATAACCAAATCCACGACTGAAGTTTGGCAACCCTGTTCAACTTGTTCATAAGTGAATTTTTTGCTGCGATTTGAATAAATATTTTTAAATAGTTATACCGTGTTAATTATTTTGAAAACCTTTGAAATAAATTAAATAAATTAAATTCTGGCTAAGTGCAATAAGTTTTGTGCAAATAACAAAGTTTTGTGCTATATTTCCGTGAATTCCTGTCAGCTAAGTATCACAACAACAAAAATTGCAAATTTTTTTTGTTTTTGCTTCTACTGTCCACTTTGACATTTCTTGAGTCACCAGCTTTATATATATTCCACATTCTCAGACTGATCATATTTTCAGAGCATACTTTCAGGCACTTGTTTTAATATAATTTGAAAGTGCCTTTTCCCAGTCAACATTTTGTCTCGTTACAATTTACACTTTTTTACACTTTTTGTATTTTATTTTTTATAAATTTTGCAATTAAATATGACTTGCTCTTTCCGTAAGTGTGCCATTAAAGTCGATAACGAACGCATGGTCTCTTGTTGGCTATGCGATAGCTTTTATCACGTCAAATGTGCATCCCTTACTGGTAGAGTAGTCGATCTGATCGAGGGTAAAAAAGGCCTTCGTTGGTCCTGCGAAGATTGCCGCGATACAGAGCTGGACATCTGTAAATTGGTACGTCAAGCCCGAAAGGGATTTAATGATGTATCAAAGGACTTAGCAGCTGCCCAGTCTAAACTGAAGGAGTATGAAATAAACTTTCAGAAGTATAAATGTTTGGATGAAACAGCTCCGAAACAAAATACTTCTGTTGGACTTTTACCGCCTGTTACATTTTATTCTCCAGATCCTGCGGTTTTGGAAACGAGGGTAGATGACGAAAATATGAATGGAATCTCAAATATTGATAAAAATGTTTGTCCTTCCATTAATATTATTTCTCCAAAGGATTGTTTGCGGGAAGTACAAGAAACGAGAACCCCAAAAAGGCTTGTTGTTGTGCAACCTAAAAAATCTATTTTCGTGTCCAGATTCGCACCAGACACATTAACTGAAGATATTATATTTTATATTGATTCTAAACTCAATAAAACCGGTAATAATATAAAAACTTTTCATACGCTAGAAACATTTCATCTTTCAAATTATCTGTTCCTGCAGAATTGTTTGATGAGATTGTTAATAAAAATTTTTGGCCGGATAAAACTTTAGTTCGTGAATTTGTTTATAAAGAAAAATCAAATCTAGTAAATACAGTCCTCAAAGAAAATTAAATTCTAATCAAAAAAACTATATAAAATCCCGAATAATGTTGTTTGTCTTCTGTACCAAAATGTTCGAGGGCTAAATACAAAGTTGAACGATATTTATATTAAAAGTTTCGATTGTAGTCATAATGTCTTGGTATTTACCGAAACTTGGCTTTAACCAAATATTTTTGATTCAGAAATTCTGTGTGCTGGGTATCAAATTTTTCGGAGGGATCGTAAATGCAGGACTGGTGGTGGAGTCCTCATTGCAGTAAAAAACCTTTTTTCATCTGAGGAAATCATACTTTCAGATGTCTCTGACTTGGAATTTATTTGTGTACGAATTCGAGTTTTTAGTATCGATATTTTCGTTACTTGCTCGTATATCCCACCGAATTCCGATATTACCGTTTATCTAAGACATGTGTCGCTTATATCATTGGTTTACTCAAATGTTAAACCTGCCGATTTCATTGTTGTTTTTGGAGACTTTAATTTACCGAATATATCTTGGAATTTTTGTAGCGATTCAAACCAGTTTCTTCCGTATTCTTCTCGTGACTATTTAAATGACTTTCTGGATTCATTTTCAGATATGAGTTTACAACAAGTAAACGGGATTGAAAATAAGAATAGTAGAATTTTGGATTTAATTTCTGTTGACGACTCTTCGAAGTTTTCAGTGCAACGCTGTGATGCTTTTGCATGTCCAGAAGATAACCATCACCCAACACTTGAATTATCTTTCGAATTTGTTCAAAACAACTTAGAACCAGTTTCTACACTGTTGAGGTAATTTTTTTGCTTCAAGAATACAAATTTTGTTAAAATGAACCAACTCTTATCTGAAACTAAGTAGTTGGGACATGATATGTGTTCGAGATATGTGTTCCAAAGAACATTAAAAAGAATTCGAATGAACTTGGTGCTGTATGGTTTACAAAAGAATTGAGGAAACTTAAAACTTCGAAAACTCGGGCATTTAAAACATATAAAAGAACTTTAAACCTTCAAGATTATTCTAAATATTCGCTTCTGAGACATAAATATCAAGTACTTAATAAAAAATGCTATAATGAATATTTGAACGATTTGAAATCCAAAATGAAATACGATTCTAAAACTTTTTATAACTTTGTAAATTCAAAAAGGAAAAACACTGGTTTTCCAACTACAATGAAATGGAATGATCGTGAGTCCAACAATCCTACTGAGATTTCAAATATGTTTGCTGACTTCTTCAAAACGACATATTCTGATAATACTTATGGCAACACATCATATCCATATAACATCCCCACTTATAATTCCATTCTCAATCCTGTCATAGAATCTGAAGATGTCTTACAACACCTAAAATCGTTGAAATATTCATATAGCACTGGTCCAGATAATATTCCTAGCTGTATTTTGAAAGTTTGTGCAGAAAATGTATACATTCCACTTTCAAATATATTTAATGCCTCTATTGAAAGAGGTTATTTTCCGAATTCATGGAAAGAGGCATACATTATTCCTCTTTATAAAAGTGGAACCAAATCATTCGTATCTAACTATAGAGGTATTGCTAAACTTAGCACAATACTAAAGTTATTTGAACAAGTTGTCACAAAGCAATTGGTTCACTCGGTCACAACATTAATATCTCCTTCACAGCATGGTTTTCTGAGAGGTTGATCAACATCTACAAATTTATTGGAATTTTCTACATTAACAATAAAGGGATTTTCAAAGAATCTTCAAACAGATGTCATATATACTGATTTTAGTAAAGCTTTTGATAAAGTTAATCATTATCTGTTGATTGAAAAGCTTAAAAGATATGGATTCCCAGAATCATCAACATCAAAAACTATAGATGTCACCTCTGGAGTTTCTCAAGGAAGTCACTTAGGTCCTATTCTGTTTAATCTTTTTATAAATGACCTTCCTTCTGTCATTAAACATTCGAATGTACTGTTGTATGCTTTTTTTTTTTTTTTTAATAGTAATTTTATTTAATTGAATCACCTAATAATAACTTAGGTCTCACAATGATTTTTCAAAAATTCAGAAATTCAGCTTATTTTTATAATATTCAGATTAAAACTATTTGCCCTATATTTTGATTTTTGATATTTTGATTTAGGCAATGTAGAGTTATCGTAACTAATATATGGGGAATATATTAGTTTCGTTTGAGACGTGAGGGATTCAGAGGTCTCAGTAAATTTCTAGCTAGAATGTTTGGGTGAAACATGAGCTTCTGCTTGTACTTCGAGGTAAATTTCGGAATTTCGTCTTTTACTGCAGGTATATTCAGGTCTCTGTGGATGTTAGTATTTTTTATATACCAAGGGGCTCTGGCAATTTGTCTCAGGATTTTAGATTGGACTCTCTGGAGTTTTTCCACGTTCGAGGGAGAGGCAGTGCCCCTGAGTTCAATTCCATATGTCCATATGGGTTTTATTATACTTTTGTATATTTGGACTTTATATGTGAGATTTAGCTTTGATGCCCTTGAGATTAGCCAATTTAGTTCCAATTGCTTTAATTTGATCTGAGTGATTTTGGATTCAATATGTTTATGCCATGTGAGTCGGCAATCGAGATGCATTCCATGATACTTGGTTTCGGAACTTTCAGGGACGATTTGGCCGTTTATCTTCAGAGCAGGACACGTGCCCCTTCTTAGAGTGAAGGTTAAGTGACAGCTTTTGGATTCATTGACCTTGATTTTCCATCGATGTAGCCAATTACTTAGAGTGTCCAAGTGTTTTTGCACGTATAGAGATGCCATGTCTGGGTTTGAGTGAGAGCACATGATAGCAGTGTCATCAGCAAAAGATATGAGAGTTCTATCACTTTTGGGCATATCTGCAGTATAGAGAATATATAGCAGGGGCGCGAGGACACTGCCTTGTGGTACTCCGGCCAGTATTTCGTATTTTCGGGAGACAAAGCTTTTGTATTTTACTACAAATTTTCTATTCGTGAGGTAGTTTTTGAGTAGACAGTGCATATTAGCGGGAAGAATATGCTGTAGTTTGTAAATAAGTCCTTCGTGCCAGACTTTATCGAAGGCCTGGGTGATATCGAGGAAAACAGCGGAGCAATACTGTTTATTTTCGAAAGTGCCTTTTATTGAGTCAACAATGCGGTGCAGTTGCTCAATAGTGCCATGCTTTTCGCGGAAGCCAAAATGGTGATCGGGAATCACTTGTTTTTCTGTAATTTTCGGTAGAATCAATTTTATTAAAAGTTTTTCGAAGAGTTTCGATATTACAGAGAGCAAACTTATAGGCCGGTATGACGTCACATTACTGGGTTTGGCAATCATTGTAACTTGAGATAGTTTCCAATCATCTGGGTAGTGACATGTTCTGAGAATCGCGTTAAATATGTGCAATAAGTGGGTTATTGCAACTGTTGGCAGTTCTTTTATCATTGTTGGCGTTATCAAGTCCGGTCCTGGTGCTTTTTTCGGGTTCCAAGCTTTTGTTTATTGCCTCCATAAGTTCGTTTTTAATCGCGATTGTACAAGAGGTATTATATAGGATTAATGTTGGTATTGGGATATCACCAGCTGTCGTGTTCGGGGTGAACACGGTTTTTAGGTGGTTGGCAAAAGCTGCACCCTTTTCTCCATCGCTTCTGGCCCAGTTTCCATTTGGCAGCCTTATAGGGGGTTCTGTCAGTATTGGTTTTTTCATATTTTTTGCAGCTCGCCAGAGCGAGTAGTTTGTTGATTTTGTGGGTGCGAGATGTTCAACAAATAGCAGGAATTCTCTTTCGGATTTCCTCTCAAGCTGCTTTTTTAGAATTCGAAAGACATCATTAAGCTGTTTTTTCAGATTTGGGGATCTGTTGTTTTGCCAATCGCGACGTATTTTCCTTTTATTTTTTATTGACTGCTCTATGTCCTTTGGAGTACACTTTGCATAGCTGCGAGTTGAGCTTTTTGGGATTTGGGCGGGAGTGGCCGCTGCAGCTGCTTGGGAAAGCAAGGGTGTGAAATTACTAACAGCTGTGTGTATTTCAACTTTCGTTTTTAGTGACACATTAGGGATAATGTGGGAGCTTATATACTTTCGATATTTGAGCGAGTTTGTGAGTTTGCTGGTCAGTTTATCTGGTGGATTGGCCTCAGAACTTTGCGCATACTTTATTGTGATAATAGTAGGCGTATGGTCTGATGAGAGATCTAGAGAGGATTCAATAAACAATTGGCTCCTTTTTACAGTTTTGAAGACTGCAAAGTCAATGACATCGGGGGTTTTGCGACTGTCAGTTGGCCAGTAAGTTGGCGTGCCAGAAGAGATCACGTCAAGACCGAGTCTGTTGACAGTGTTCAACAGGAGCCTGCCCTTTGGCGGTATAAGGCGAGAACACCAATATGTATGTTTGGCGTTGAAATCGCCGGCAACGAGATACTTTTGTCCAAGAGAATGGAAAAAAGTCTGGAATTGTTGCTCAGATATTTTGTGTCTGGGAGGGCAGTATATAGCTGTTAATGTTAGTCCTTTTAAGTATTCATCGAGAGAAATACTTGTCGCTTGGATATATTCTGTGCAATAATTCTGGAGAGCGTAATGTTTTATACGACTTTTAATGAGAATGGCGGTTCCACCTCTAGCGTTTCCGCTTGGATGCTTTGTGTCATAGAGTCTGTATCCTGGTAAATTGAAAAAGTGTTTTTCAGTGAAGTGTGTTTCAGAAATTAGCATAACGTCTATGCTGGACTCTTTCAAGAACTCGAGAAGTTCTAGTTTGTGATAACACAGGCCGTTTGCATTCCAGAATGATATTTTTAAACCATTCATGGCTTAGACATGAGATGTTGTAGTAAAAGACTTTGATTCTTTATCATTTCTTGCATCATATTTTGCATACCAGACATAAATTGAGACATATTTTGCATGAATATTTGTAGAGTTGACCGCTTTTTAAGGCACTGGCGTAGGAAACGCCTAGTTTTGTAAGTGGGTTTGCGAAGGATTGTGCAGCGGATAGCGGAGGAAATTTTTGCGTTTTCCATGTTTCATGTTTTTGCGTCACATTTTCCGTCTTTTCTATGAAGCTTTGATAGACTGCACAGCCTCTATAGTTAGCAGTGTGATTGCCACCGCAATTACTACATTTTTTAATAGTGGAATCCTCTTTTGTTTTTGTGCACGAACCTGTTTCGTGCAGGTCTCCACAAATTACGCACAGATATCTGAGCGAGTATATCGGGTGGGGTTCACCTTTTTTGAGCAATTTTGAGTCGAACTCTAGTTCCACACGAAAAAGGGGTTGTGGGATTTTTTTGGATTCTGGATATTGAATACGGACTTTATTTGGAAGCCTTCATCGCTTAGTGTAGTTTTGATTTCGTCGCATTCTACGAAAGGCTCGATACCTTTCAGTACGACTGAGAGGACTTTGGAACTTTTGAGCTGGTAGGTGTAGTAGCTCTTTTTGAGTTTATCAAAGAGATTGACAATTTTTCTATAATTGGATTCGCTGTAAATTTGGATTTTTGTTTCGTGTACTTGTCCCCTGAGAATATAAATCACGTGGAAATTATTAGAATCGCATATCGATTTTGCCCAAGCTCGAGAGATGGTTTAACGGGATTCGTCTTTTGAATTTTTGCGGAATGCCTATTCCCATTAGTGGGGGAAGATAGTACTCGCTTTGCGAAGTAAATGTTGATTCCTGTCTGCACTGTCGGCATTTTGCTCTTTTGACCTGTAATAATGGAGCGAGTAGCGACCTTTGTTATGCGATTAGCGATTTCAGAAAATCCGCTATTCGTCTCACTTGAGTCAGGAATGAGGGTAAGGCCTTCGGGGATTTCAGTATATTTGCTAGGGGTATCAACCAAAGAAATTGACGATACAGAGTTACCTGTGTTTGCGTGTGCAGTATCGCTATGGGAACTCCACTGTATATCTGGCGAGGGAATTTGAATAGGATGTTGTTGTTGTTGCGGAAGCTGCTGCAGCGCACCGTCTTGCTGTGGAAGCTTTTGCAGCAGGGGTTGCAAAATTTGTTGTTGTAGTTGCAGCTGCTGATGAGCTGTACCATTTCGTCCACTGTCTACTGATGACGGAGGGGTATGTTGCATGACGAGCGGTCACACTGGTACTAATTTCGCGTTTTTAAGGTTCTGGCCACCCTAATTAGAAAAGCGACGCATAGAGGGCGCGATATAGATGCGGTTTGTGTACTCGCTGATCGCTGCAAACAGATGTTTTTTCTGATATTTTTTTCCGAGGGAAATTTTAACGTCAACGCTGTGTTGACTTTGCTGTCAGTGGATCAGCTGATTATATTTTGTTTATAAAGAATGTGTAATGTTTTAGCAGATATGTTGCGCGGGATAAAGTTTTTGTTGATGAAGCGAATTCGAATTGTGATTTTATTTGGCAAAAATTTTCGTTTTGTTTTTAAATTTCACAAAAGTGTCCAAGTGTCCTCGGGGCTGTTTCAATATTTTTAGAGTAGAACTTCCGATATAAAAAATTGATTTTATGAGAGCAGATTTTTTATTCGCACAACCGATTGAACTGACGTTTACTTGAAGAATGCTGATGACGTTAAATTGTTTCTATCCTATTACATCTTAGATCAACATAAGATGTTACAATCAGATCTGACCAGTATAGCTATCTGGTTTGATAATAACTTAATGGAACTGAACTTGAAAAAATGTAAATTTATGACATTTGCTAGAAGACACAAACTTTCATTGCTGTATCATATAAATAACTGTAATCTAGAAAAGGTTTTTACTTTTGTGGACCTGGCTGTTACTATGGATCCAAAACTTCGCTTTCATCTACATATTGATTTATGTGTGAATAAGGCGAGGGGTGTTCTAGGTTTCATTAAAAGATGGTCAAAAGAATTTAATGACCCATTCGTTACCAAAAGTCTTTACATATCACTTGTAAGACCAATTTTGGAATATGCATCGGTCTTGTGGAATCCACAATACAACTGCCACTCTGATAGAATTGAATCGGTTTAAAAACAATTTTTATTATTTGCTTTAAGAAGCCTTCGCTGGAATCCGAATCAGAACCTACCTCCATACGAAAATCGTTTAAAACTCTTGGACATCCCTACTCTAAAAAATAGAAAAAAATGCTTAATGTAATATTTTTGATTAAATTGATAAATGGCTTTCTGAATTCTACATTTTTGCTTCAAGAAATTGATTTTAATATCCCAACCCGTCGTTCCAGATCTTTCATTCCTTTGATATTAAGTATGTGCCGTTCTAATTACGCGCAGAATGAACACTTTCGTTGTATTTGTAGCGATTTTAATAGCCTATATTCTGTCTTTGACCTATCAGATTCACTTAATAAAACTAAAACTTTGATTTTAAATGCCCTTGATCACACTTAAGCCTTTGTTGCTCTTTGAGTTTTTGGACCGCTTAGGGTTTAACGAAATGACAGGGTTACCAAACTCCACAAAGATCGGCATTGTCGATTTTTTGAAAGTGTTGTATTTTTGTTGTATTTTATATTTATATTTCAGCAGAATTTGGTTTTTTACTGTATATTGTATACAAATAAAACAAAATTTTTAGCTGAATTCACATTCGTTCCGTTACTGTTTACTTAACTGTTCTATTTGTATTTGATTTTTTATATTTCGTATAAAAAAATAAAATACTAAAATTAATATTTGTAATCTTTGTCGCGTAAATTAACTGTTTGGATTGTTTTGTCTTTGTATTTTTGTTAAGTCTAATATCGTAAAGTAGACAAAAATTATATTTGATCAAATTCATATTCGTCGCATGAATTCTGATGCTTCATAATATTTTCTTTAAATTCTATTGTTTATTATCACGTTAATCTTATATTATGTTATGTTTGGAAGAATTCTCTCTTGCATTCATAACCTAATTCGCGCTTTATTAATATGAGTTTTATCAGCTGATGATTTTAATCGGTAGCTGAAACGAATTTCCAAATATGTTTACCCGCGATCGGTTACACAGCGTAATCCGGATTACGGCTGTTCGGTCACCAAATCCGTGCGTCATGCGGATGTGCCCCTCGGTCGGTTGGGCGGGTTAGTGGGACCGTT
Source organism: Heteromyza rotundicornis (assembly GCA_951394025.1). Taxonomy (NCBI): domain Eukaryota; kingdom Metazoa; phylum Arthropoda; class Insecta; order Diptera; family Heleomyzidae; genus Heteromyza; species Heteromyza rotundicornis. Next base: position 51,643,386 of record OX596010.1, on the reverse strand, counting down.
GAGATTCGTCGTTAAACTTCACCAAGGGTCCCACCATATCCACGCAGATCATCTCCCACTGCTCTAACCTCTTTGTCCTCTCTACCATACAACCAGCTGGCTTATTGTTGTCAGGTTTCACCCGCTGGCAAACCTGACAACCTTTAATATATTTAGCTATCTCTGCCTTCATTTTTTGCCAACAATACTTTTCAATTACCCTAGCGTATGTTTTCCTAGCCCCCATGTGCCCCATGTACTCCTATCGCTTTTGCCTACAACTCTCTTCCACTCGTACCCAGCGCTAAACAAACTATTTTTCCCTGCCTTTACGTTTCAACTCTCCAAGCTGGGTAATCGAGTGCTTTATCTTCCACTTTCCTAACCATGGATCTATAACACGCCCATCTACCTCCCCTACTACTGGGACACTTCTGGAAAGCATGTCGGGCACAACATGATCATTCCTTTTCCGATGAATGATCTCATAATCGTACTGCTGGGGCTTTAGAGCTTACCTAGCCAACCTACCTAGCAAGGATTGTGCAGGCCATAAGGCATGCGCTTGAACTGAGACCCCTACCCGGAACTGTAAATGCCGTACAGGTCCTAGACTACTTCTCTACTGGGATCTGCCAATAAGCTGATTTTATGTCCAAACTAGAGAGATATTTGGCGTCCTTTGCTTTATCTAAAGTAGCCGGAATATAAGGCAGCGGGTAACTATCACAATCCGTATTTTTATTTAATGTCCTATAATCTACACAAAACCTATACCTTCCGTCCTTTTTCCGAATCATCACAACCGGTGATCCCATGGGCTGTGAGAAATCTCAATCACACCCCTTTTCTAACATGTCCTCTATTTCCTCATCTATGCGCCTCTGAATAGCGGGCGATACAGGATAGTATCGCTGCGTGACTGGCTCCACATTTGGCTTTGTACGAATCCGATGTTCGACCAAATGTGTACAACCAAGTCCCTCAGTCATAGCTCTAACAACTTCAACGACTAACTCCTCAAGAACCGATTTTTCCCTAGTTGACAACAAATCTAGCACTACACTTGCCTTACACCAAAAGTCTACTCCAAGAATCAATGATGGGGGCAAATCCGGTATTACGAGACATTCCACGAGGCCCGACTTGCCCTCTACCTCGAAAGGAACCGAAACTACTCCCTGAACCGAAACTTGTTCACCATCAGCCAGCGCAACCTTGCTGACCGCAGACGCGACCAAACTCAACCCCCAGGACTTCAACGTGTCCCAGCCCGGCTTACCAAGAATCATCCTGGTGGCCCCAGAATCTAAAAGCCATAACATACGCACTCCAAAAATTTGAACACCTAAATATGGCCTATTATCTAATTCTCTACCTAACAACGTAAAACGCCGACAATCTTCGGACGGACGTTGCCTCTGAGGCCTATTTCTATTTACCCTAGCCATCGAACATCGGATTCGTACAAAACCAAATGTGGAACCAGTCAAGCAGCGATACTAACCCGTATCGCCCGCTATTCAGAGGCGCATAGATGAGGAAATAGAGGATATGTTAGAAGAGGGTGTGATTGAGATTTCTCACAGCCCTTGGGCTGAAGGGGAGAAGGTCATTTCGTATTTGAGTAGGTCGTTGAGTAGATGCGAGAGGAATTATTCCACTACTGTTTGGTGGGCAGTTGAGAAGTTGAGGCCATACATCGAAGGGGTCAGGTACACAGTGGTGACCGACCATTATTCGTTGGTATGGCTCAACAATTTGAAAGATCCTTGCGGTAGGTTGGCTAGGTGGGCTTTAAAGCTCCAGCAATACGATTATGAAATCAAACATCGTAGGGGAAAGATCATGTTGTGCCCGACATGCTTTCTAGAGGTGTCCCAGTCGTAGGGGAGGTAGGTGGGCGTGTTAGAGATCCATGGGTGGATTCCATGGTTAGGAAAGTGGAGGATAAACCACTCGATTACCCTCCTTGGAGAATTGAAAATGGGGTGTTATATAAACACATAAAGGCAGGGACAAATAGTTTGTTTAGTGCTGGGTACGAGTGGAAGAGAGTTGTGGGCAAGAGTGATAGGCGCAGTATTTTATTCGAGTGTCACGATAATCCATTATCGGGGCACATGGGCGTTAGGAAAACATACGCAAGGATAGTTTAGAAATATTATTGGCCAAAAATGAAGCCAGAGATAGCTAGATATATTAAAGGTTGTCAGGTTTGCCAGAGGGTGAAACCTGACAACAATAAGCCAGCTGGTTATATGGTAGAGAGGACAAAGAAGTTAGAACCTTGGAAAATGATCTGCGTAGATCTGGTGGTACCCTTGGTGAAGTCTAGTCGGGGATTTCGTTATATTTTAACGGTGGTTGACTACTTCACCAAATTTCCATTGTTGTTTCCGTTGCGAAATGCAACGGCTAAGAGCGTTTGCAAGGAGCTGGAAGATAATGTCTTCCTCCTCTTTGGAATTCCGAGGTCCATTGTATGCGACAATGGGCCACAGTTTCGCAGCAAAGAGCTGCAGAGTTTATGCACGTCGTATGGTGTGCAGATGCGGTACACTGCACATTATCATCCGCAGGCTAATCCGGCCGAGAGAATTAACCAAATTATTAACACCACTTTGAGAGCATATATTTCGGAAAACCATAGGACATGGGATTCTCATCTCTCAAATATCAAATCAAATTATTAACATTTCAAATATTAAAGAAAAACTTTTTACCTTTTCCGGGGTTCGAACATGGGACCTCCTGTTTCGTAATTCAATGCTTAACCCTCAGAGCTACAGTGCCTCTATCATTCATGCCGATAAAAATTCCAAATTTATTTTGAATCAAAAAATCCTCAAAAATTAGATACTTTTCGCTTTTGCTTCGAAAAAATTCCTGGGGATGTCCTAGGCGGTAGTCAGTTGAGTTTAGACTTCACAAAAATTTTATTCGAATTTTTTTTCTCTCATCTCTCTCTCATTTCTATAAATTACTTTTTAAAAATTTTTGTATAGTTAAATTCAGATTTTATCGAGCTCCAAATAAATTATGTATTATTTATTTTTGGGCTATAGCTCATTTTTACCAAAAAATTATTTTGGCAAAATAGGTTGTTACAACAACAAGCAAAAACCACAAAATCCTTGCACTCTTTCTGCAATTTTTGTTAATCCACTTTTCAACCAGCTTAAGTAGAAATGCTGTATTTTACAATAACAAGCAAAAACCGGCTTGCAATTTTTGCCATTCGCGCTTCTTCAGTGGAATCGGTTTGATGCAAGGAATGAATAATTCTGTGTTGTATCATGACTTTTTTCCCCTTATAGAGGCTTCTTGGATTAACAAAAATTGCCGAAAGAGTGCTGATGAGGATTTTGTGGCTAAAATCCGAAACAGCTGTACACTCTGCCAAGGCCGGTTTTTGCTTGTTGTTGTAACAACCTATTTTGCCAAACAAATTTTTTGGTAAAAATGAGCTATAGCCCAAAAATAAATAATAAATAAATTTTTGTATTTATAAAAATTTCAATGAAATTTTCCGGGGCTCGAACCAACGACCTTTGCAATGTGAAGCCGACGCCTAAACTCCAGGCTATACAAGCAGTATTTTTCAGATATCTAAAAGCAAATTTTTACTACGTTCGAATTGAAATAAAACAAAGCACAACATAGAAACTCTATTTTCAAACTGACTATCTCTGCACGACTTTTCAATCACTTGAAAATGAGTTCTTATTAGGGCTTTCGATCACGGGATCCCGGTCCATTTTTAGTCCCGAAAATCCCGGGATATTTTTTCCTAAATCCCGGGATCCCGGGATTACATTTATATATATAAAAGAGACGTGTATGTTTGTCACCGGTGGACGCGAAAACTACAGCACCGATTCTCACCAAAATTTATATATGTGTTCTAGGGGTCGTGAGTCGTGACATAGGATAGGTTTTGACACGCCCACAAGTTAGAAAATACGTATTTCTCTCACATTTGTAAATCTTTTAAAGCAAATACCATATGATCCACAAACAACTTGGTTGCCACCTAGGACTTAATTTTTCCCCACCCAAGCAGTGTTACCATATCTGCGGGTTCAAAAACCCTTTCGGTTTCTTTCAAAGTATGAAATCGATTTGCTAAAGTATTTCAAGTCGATGTACCGATCACAAATTTCAACAACTTCGTGTATTTTCAACATTAAATGCAGCAGGGAGTAATAATTATGGTTATTTCCATTTGATTGCATGTAACTTTTCAACAATGGAAAAAACCTAAGGCAGTGCCAAAATAACACGGCTTCTCCTTGAGTATTACATATTCGCAATTCCATAATTTGCCCCAATCTCCCTGTGCAGATTTTACTCCCACTTTCACAGTACTTCATTTCCACTTAAATGCATTTGCCATTTACATTTCAAATAACTACGGAAAAATGTCTATTGTGATTGGAAAATAAATTATACCCAACTTAAAGCTCCCCACACACTGCCGCGAAATTTGCCCAAAAATTGCTCAAAAATTGCAAGTCGATATTCGGCTCGGACAAATTTTTTCGTGCTGAAAAATTTCACAAAAACAAAAACAAATGCATATCATTCTAGAGCGCACTATCGTATTTTCAAGAAAAAGTACTACGACACCAACGAAATTTTGCATTCATGTGTGGCGACCTTAAATGCTCACTGCGAAAGTCGCCCACTTTCACAGTAACCCTACACACAGTACTTCATTACAACTTAAAATACCCAAAATTCCGCCGCCGCGGTACTTTCTCGAAAATTCTTCCAGCAAAGATATTGGAATGAAAAAATTTGGTTGCGGTGAAAAATTTCAAAGCTACAACTAAAAATGTGTATCATTTATAAATTTTCATTAAAAAAACGCAGTATCGCATATTCAAGCAACATTTTTGTTCAAGTTCCGTACCGGCTGCGGAATTTCGCGTTGGCTTAAATGCAGGCAAACCGCCATTAATATTACGAGAAGACGTCCACTGCGAATGAAAATTAAATTAAACTTGACTTAAATGCACACACTGCAATTGGCCTTTTCGGCAAATAAGCACTGCAAAATTGTCCCAACAAGTCATAGAAATCACTTTCTTCCCACAAGAAAAATTTACAAAAACACAACAGAACGTCTCTCAATGTGGCAACACTCCTCACAGACGGGGCGCTCAACCAGTGCAGCCAACTTTAGGAAAATGTTCCTTCCTAAGGGAATTTTCGGTTTAATTTTGTCTAAAAGGGATAAAGGTAGTTATTTTTTCTTAATTTGAAGGTGCACTTAGACCGTAGGAGCGAACTCAACTTTTGTCGCGAACTCCAATCGTAAACGAAATTCAGTTCGTGCAACCGTTTACACTGACTGAATATTCCCTCCCGCACCAGCATCGGAATCTACAGATTTGTTCGTTTTCAAGTGTTTACACTGCCGGGCCATTTTGTGCGAGCATTCGGCTACGTACTAAAGCTCAAAGATCGTAATCCAGTCGTTTGCACCGGCCGAATTAACGGCATTTATACCACATGTCATTTCATTTAATTTCAAGAATCTTCCAAACATACTTTACTGCGCTACATATATACATACAATACGAATCATTCATTCATGCATCAAAACCTATTTCAATACCAATCGGTACATCAATTTTCATCTCTATAATATTGTACAAAATTAACTCCACAGTATAAACACCAATTAAACATATATATTTAAAAATTACTTTCATCCATTCATCCATTACATTGCAGACAATGCAACAACAAAAATTTATTTAGGCCCAGCTAGTTTTAAATAAATTAGTCCAAAAAAAGTTTAATACAAGAATAATAAAACTTTTCATCGCTCATAAAATATAAAAAAAATCGTGTAAGAGGTAAAATGTAGTGCTTATCATCATTGAATAGGGCATTGAATGTAGTGTATTTAAGCATTTCAAATTTTGGAAAAATTTTTATTTTTAAGGAAAAGATAGATTTTTACAGAAAAAAAAAATTGGTTTCTTTTTTTTATTAGTATTGAAAAATATGTGCAGATTCAAGATACCTCCGCCTCCTTCATGTAAATATTTCAGGGATATTCGTAGAGTGTTTTAAGATCGAATACACAGCAACTGTTGATACATTTATAGTATATACCCACACTAGCAATATGAAGTCTGCGTATAAAGCTATTTCTTTTGCAGTTTTTTTTGCAGATGTTTTTTTGAGCCCCCACCTTTCCAAAAATGCGCGAGGAGCGAACAAAAAAATAGTTTTGCATTTATGGGTACTCTAATGTTCAAGTTTAAAATGACTTAAAGGTTTTCCTTGAGTTGTAATCTCGAGTACTACTGTTGTAGGTAATTCTGTTGTTGTTGATGTAGGTGATTCTGCTGTTGTTCTATATAATTCCGTTGATTCTGTTGTTATAATTTTTTCATTATTATAATATATCGGCTCACTTTCTTTAAATAATAATAATGAAATATGTTTTTTAAAGATATTATTATCTGGTAGTGTTAAATTGAATTCAATACTTTTAGAGTTCGATAAATTATCGAAAAATTATCGATAAAAAATCGATAAAAATTCGATAAAATATCGAAAAATTATGAATAAAATATCGAAAAACTATCAATAAAATACCGATTTTCGATAAAATTACTAACATATGGTCTCAGAATGTATCGTACTCGCATGTGTAGGGTATTATAGCTTCGGTCAGACCGAAGATAATACTCTTACTAGTTTTATCTTTTTTAATGTAACAGTTCAACTTTAAAAATTAGGCTCCAATTACAATATCAAACAAAATTTAATAAAAGTTCACATATTTCACAAATTTCTATAAAAAAAAATGACATAGAAAAACATAGAAAATATTTGTGCATCTAAGTATACACAATATATTTAGTAAACATTTAATTTTTGAAATTAGTGTTTTATTTTTCCGTGCATGGCACAGGCAAATTTACTAGTTTTACTATATTAGCCATCGCCCTTCCCTCATCATTGGTTTTTTGATATCTTAATTGGTTCAGAAGTTACCAAATACAGCTATGTATTTTCAGTACTAAAGAGTTTCTAAAAAAGAAGTTATGTATTCACTTGCACATAATTGTTTTTGATCAAAGCCGAAAGTAGATGTAATTGCCAAAATAAAATTGAAATAAGTAATACAGGGTTTGCTTTTATTTGATTTGAAGATCCAATAGAATTTTGACCATTTACAAAGGTAATAGGATACATTTGACACCCTCAGATTGAAAAAACCCTGAACAAAATGTGTTTGCGAAAAAGCCATGGAAAAAATTGTGCATGAAGAAGCCGTGCAAAGTGAACGAGAACGAATTTTGGTGCAAGAAAGCTTTGTATGAAAAACTGATGGAGCGGCCATCAGACTTTTACGCCAAAAAGCATTTTATTAATTTTCTGTGAAAAATTTTGTTATGCAGATTTTTTTTCAAAAAGCACTTTTCATAAGAATTTTGTACAAAACATTATTTTGAAGAAATTTTGAGCTAAATATTTGTTTTATAATTTTACGGCTTATTTTATTTCGAAGCATATTTAAAATTTAGATATATTCTGTGAAAAATGGAAATGCAATTTGTTTTGTATTGTTCGCAGTGAATTTGGGTAAACATTTTTTAATTTTGGGTTTTTTTAGTAAGTAGGAGTTTGTAATTTGAGCTATGTTCGTTATTTATGTACACAAGGTGACGAAATTTAAAAACAAAAATTCTGTCAATAAAATTTTAATTTAAAAAAAAAATTTGTCTCTGGGTTTGTGGCGCATATGCAGTAAAGGAACTATTAGGTACTATTTTTATTTATATGAAGCCCTTGAAAATTAATCGTAGAGCAAGTGGCGACATTTTTTTTAGTTTACGTTTACCACCGTCTGTTTACCCCATTCAGTTCTGTGTTACCAAAACAAAAAGAAAAACACATAGACAAAACTGTGCAATTTTATTTCCGTGAAGGTCGTCCCCTTGAAATTCGTAGTGGTCCAAAAACCACAACAAACGCACAAGTGGTCGTCTACACATTCCTTCGCATAATAGTGCCTTTTAACAATTTAAAATTTCACTGCATTCTTTAAGCCGCACTTAGCATCGAATGTATATCCCAATCAAAGCTGGGCATAGATAATCGAGAATTTAACTTCGTTAACCCGGTAATAGTTATTCAAAAATTTTACTTCGTTAAATTAAAAAGTTAATTTCGTTGAAAAGTTAACTTCGTTAAAAGTTAAATTAAATAGTTAAATTTCCTATAGAAAACAAAAAAAAAAATGTTTTTTTTATTCAAAACACATAAAAAATACTTTTTAACTATATTCAATTGAATACCTGCACTCACAGCCCCTTTTTCCAATCGGTTTCAGCAATGCCAATTTGCTTTAAAAAAAATGCTAAACATTTTTATTAAAAGCAAAATTTTGTCTATGAAACAATTTATTTATATTCATATGAAGGCATACAAGTTTTATTAGAATATTAAATAAAAATAATGAAATTAATGAAGTCTAGTTAAGAACAGGCTATTCTAAACACAATGGCGTTCTCAGTTTTTCGCCATTTTGAGAAATAAAATATACGATGTAAACATCCTGACGATGTAAACCTCACGTAATGGCTGAGAACGCCATTGTGTTTAGAATATTCTATATAATATAGAACACTTCGGCCTGTGTATTTAATTGTTTTGTGAAATAATTTTTAAATTAAGTGTCAATATCAGTTCCAAAATAGTATGAATTCATAATTTTAACTTTTTTTTATATCCAATAATAAAAAAAAATGTTGGTTTTGAAGTTAACTAATGCTAATTAATCGAAGAAATTTAACTTAACTAAATGAAAAAGTTAATGGTTTTCGAAATTAACTGAAACGTTAAAAGTTAACCAAAAATTTAGCTTCGTTAATTAACTATTAACTAATTAACTAGTTAATGCCCAGCTTTGATCCCAATGAAATGTTGATCTTCGTTTTCATTCCTTTACTGCATATGCGCCACTAACCCAAAACAACTTAAAAAATCGTCGCAAAGAAAGAATTTCTTAGACAACAAAACACACATTCGCTGCGCCAGCATTGGCCATCGACTGGAGGAGTGTAAACCATAAACAAACAATTTCTTTTTTTGTGGGATCAAGCGAAGGAATGTGTGACATGAACACTTGTGCGTTTATTGTTGTTGTTTTCCTTCAGCCACGCGTACTTGGTTTTTTCCTTTTGTTTTAATACGCACAACTGAAAGAGTTTCTATGCGCGTAGTAAAACCAGAGAAGAAAGTCTTTTGGATGCATTTATGTATACACAAAACTTCAATAATTCACAATTTATTGTTAAATGGTTGTGATCAAATGAAATGCTATTTGCAGGAAGTTTAGAAATTATATAAATACATCGATACACCTTAAAACACACATGCTATGTTCCCAAAATTGTAGAAAATAAAAAACCAAATAGCTTCTGTATTTTACGTAAAAAACCAAAAAACAATTTTTTTTTAAATGAAATTTTCAAGAAAATTTTTTAACAAATTTTATTGAAGAACATCAATTTTTTAAATTAAAATTTTATTGAATGAATTTTTGTTTTTAAATTTTGTCACCTAGTGTACATAAAAAACGAACATTGAACAAATTACAAACTCCTACAAACAAAAAAAAAACAAAAACCAAAATTTTAAAATTTAAAAATTTGTTCCCAAATTCACTTCGAACAATACAAAAAACTTGCAGCTAACAAACTTGCGTTTCCATTTTTCACAAAAGCGATAATATTAATATATCTAAATTTTAAATATGCTTCGAAATAAAATTAAGCCGTAAAATTATAAACAAATATTTAGCTCAAAATTTCCTCAAAATAATGTTTTGTACAAAATTCTTATGAAAAGTGCTTTTTGAAAAAAAAAAAATGCATAACAAAATTTTTCACAGAAAATTAATAAAAAGCTTTTTGGCGTAAAAGTCTGATGGCCGCTCCATCAGTTTTTCATACTAAGCTTTCTTGCACCAAAATTCGTTCTCGTTCACTTTGCACGGCTTCTTCATGCAAAATTTTTTCCATGGCTTTTTCGCAAACACATTTTGTTCAGGGTTTTTCAATCTGAGGGTGTCATTTATTATATCCTTTGTCTCATAATACATTTTTATACCCCCACACTCACTGTGGCAGGGTATACTCACTTTGACACAACGTTTGTAACGCCCATAAGGAGGCGTGTCCGGTATGGAAAAGTATATATATTCTTGATCAGCATCGAAAACTGAGTCGATATAGCCATGTCCGTCTGTCCGTCCGTCTGTTCACACGATTGCGGTCGCAGTTTTGAAGATATCGACTTGAAATTTTGGGTACATGTTTTTTAATTCAAGCAAGTTCAAATATCAGACAAAAACCAGGGTGGGCTCCCATATAAAAAAAAATTAATTTTTTTTACAATTTTTTTTTTTATTATTGATTGGATATGTTTAGAAACGTATTTTTTACATGTACCGAGGTCCGAAATCATATATATAAGGGTTGAAATGGGGTCTTGAGACCAAATTTTTTTTTTGTGGATTCGATTGGAAATTTTTAGAAACGGATTTTGGACATGGTCCGAGGCTCTAAAACCACCTATAGATGGCTGAAAATGGGGTATTGAGACCAAATTTTTTATGTCCAAGGTACTTCTAAATTCCTACTGTTGGGGGTATTTCAGCTTCGGCATAGCCGAAGATAGTCCACTCTGTAGTTTTTTTTATACCCTACACCTCATGAGGTATGGGTATATTCACTTTGGTCTGATGTTTGTAACACCAAGAAGGAGAAGTGTCCGGTATAGAAAAGTATATATATTCTTGATCAGCATCACCTCCTGAGTTGATTTAGCCCTATCCATCTGTCCGTCTGTCCGTCTATCCGTCTGTCCGTCCTCTTTTCTTGTAAACACGATTGCAGGAGCTAGAAGAAAGCTAGGGATCCCAAATTTTGTATTTATCGTTCATAGGCCCTAGAAGGAGTTGGTATTGAAAATAGGCCGAATCGGTCGGCAGCCACGCCTACCTCCCTGTCTGTCCATCCTCTTTTCTTGTAAACACGATTGCAAGAGCTAGAAGAAAGCTGGGGATCCCAAATTTTGGATTTATCCTTTTTAGGCCCTAGAAGGTTTTCGGGGTCGCTGATTTCGAATTTGATGTCGCATTTTCAAAATTCAAGATGGCGGATACAATATGGCCCAGTAGGTGTAGGGTGTATATAAGTCGGCTTGCCCGACTGAAACTTACTCACTTGTTTATTCTAATAATGGAAGTTTAGAATGAACTCACGGGCGTATTTTAAGGTATGACGTCTTGCCAGCATCGTAAGGCCCCAAATTAAATGGGCTTATGACCTCCCGAAAACGGTCATTACGCTCAGTAAAACAAGTGAGTAAGTTTCACTCGGTCAAAGCCGACTTACCCTAACCCACTGGGCAATATTGGATCCGCCATCTTGATTTTGGAAATTTCAACACGAAATTTAGAAAACACGATTTTCACTTATATGGAAGGTAGGCGTGGGAGTCGACCTATTACGGCTATTTTCAATACCAACTCCTTCGAGGGCCAAAAAAAGGATATATCCAAAGGTTGGGACCTCTAGATTTCTTCTAGCTCCTGCAATCGTGTTTACATGGACGGACAGCTGGACAGACGTAAGTTCTAAATCAACTCAGGAGGTGACGCTGGTCAAGAATATATAGTTTTCCATATATATCACTCCTCCTTCTTGGTGTTACAAACTTCAGACCAAAGTGAATATACCCTACCTAATGAGGTGTAGGGTATAAAAAGCGACATTCAAACCGATTTAATATGTGATACAATATATTCCCGATCACAATGTATCCATAAATGGTTTGCGTCATTATATATCTGATAAGCCCAAGAAAACGTTTCCGCGAAATTCCATAAATGGGAGGAGCCACGCCCAGTTAACTAATTAAGCCCACATCTTCTCATATTGTGGCTAGGCCACACATATGTCTTGGATCTAAATTTCATGCAATTCCGTTGTGCCGAAATCGAAATAAAATTCTTTATCAAAAAGAGTTATGTTATGATTAAAGTGTTGCACGTCAGAATCGGTCAAATAACTGCATTTTTTTCATACAGCAATTTTTAGTAGTTAATGGAATTTTTTAAAAATATGACAATTTTAAAATAATGCGTAAGGACACAAAGAATCACTTTTTTGCTCTCCTGAAAAGTTGATGAAAAATACATAACTCTTTTTGTAAGCCCAGCGACGATATGCTTAAGTAAGGTTTCTGAAAATGTTGTTGTATCAGTTTTCAGTCTTACTTAATTAATTTTACTAAGTAATTAATTTTTGTGCGCTCGCTAAGATTGAAAATAATAATATTCTTCTGAAATAAATATAGATTTATTTTTTCTTAAAGAAAAAATTTTCATCACAAACAATTTTATTCGAATTTTTTTTTTATAAATTCAAAATTTTTAAGTTTTCTAACTAACTTTTTATACCCTACACCTCATGAGGTATGGGTATATTCACTTTGTTCTGATGTTTGTAACACCAAGAAGGAGAAGTGTCCGGTATGGAAAAGTATATATATTCTTGATCAGCGTCACCTCCTGTGTTGATTTAGCCCTATCCGTCTGGTATTGAAAATGTGCGGGATCGATCGACTGCCACGCCTACCTCCCTGTGTGTCCGTCTGTCCGTCCTCTTTTCTTGTAAACACAATTGCAGGAGCTAGAAAAAAGCTAGGGATCCCAAATTTTGGATTAATCCTTTTTAGGCCCTAGAACGAGTTGGTATTAAAAATGGGCGGAATCGGTCGACTGCCACGCCTACCTCCCATATAAGTGAAAATCGTGTTTTTACCGAAATTTTAAGATTTCATCAAAACAGTATGGAATGTTGTATAGGGGGGTTTTTGGGGTCGCTGATTTCGAATTTGATGTCGCATTTTCAAAATTTAAGATAGTAGACGTAGGCTTGCCCGACTGAAACTTACTCACTTGTTTTATTTTGCGGTAGTCAAAATGTTGTCAAAAACTATTTTTTTGCTTACAAGATTTTTTTATTTGAAAAGCTATGAAAAGTGGAATTTTTCTTGTATTTAATTTTTTTTATAGACTAATTTATTTAAAATGTAGTCCCGAAAATCCCGGGATCTAGGAAAAAATATCACGGGATTTTCGGGACTAAAAATGGACCGGGATCCTGGGATCCCGTATTCCGGGATCCCTAATACATACATACTAACGAAGAATTTTATATAAGTAATGATTGCCATCATAGTTGCTTTCGACATTGATCGTGCTGCCAATATCCAATATAGCAACCAAACTCAGTTGAGTTGCGAACCGTCGCACAGTGTTTCAAAACTCAGATTTACTAGCTACTTAGAGAAACAAAAAAGTTCAACAGAATAACGGTGTAACACAATTTCAATATTCTCCGATATCCAATTAGGCAAATTCAAAACTTCTAGCTTGATTGCTCAAATTATTCAAAATTCAAATTAATTTTTAAAAATCTAAAACTTTTTGAACTTTCCTTTTTCCCTGCTCAAAAAGAAGCACCTATGACGCTCACTTTCCATTTTCTGCCTCCTTCATATACATAGAGTGCGGCCTACACAGAGACCAGTATTCGCAGTCGTGAAAAATTTCTTCGGATTTTTCTAGAGTGTGTTTGGTAAATTTACATATACCCCCCCGCACCCACCTAAATGAATATACAAAGTGGCGGGACCCATTCATGTAGAGGTGAAAGCGTCAATGTTTTCAATTCTCCAATTCCCCTCCCTCAAACAGGTTCAAAGAGGACAAAAAGCTTCACTCTAATTTATTTACATTATTCTTCCTAACGGCAATGCTGGCAATGCCCTCATTGGATCATGGCTACTCACTAAGCAAACTTAACGAAAGCGAAAGAAAAGAAAATGAGAGATCTTTGACAGCTCAAAGAAATTCAGTTGTCAATTCCTCCATGCCGGCTGAATCCCACCCGCGAGTGGCGAAATTATTTTGATTAACAAATATATTTATACAAAAAAAATAATAACAATTAATAAAATTGTGCAGTGCGTTCTTTCGGTCAGTGCGTGTGTGATTTCCTCCTTTTGTTCGCCCGTCGCCTCGAGGGAAACACAAAGACAAGAACAAACAAACACCCACCTCCGCGAAAGTTGATTGGTCTCCTGAGACCAGCCAACTTTCGAATCTAACCGGAGAAAATCACCCTGAATCAATGTGCGGCCTAAGGTCCTGCACATGCCATGTCCCCTTTTCTCGTCCGTCTTCGTCTTCCAAAACATATGTCCACGGACATATGTTTGCAACTTCGCTGCAAAATAGTTTGCAGCATCGGACAAAACAAAATTACCTCTCTACGTCTCAGATTGTAAGTTTTCGCTCTCTTGGCACTTGCCATTTCTAACTTTTTCCGTATGTCTTCCCTCAAGTCTGCCATTAACTTGGCCCGGTCCTCACTACTACTGTCCGGTTGGTCTGAGTCTCCCACTCGTCTATAATCTCTATCACCCATGACCGCCATATTTCGGCCGAAATTCACGAAGTATGGAGACGCTCCCAAAACCTCATGCTGCGCGGTTCGAATGCAGCACGCCACGTCCGATAGTTTTTTGAAATATATGCTCTCAAAGTGGTCTTAATTATTTAGTTGATCCGCTCGGCCGGATTGGCAAGCGGATGATAGTTTGCAGTGTACCGCATCTGCACACCATACGACGCACATAAACTCAGCAGATCCTTGCTGCGAAACTGTGGCCCATTGTCGCATACAATGGACCTCGGCACCCCAAAGAGCAGGAATACATTATCTTCCAACTCCTTGCAAACACTCTTTGCCGTTGCATTTCGCAACGGAAACAACAAGGGAAACTTGGTGAAGTAGTCAACCACCGTTAAAATATAACCAAATCCACGACTGAAGTTTGGCAACCCTGTTCAACTTGTTCATAAGTGAATTTTTTGCTGCGATTTGAATAAATATTTTTAAATAGTTATACCGTGTTAATTATTTTGAAAACCTTTGAAATAAATTAAATAAATTAAATTCTGGCTAAGTGCAATAAATTTTGTGCAAATAACAAAGTTTTGTGCTATATTTCCGTGAATTCCTATCAGCTAAGTATCACAACAACAAAAATTGCAAATGCAGTGTACCGCATCTGCACACCATACGACGCACATAAACTCAGCAGATCCTTGCTGCGAAACTGTGGCCCATTGTCGCATACAATGGACCTCGGCACCCCAAAGAGCAGGAATACATTATCTTCCAACTCCTTGCAAACACTCTTTGCCGTTGCATTTCGCAACGGAAACAACAAGGGAAACTTGGTGAAGTAGTCAACCACCGTTAAAATATAACCAAATCCACGACTGAAGTTTGGCAACCCTGTTCAACTTGTTCATAAGTGAATTTTTTGCTGCGATTTGAATAAATATTTTTAAATAGTTATACCGTGTTAATTATTTTGAAAACCTTTGAAATAAATTAAATAAATTAAATTCTGGCTAAGTGCAATAAGTTTTGTGCAAATAACAAAGTTTTGTGCTATATTTCCGTGAATTCCTATCAGCTAAGTATCACAACAACAAAAATTGCAAATTTTTTTTGTTTTTGCTTCTACTGTCCACTTTGACATTTCTTGAGTCACCAGCTTTATATATATTCCACATTCTCAGACTGATCATATTTTCAGAGCATACTTTCAGGCACTTGTTTTAATATAATTTGAAAGTGCCTTTTCCCAGTCAACATTTTGTCTCGTTACAATTTACACTTTTTTACACTTTTTGTATTTTATTTTTTATAAATTTTGCAATTAAATATGACTTGCTCTTTCCGTAAGTGTGCCATTAAAGTCGATAACGAACGCATGGTCTCTTGTTGGCTATGCGATAGCTTTTATCACGTCAAATGTGCATCCCTTACTGGTAGAGTAGTCGATCTGATCGAGGGTAAAAAAGGCCTTCGTTGGTCCTGCGAAGATTGCCGCGATACAGAGCTGGACATCTGTAAATTGGTACGTCAAGCCCGAAAGGGATTTAATGATGTATCAAAGGACTTAGCAGCTGCCCAGTCTAAACTGAAGGAGTATGAAATAAACTTTCAGAAGTATAAATGTTTGGATGAAACAGCTCCGAAACAAAATACTTCTGTTGGGCTTTTACCGCCTGTTACATTTTATTCTCCAGATCCTGCGGTTTTGGAAACGAGGGTAGATGACGCTCCTGAGAAAAATATGAATGGAGTCTCAAATATTGATAAAAATGTTTGTCCTTCCATTAATATTATTTCTCCAAAGGATTGTTTGCGGGAAGTACAAGAAACGAGAACCCCAAAAAGGCTTGTTGTTGTGCAACCTAAAAAATCTATTTTCGTGTCCAGATTCGCACCAGACACATTAACTGAAGATATTATATTTTATATTGATTCTAAACTCAATAAAACCGGTAATAATATAAAAACTTTTCATACGCTAGAAACATTTCATCTTTCAAATTATCTGTTCCTGCAGAATTGTTTGATGAGATTGTTAATAAAAATTTTTGGCCGGATAAAACTTTAGTTCGTGAATTTGTTTATAAAGAAAAATCAAATCTAGTAAATACAGTCCTCAAAGAAAACTAAATTCTAATCAAAAAAACTATATAAAATCCCGAATAATGTTGTTTGTCTTCTGTACCAAAATGTTCGAGGGCTAAATACAAAGTTGAACGATATTTATATTAAAAGTTTCGATTGTAGTCATAATGTCTTGGTATTTACCGAAACTTGGCTTTAACCAAATATTTTTGATTCAGAAATTCTGTGTGCTGGGTATCAAATTTTTCGGAGGGATCGTAAATGCAGGACTGGTGGTGGAGTCCTCATTGCAGTAAAAAACCTTTTTTCATCTGAGGAAATCATACTTTCAGATGTCTCTGACTTGGAATTTATTTGTGTACGAATTCGAGTTTTTAGTATCGATATTTTCGTTACTTGCTCGTATATCCCACCGAATTCCGATATTACCGTTTATCTAAGACATGTGTCGCTTATATCATTGGTTTACTCAAATGTTAAACCTGCCGATTCCATTGTTGTTTTTGGAGACTTTAATTTACCGAATATATCTTGGAATTTTTGTAGCGATTCAAACCAGTTTCTTCCGTATTCTTCTCGTGACTATTTAAATGACTTTCTGGATTCATTTTCAGATATGAGTTTACAACAAGTAAACGGGATTGAAAATAAGAATAGTAGAATTTTGGATTTAATTTCTGTTGACGACTCTTCGAAGTTTTCAGTGCAACGCTGTGATGCTTTTGCATGTCCAGAAGATAACCATCACCCAACACTTGAATTATCTTTCGAATTTGTTCAAAACAACTTAGAACCAGTTTCTACACTGTTGAGGTAATTTTTTTGCTTCAAGAATACAAATTTTGTTAAAATGAACCAACTCTTATCTGAAACTAAGTAGTTGGGACATGATATGTGTTCGAGATATGTGTTCCAAAGAACATTAAAAAGAATTCGAATGAACTTGGTGCTGTATGGTTTACAAAAGAATTGAGGAAACTTAAAACTTCGAAAACTCGGGCATTTAAAACATATAAAAGAACTTTAAACCTTCAAGATTATTCTAAATATTCGCTTCTGAGACATAAATATCAAGTACTTAATAAAAAATGCTATAATGAATATTTGAACGATTTGAAATCCAAAATGAAATACGATTCTAAAACTTTTTATAACTTTGTAAATTCAAAAAGGAAAAACACTGGTTTTCCAACTACAATGAAATGGAATGATCGTGAGTCCAACAATCCTACTGAGATTTCAAATATGTTTGCTGACTTCTTCAAAACGACATATTCTGATAATACTTATGGCAACACATCATATCCATATAACATCCCCATCAATCCTGTTATAGAATCTGAAGATGTCTTACAACACCTAAAATCGTTGAAATATTCATATAGCACTGGTCCAGATAATATTCCTAGCTGTATTTTGAAAGTTTGTGCAGAAAATGTATACATTCCACTTTCAAATATATTTAATGCCTCTATTGAAAGAGGTTATTTTCCGAATTCATGGAAAGAGGCATACATTATTCCTCTTTATAAAAGTGGAACCAAATCATTCGTATCTAACTATAGAGGTATTGCTAAACTTAGCACAATACTAAAGTTATTTGAACAAGTTGTCACAAAGCAATTGGTTCACTCGGTCACAACATTAATATCTCCTTCACAGCATGGTTTTCTGAGAGGTTGATCAACATCTACAAATTTATTGGAATTTTCTACATTAACATAAAGAGATTTTCAAAGAATCTTCAAACAGATGTCATATATACTGATTTTAGTAAAGCTTTTGATAAAGTTAATCATTATCTGTTGATTGAAAAGCTTAAAAGATATGGATTCCCAGATCTTCTTTTTAAATGGGTAGAATCGTATCTGACAAATCGGAAGCAACAGGTGTTATTCGAATCATCAACATCAAAAACTATAGATGTCACCTCTGGAGTTTCTCAAGGAAGTCACTTAGGTCCTATTCTGTTTAATCTTTTTATAAATGACCTTCCTTCTGTCATTAAACATTCGAATGTACTGTTGTATGCTTTTTTTTTTTTTTTTTAATAGTAATTTTATTTAATTGAATCACCTAATAATAACTTAGGTCTCACAATGATTTTTCAAAAATTCAGAAATTCAGCTTATTTTTATAATATTCAGATTAAAACTATTTGCCCTATATTTTGATTTTTGATATTTTGATTTAGGCAATGTAGAGTTATCGTAACTAATATATGGGGAATATATTAGTTTCGTTTGAGACGTGAGGGATTCAGAGGTCTCAGTAAATTTCTAGCTAGAATGTTTGGGTGAAACATGAGCTTCTGCTTGTACTTCGAGGTAAATTTCGGAATTTCGTCTTTTACTGCAGGTATATTCAGGTCTCTGTGGATGTTAGTATTTTTTATATACCAAGGGGCTCTGGCAATTTGTCTCAGGATTTTAGATTGGACTCTCTGGAGTTTTTCCACGTTCGAGGGAGAGGCAGTGCCCCTGAGTTCAATTCCATATGTCCATATGGGTTTTATTATACTTTTGTATATTTGGACTTTATATGTGAGATTTAGCTTTGATGCCCTTGAGATTAGCCAATTTAGTTCCAATTGCTTTAATTTGATCTGAGTGATTTTGGATTCAATATGTTTATGCCATGTGAGTCGGCAATCGAGATGCATTCCATGATACTTGGTTTCGGAACTTTCAGGGACGATTTGGCCGTTTATCTTCAGAGCAGGACACGTGCCCCTTCTTAGAGTGAAGGTTAAGTGACAGCTTTTGGATCCATTGACCTTGATTTTCCATCGATGTAGCCAATTACTTAGAGTGTCCAAGTGTTTTTGCACGTATAGAGATGCCATGTCTGGGTTTGAGTGAGAGCACATGATAGCAGTGTCATCAGCAAAAGTCGATATGAGAGTTCTATCACTTTTGGGCATATCTGCAGTATAGAGAATATATAGCAGGGGCGCGAGGACACTGCCTTGTGGTACTCCGGCCAGTATTTCGTATTTTCGGGAGACAAAGCTTTTGTATTTTACTACAAATTTTCTATTCGTGAGGTAGTTTTTGAGTATACAGTGCATATTAGCGGGAAGAATATGCTGTAGTTTGTAAATAAGTCCTTCGTGCCAGACTTTATCGAAGGCCTGGGTGATATCGAGGAAAACAGCGGAGCAATACTGTTTATTTTCGAAAGTGCCTTTTATTGAGTCAACAATGCGGTGCACTTGCTCAATAGTGCCATGCTTTTCGCGGAAGCCAAAATGGTGATCGGGAATCACTTGTTTTTCTGTAATTTTCGGTAGAATCAATTTTATTAAAAGTTTTTCGAAGAGTTTCGATATTACAGAGAGCAAACTTATAGGCCGGTATGACGTCACATTACTGGGTTTGGCAATCATTGTAACTTGAGATAGTTTCCAATCATCTGGGTAGTGACATGTTCTGAGAATCGCGTTAAATATGTGCAATAAGTGGGTTATTGCAACTGTTGGCAGTTCTTTTATCATTGTTGGCGTTATCAAGTCCGGTCCTGGTGCTTTTTTCGGGTTCCAAGCTTTTGTTTATTGCCTCCATAAGTTCGTTTTTAATCGCGATTGTACAAGAGGTATTATATGGGATTAATGTTGGTATTGGGATATCACCAGCTGTCGTGTTCGGGGTGAACACGGTTTTTAGGTGGTTGGCAAAAGCTGCACCCTTTTCTCCATCGCTTCTGGCCCAGTTTCCATTTGGCAGCCTTATAGGGGGTTCTGTCAGTATTGGTTTTTTTCATATTTTTTGCAGCTCGCCAGAGCGAGTAGTTTGTTGATTTTGTGGGTGCGAGATGTTCAACAAATAGCAGGAATTCTCTTTCGGATTTCCTCTCAAGCTGCTTTTTTAGAATTCGAGAGACATCATTAAGCTGTTTTTTCAGATTTGGGGATCTGTTGTTTTGCCAATCGCGACGTATTTTCCTTTTATTTTTTATTGACTGCTCTATGTCCTTTGGAGTACACTTTGCATAGCTGCGAGTTGAGCTTTTTGGGATTTGGGCGGGAGTGGCCGCTGCAGCTGCTTGGGAAAGCAAGGGTGTGAAATTACTAACAGCTGTGTGTATTTCAACTTTCGTTTTTAGTGACACATTAGGGATAATGTGGGAGCTTATATACTTTCGATATTTGAGCGAGTTTGTGAGTTTGCTGGTCAGTTTATCTGGTGGATTGGCCTCAGAACTTGGCGCATACTTTATTGTGATAATAGTAGGCGTATGGTCTGATGAGAGATCTAGAGAGGATTCAATAAACAATTGGCTCCTTTTTACAGTTTTGAAGACTGCAAAGTCAATGACATCGGGGGTTTTGCGACTGTCAGTTGGCCAGTAAGTTGGCGTGCAAGAAGAGATCACGTCAAGACCGAGTCTGTTGACAGTGTTCAATAGGAGCCTGCCCTTTGGCGGTATAATGCGAGAACCCCAATATGTATGTTTGGCGTTGAAATCGCCGGCAACGAGATACTTTTGTCCAAGAGAATGGAAAAAAGTCTGGAATTGTTGCTCAGATATTTTGTGTCTGGGCGGGCAGTATATAGCTGTTAATGTTAGGCCTTTTAAGTATTCATCGAGAGAAATACTTGTCGCTTGGATATATTCTGTGCAATAATTCTGGAGAGCGTAATGTTTTATACGACTTTTAATGAGAATGGCGGTTCCACCTCTAGCGTTTCCGCTTGGATGCTTTGTGTCATAGAGTCTGTATCCTGGTAAATTGAAAAAGTGTTTTTCAGTGAAGTGTGTTTCAGAAATTAGCATAACGTCTACGCTGGACTCTTTCAAGAACTCGAAAATTTCTAGTTTGTGATAACACAGGCCGTTTGCATTCCAGAATGATATTTTTAAACCATTCATGGCTTAGACATGAGATGTTGTAGTAAAAGACTTTAATTCTTTATCATTTCTTGCATCATATTTTGCATACCAGACATAAATTGAGACATATTTTGCATGAATATTTGTAGAGTTGACCGCTTTTTAAGGAGGAAATTTTTGCGTTTTCCATGTTTCATGTTTTTGCGTCACATTTTCCGTCTTTTCTATGAAGCTTTGATAGACTGCACAGCCTCTATAGTTAGCAGTGTGATTGCCACCGCAATTACTACATTTTTTAATAGTGGAATCCTCTTTTGTTTTTGTGCACGAACCTGTTTCGTGCAGGTCTCCACAAATTACGCACACGCTAGGAAGAGTGCAGTAAGACTTTGTGTGGCCGTATTCTTGGCAGTTATGACACTGAATCGGTCCACTGCGCTTGTGAGGCACTTCAATTGTGAATTTGCGATGTAGCAGATATCTGAGCGAGTATATCGGGTGGGGTTCACCTTTTTTGAGCAATTTTGAGTCGAACTCTAGTTCCACACGAAAAAGGGGTTGTGGGTTTTTTTTGGATTTTGGATATTGAATACGGACTTTATTTGGAAGCCTTCATCGCTTAGTGTAGTTTTGATTTCGTCGCATTCTACGAAAGGCTCGATACCTTTCAGTACGACTGAGAGGACTTTGGAACTTTTGAGCTGGTAGGTGTAGTAGCTCTTTTTGAGTTTATCAAAGAGATTGACAATTTTTCTATAATTGGATTCGCTGTAAATTTGGATTTTTGTTTCGTGTACTTGTCCCCTGAGAATAGAAATCACGTGGAAATTATTAGGACCAATATTTTGAGTTATATCTTTGATGAGCGAATTAGAGTTTCGCTCACGCAGGTAGATAGGTGGGGGTTTTTGCGATTTCGGCTTGGGATCCGAATCATTTTCTTCAGCAAGAATCGCATATCGATTTTGCCCAAGCTCGAGAGATGGTTTAACGGGATTCGTCTTTTGAATTTTTGCGGAATGCCTATTCCCATTAGTGGGGGAAGATAGTACTCGCTTTGCGAAGTAAATGTTGATTCCTGTCTGCACTGTCGGCATTTTGCTCTTTTGACCTGTAATAATGGAGCGAGTAGCGACCTTTGTTATGCGATTAGCGATTTCAGAAAATCCGCTATTCGTCTCACTTGAGTCAGGAATGAGGGTAAGGCCTTCGGGGATTTCAGTATATTTGCTAGGGGTATCAACCAAAGAAATTGACGATACAGAGTTACCTGTGTTTGCGTGTGCAGTATCGCTATGGGAACTCCACTGTATATCTGGCGAGGGAATTTGAATAGGATGTTGTTGTTGCTGCGGAAGCTGCTGCAGCGCACCGTCTTGCTGTGGAAGCTTTTGCAGCAGGGGTTGCAAAATTTGTTGTTGTAGTTGCAGCTGCTGATGAGCTGTACCATTTCGTCCACTGTCTACTGATGACGGAGGGGTACGTTGCATGACGAGCGGTCACACTGGTACTAATTTCGCGTTTTTAAGGTTCTGGCCACCCTAATTAGAAAAGCGACGCATAGAGGGCGCGATATAGATGCGATTTGTGTACTCGCTGATCGCTGCAAACAGATGTTTTTTCTGATATTTTTTTCCGAGGGAAATTTTAACGTCAACGCTGTGTTGACTTTGCTGTCAGTGGATCAGCTGATTATATTTTGTTTATAAAGAATGTGTAATGTTTTAGCAGATATGTTGCGCGGGATAAAGTTTTTGTTGATGAAGCGAATTCGAATTGTGATTTTATTTGGCAAAAATTTTCGTTTTGTTTTTAAATTTCACAAAAGTGTCCAAGTGTCCTCGGGGCTGTTTCAATATTTTTAGAGTAGAACTTCCGATATAAAAAATTGATTTTATGAGAGCAGATTTTTTATTCGCACAACCGATTGAACTGACGTTTACTTGAAGAATGCTGATGACGTTAAATTGTTTCTATCCTATTACATCTTAGATCAACATAAGATGTTACAATCAGATCTGACCAGTATAGCTATCTGGTTTGATAATAACTTAATGGAACTGAACTTGAAAAAATGTAAATTTATGACATTTGCTAGAAGACACCAACTTTCATTGCTGTATCATATAAATAACTGTAATCTAGAAAAGGTTTTTACTTTTGTGGACCTGGCTGTTACTATGGATCCAAAACTTCGCTTTCATCTACATATTGATTTATGTGTGAATAAGGCGAGGGGTGTTCTAGGTTTCATTAAAAGATGGTCAAAAGAATTTAATGACCCATTCGTTACCAAAAGTCTTTACATATCACTTGTAAGACCAATTTTGGAATATGCATCGGTCTTGTGGAATCCACAATACAACTGCCACTCTGATAGAATTGAATCGGTTCAAAAACAATTTTTATTATTTGCTTTAAGAAGCCTTCGCTGGAATCCGAATCAGAACCTACCTCCATACGAAAATCGTTTAAAACTCTTGGACATCCCTACTCTAAAAAATAGAAAAAAATGCTTAATGTAATATTTTTGATTAAATTGATAAATGGCTTTCTGAATTCTACATTTTTGCTTCAAGAAATTGATTTTAATATCCCAACCCGTCGTTCCAGATCTTTCATTGCTTTGATATTAAGTATGTGCCGTTCTAATTACGCGCAGAATGATCACTTTCGTTGTATTTGTAGCGATTTTAATAGCCTATATTCTGTCTTTGACCTATCAGATTCACTTAATAAAACTAAAACTTTGATTTTAAATGCCCTTGATCACACTTAAGCCTTTGTTGCTCTTTGAGTTTTTGGACCGCTTAGGGTTTAACGAAATGACAGGGTTGCCAAACTCCACAAAGATCGGCATTGTCGATTTTTTGAAAGTGTTGTATTTTTGTTGTATTTTATATTTATATTTCAGCAGAATTTGGTTTTTTACTGTATATTGTATACAAATAAAACAAAATTTTTAGCTGAATTCACATTCGTTCCGTTACTGTTTACTTAACTGTTCTATTTGTATTTGATTTTTTATATTTCGTATAAAAAAATAAAATACTAAAATTAATATTTGTAATCTTTGTCGCGTAAATTAACTGTTTGGATTGTTTTGTCTTTGTATTTTTGTTAAGTCTAATATCGTAAAGTAGACAAAAATTATATTTGATCAAATTCATATTCGTCGCATGAATTCTGATGCTTCATAATATTTTCTTTTAATTCTATTGTTTATTATCACGTTAATCTTATATTATGTTATGTTTGGAAGAATTCTCTCTTGCATTCATAACCTAATTCGCGCTTTATTAATATGAGTTTTATCAGCTGATGATTTTAATCGGTAGCTGAAACGAATTTCCAAATATGTTTACCCGCGATCGGTTACACAGCGTAATCCGGATTACGGCTGTTCGGTCACCAAATCCGTGCGTCATGCGGATGTGCCCCTCGGTCGGTTGGGCGGGTTAGTGGGACCGTTGAGATTCGTCGTTAAACTTCACCAAGGGTCCCACCATATCCACGCAGATCATCTCCCACTGCTCTAACTTCTTTGTCCTCTCTACCATACAACCAGCTGGCTTATTGTTGTCAGGTTTCACCCGCTGGCAAACCTGACAACCTTTAATATATTTAGCTATCTCTGCCTTCATTTTTTGCCAACAATACTTTTCAATTACCCTAGCGTATGTTTTCCTAGCCCCCATGTGCCCCATGTACTCCTATCGCTTTTGCCTACAACTCTCTTCCACTCGTACCCAGCGCTAAACAAACTATTTTTCCCTGCCTTTACGTTTCAACTCTCCAAGCTGGGTAATCGAGTGGTTTATCTTCCACTTTCCTAACCATGGATCTATAACACGCCCATCTACCTCCCCTACTACTGGGACACTTCTGGAAAGCATGTCGGGCACAACATGATCATTCCTTTTCCGATGAATGATCTCATAATCGTACTGCTGGAGCTTTAGAGCTTACCTAGCCAACCTACCTAGCAAGGATTGTGCAGGCCATAAGGCATGAACTGTAAATGCCGTACAGGTCCTAGACTACTTCTCTACTGGGATCTGCCAATAAGCTGATTTTATGTCCAAACTAGAGAGATATTTGGCGTCCTTTGCTTTATCTAAAGTAGCCGGAATATAAGGGAGCGGGTAACTATCACAATCCGTATTTTTATTTAATGTCCTATAATCTACACAAAACCTATACCTTCCGTCCTTTTTCCGAATCATCACAACCGGTGATCCCATGGGCTGTGAGAAATCTCAATCACACCCCTTTTCTAACATGTCCTCTATTTCCTCATCTATGCGCCTCTGAATAGCGGGCGATACAGGATAGTATCGCTGCGTGACTGGCTCCACATTTGGCTTTGTACGAATCCGATGTTCGACCAAATGTGTACAACCAAGTCCCTCAGTCATAGCTCTAACAACTTCAACGACTAACTCCTCAAGAACCGATTTTTCCCTAGTTGACAACAAATCTAGCACTACACTTGCCTTACACCAAAAGTCTACTCCAAGAATCAATGATGGGGGCAAATCCGGTATTACGAGACATTCCACGAGGCCCGACTTGCCCTCTACCTCGAAAGGAACCGAAACTACTCCCTGAACCGAAACTTGTTCACCATCAGCCAGCGCAACCTTGCTGACCGCAGACGCGACCAAACTCAACCCCCAGGACTTCAACGTGTCCCAGCCCGGCTTACCAAGAATCATCCTGGTGGCCCCAGAATCTAAAAGCCATAACATACGCACTCCAAAAATTTGAACACCTAAATATGGCCTATTATCTAATTCTCTACCTAACAACGTAAAACGCCGACAATCTTCGGACGGACGTTGCCTCTGAGGCCTATTTCTATTTACCCTAGCCATCGAACATCGGATTCGTACAAAACCAAATGTGGAACCAGTCAAGCAGCGATACTAACCCGTATCGCCCGCTATTCAGAGGCGCATAGATGAGGAAATAGAGGATATGTTAGAAGAGGGTGTGATTGAGATTTCTCACAGCCCTTGGGCTGAAGGGGAGAAGGTCATTTCGTATTTGAGTAGGTCGTTGAGTAGATGCGAGAGGAATTATTCCACTACTGTTTGGTGGGCAGTTGAGAAGTTGAGGCCATACATCGAAGGGGTCAGGTACACAGTGGTGACCGACCATTATTCGTTGGTATGGCTCAACAATTTGAAAGATCCTTGCGGTAGGTTGGCTAGGTGGGCTTTAAAGCTCCAGCAATACGATTATGAAATCAAACATCGTAGGGGAAAGATCATGTTGTGCCCGACATGCTTTCTAGAGGTGTCCCAGTCGTAGGGGAGGTAGGTGGGCGTGTAAGAGATCCATGGGTGGATTCCATGGTTAGGAAAGTGGTCGATTACCCACCTTGGAGAATTGAAAATGGGGTGTTATATAAACACATAAAGGCAGGGACAAATAGTTTGTTTAGTGCTGGGTACGAGTGGAAGAGAGTTGTGGGCAAGAGTGATAGGCGCAGTATTTTATTCGAGTGTCACGATAATCCATTATCGGGGCACATGGGCGTTAGGAAAACATACGCAAGGATAGTTTAGAAATATTATTGGCCAAAAATGAAGCCAGAGATAGCTAGATATATTAAAGGTTGTCAGGTTTGCCAGAGGGTGAAACCTGACAACAATAAGCCAGCTGGTTATATGGTAGAGAGGACAAAGAAGTTAGAACCTTGGAAAATGATCTGCATAGATCTGGTGGTACCCTTGGTGAAGTCTAGTCGGGGATTTCGTTATATTTTAACGGTGGTTGACTACTTCACCAAATTTCCATTGTTGTTTCCGTTGCGAAATGCAACGGCTAAGAGCGTTTGCAAGGAGCTGGAAGATAATGTCTTCCTCCTCTTTGGAATTCCGAGGTCCATTGTATGCGACAATGGGCCACAGTTTCGCAGCAAAGAGCTGCAGAGTTTATGCACGTCGTATGGTGTGCAGATGCGGTACACTGCACATTATCATCCGCAGGCTAATCCGGCCGAGAGAATTAACCAAATTATTAACACCACTTTGAGAGCATATATTTCGGAAAACCATAGGACATGGGATTCTCATCTCTCAAATATCAAATCAAATTATTAACATTTCAAATATTAAAGAAAAACTTTTTACCTTTTCCGGGGTTCGAACATGGGACCTCCTGTTTCGTAATTCAATGCTTAACCCTCAGAGCTACAGTGCCTCTATCATTCAAGCCGATAAAAATTCCAAATTTATTTTGAATCAAAAAATCCTCAAAAATTAGATACTTTTCGACTCTAAATTCTGAGCGCTCATAATATTGTTTGCTGAGTATATTGTTTGCTGGGAATGTGTGCGTTTTGCTTCGAAAAAATTCCTGGGGGTGTCCTAGGCGGTAGTCAGTTGAGTTTAGACTTCACAAAAATTTTATTCGAATTTTTTTTCTCTCATCTCTCTCTCATTTCTATAAATTACTTTTTAAAAATTTTTGTATAGTTAAATTCAGATTTTATCGAGCTCCAAATAAATTATGTATTATTTATTTTTGGGCTATAGCTCATTTTTACCAAAAAATTATTTTGGCAAAATAGGTTGTTACAACAACAAGCAAAAACCACAAAATCCTTGCACTCTTTCTGCAATTTTTGTTAATCCACTTTTCAACCAGCTTAAGTAGAAATGCTGTATTTTACAATAACAAGCAAAAACCGGCTTGCAATTTTTGCCATTCGCGCTTCTTCAGTGGAATCGGTTTGATGCAAGGAATGAATAATTCTGTGTTGTATCATGACTTTTTTCCCCTTATAGAGGCTTCTTGGATTAACAAAAATTGCCGAAAGAGTGCTGATGAGGATTTTGTGGCTAAAATCCGAAACAGCTGTACACTCTGCCAAGGCCGGTTTTTGCTTGTTGTTGTAACAACCTATTTTGCCAAAAAAAATTTTTTGGTAAAAATGAGCTATAGCCCAAAAATAAATAATAAATAAATTTTTGTATTTATAAAAATTTCAATGAAATTTTCCGGGGCTCGAACCAACGACCTTTGCAATGTGAAGCCGACGCCTACACTCCAGGCTATACAAGCAGTATTTTTCAGATATCTAAAAGCAAATTTTTACTACGTTCGAATTGAAATAAAACAAAGCACAACACAGAAACTCTATTTTCAAACTGACTATCTCTGCACGACTTTTCAATCACTTGAAAATGAGTTCTTATTAGGGCTTTCGATCACGGGATCCCGGTCCATTTTTAGTCCCGAAAATCCCGGGATATTTTTTCCTAAATCCCGGGATCCCGGGATTACATTTATATATATAAAAGAGACGTGTATGTTTGTCACCGGTGGACGCGAAAACTACAGCACCGATTCTCACCAAAATTTATATATGTGTTCTAGGGGTCGTGAGTCGTGACATAGGATAGGTTTTGACACGCCCACAAGTTAGAAAATACGTATTTCTCTCACATTTGTAAATCTTTGAAAGCAAATACCATATGATCCACAAACAACTTGGTTGCCACCTAGGACTTAATTTTTCCCCACCCAAGCAGTGTTACCATATCTGCGGGTTCAAAAACCCTTTCGGTTTCTTTCAAAGTATGAAATCGATTTGCTAAAGTATTTCAAGTCGATGTACCGATCACAAATTTCAACAACTTCGTGTATTTTCAACATTAAATGCAGCAGGGAGTAATAATTATGGTTATTTCCATTTGATTGCATGTAACTTTTCAACAATGGAAAAAACCTAAGGCAGTGCCAAAATAACACGGCTTCTCCTTGAGTATTACATATTCGCAATTCCATAATTTGCCCCAATCTCCCTGTGCAGATTTTACTCCCACTTTCACAGTACTTCATTTCCACTTAAATGCATTTGCCATTTACATTTCAAATAACTACGGAAAAATGTCTATTGTGATTGGAAAATAAATTATACCCAACTTAAAGCTCCCCACACACTGCCGCGAAATTTGCCCAAAAATTGCTCAAAAATTGCAAGTCGATATTCGACTCGGACAAAAACAAAAACAAATGCATATCATTCTAGAGCGCACTATCGTATTTTCAAGAAAAAGTACTACGACACCAACGAAATTTTGCATTCATGTGTGGCGACCTTAAATGCTCACTGCGAAAGTCGCCCACTTTCACAGTAACCCTACACACAGTACTTCATTACAACTTAAAATACCCAAAATTCCGCCGCCGCGGTACTTTCTCGAAAATTCTTCCAGCAAAGATATTGGAATGAAAAAATTTGGTTGCGGTGAAAAATTTCAAAGCTACAACTAAAAATGTGTATCATTTATAAATTTTCATTAAAAAAACGCAGTATCGCATATTCAAGCAACATTTTTGTTCAAGTTCCGTACCGACTGCGGAATTTCGCGTTGGCTTAAATGCAGGCAAACCGCCATTAATATTACGAGAAGACGTCCACTGCGAATGAAAATTAAATTAAACTTGACTTAAATGCACACACTGCAATTGGCCTTTTCGGCAAATAAGCACTGCAAAATTGTCCCAACAAGTCATAGAAATCACTTTCTTCCCACAAGAAAAATTTACAAAAACACAACAGAACGTCTCTCAATGTGGCAACACTCCTCACAGACGGGGCGCTCAACCAGTGCAGCCAACTTTAGGAAAATTTCCCTTCCTAAGGGAATTTTCGGTTTAATTTTGTCTAAAAGGGATAAAGGTAGTTATTTTTTCTTAATTTGAAGGTGCACTTAGACCGTAGGAGCGAACTCAACTTTTGTCGCGAACTCCAATCGTAAACGAAATTCAGTTCGTGCAACCGTTTACACTGACTGAATATTCCCTCCCGCACCAGCATCGGAATCTACAGATTTGTTCGTTTTCAAGTGTTTACACTGCCGGGCCATTTTGTGCGAGCATTCGGCTACGTACTAAAGCTCAAAGATCGTAATCCAGTCGTTTGCACCGGCCGAATTAACGGCATTTATACCACATGTCATTTCATTTAATTTCAATAATCTTCCAAACATACTTTACTGCGCTACATATATACATACAATACGAATCATTCATTCATGCATCAAAACCTATTTCAATACCAATCGGTACATCAATTTTCATCTCTATAATATTGTACAAAATTAACTCCACAGTATAAACACCAATTAAACATATATATTTAAAAATTACTTTCATCCATTCATCCATTACATTGCAGACAATGCAACAACAAAAATTTATTTAGGCCCAGCTAGTTTTAAATAAATTAGTCCAAAAAAAGTTTAATACAAGAATAATAAAACTTTTCATCGCTCATAAAATATAAAAAAAATCGTGTAAGCAGAAAAATAGTTTTTGACAACATTTGGACAACCCCAAAATAAAAAAAAAGTTAGTTAGAAAACTCAAAACATAAAAAATTTTAAATTTATTAAAAAAATTACGAATAAAATTGTTTGTGCTTGAAATTTTTTCTTCAAGAAAAAATTAATTTATATTTATTTCAGAAGAAAATTGGTATTTTCAGTCTAAGCGAACGCACAAAAAAGAATTTCTTAATAAAAAAAATTAAGTAAAACTGAAAACTGCTGCAAAAGTAATTTCAGAAACCTTATTCAAGCATATTTTAAATTGGATTGTGTTTTTCCTAAAGAAAATACTGAAAATAAAAAAAATCATTAATTTGTACCTTTAATAAATTGAAATAAATGTTTATGTTTATTTATTTAAGCTAAAACTATCAGTTTTCCAATAAAACATATAAAAAACCTTTTTTTATTTTTTTAAAATGCATTTTGCTTGTAAAAGTAACAAATCCCGAAAAATCCCGGGATCCCGGGATTGCAATTTTCAGTCCGGAAAATCCCGGGATTGCGAAAAG
Organism: Heteromyza rotundicornis; assembly: GCA_951394025.1. Lineage (NCBI taxonomy): Eukaryota > Metazoa > Arthropoda > Insecta > Diptera > Heleomyzidae > Heteromyza > Heteromyza rotundicornis. The sequence goes on along the minus strand of OX596010.1, from coordinate 51,612,108 downwards.
CCTTCGGGATCGAAAGCCCTAGTTCTTATATAGCTAGAAATAAGTTAGCTACTTTTGTAAACCAGTTGATTGAATTCCGATAGGGTTTTCTCATTTCTGTGAATGTGTGCGTTTTGCTTCAACTTTTGTGAATGTCCCTCCCAACCTGGGCTACCGAAACTACCACTACATTGACAAAAATCGAAGTAAAACGCTCACATTCACAGAAATGAGAAAAATTTTCGAAACAAAACGCACACATTTGCACAAATGAGAGCGGAAAACCCTGCCAACCAGCTACCGGTAGTCTTCATACAAATTACCGGTAGTTATCGGGTAAAACTACCCGTAATGTTTGGGGTAACGAACACAGGGCATTGTGAAAAAATTACCCGATTCTCTCCTATATGTGTACGTGTACGTGTGAAGGTTTCTCATTTAAATGGGAAAACTGGTAAATAGACGCTCATTCAAAATTTTGGTTTGGACCAGTGATTTAGGGTCCCTAGAGTTTTGATTTCTTTTTATTTGTGGTTTTTTTGGTGTTGGAGTGATAGGAGGATTCAACGCGGGATTGTAGCTGCAGAATAATCTTGACCAAGGGAGTATTTTTCCGCGCTGTGTATTTTGCCAGCTAGTGGTTTTTTTTGTGTTCCCTTGTGGCAGTCGGCCATTTAGTTTTTGGAAATATTAATAAAGTTTGTCAACTTGTGTTAAGGTGTTTCCCGTCGGCAAATTTAAAGTTGTGATTCTGGAAAGAATCGTGTGAGGGATTCAGGCAGGTCGGACTGATCCAGCAATTCTGCTGCGCTTCAAAAATATTATTTTTTTTGTAATTTGTTTTTTTTTTAATAAAATCTCTTTATTAAAAGATTTTTTTAATAAAATCTTTTAATTATCGCGTGGGGATTTTCGTTTTGAAGAGTTTTTTTTATAAAGTTAAAGTTTAACTTTGAATCGGCGAATACGTGGGTACTTACGAGTTATACAAAATTTAAAATTCTTTTTTTAGAATTTGAGATTACAAAAAAAAACTGTGCTTAAATCATTGTATTTTGTTACTTATATAAATACTAAAAACATTTTTTTTTTATTTTGGAAAAAAAATAGTTTTGTTCAAAATTTTATCATTTTTTAAAGAAATTTTTTTCTAATTTTTTTTTTTTTAATATGTGATCTAAAATTAAGGAGTTTGGTACCCCTGCAACTCTGTACTTTCTTTACTCAAGAGAATCTGGTAACCCTATGGAAACCTAACATTCCCTCACTCAAAAATAGAAAAATATAAAATGAAAAAAAAACATTTTATAAAAAAACGCAAGTAAATCAAAAATTTAACTAAAAATAAAAATTTTAAATCTAAAAAGAAAATTTAAGCGGGCGGCACTTCCACAATAAAAAAAATGTTTAAAACTCGAACACAAAATTGTAATAAAAAAAAATTATAAAAAAAGATAAAATAAAATGAAAATAATAAAATAAATCACAAATAATTAAAACCGTGGTGCAACACCAAAAAAAACTTTAAAGAAAATTCTAATGATTTAATAATAAAACAAGTGAGTAAGTTTCAGTCGGGCAAGCCGACTCATATATACCCTACACCTACTATGCCGAATTGGATCCGCCATCTAGAATTTTGAAAATGCGACATCAAATTCGAAATCAGCGACCCCAAAAACCCCACTATGCAAAATTTCGTACTGTAAAATTACGGTAAAAACACGATTTTCACTTATATAGGAGATAGGCGTGGCAGTCGACCGATTCCGCCCATTTGCAATACCAACACTTTCTAGGGCCCAAAAATAATAAATCCAAAATTTGCTTTCTTCTAGCTCCTGCAATCGTGTTTACAAGGAAAGATGACGGGTAGGGCTAAATCAACTCAGGAGGTGACGCTGATCAAGAATATATATACTTTTCCATACCGGACAAGTCTCCTTCTTGGTGTTACAAACATCAGACCAAAGTGAATATATCCATACCTCATGAGGTGTAGGGTATAAAAAATTTAAAAAAATAATAATATTTATATCAACAAAACTATAAAAAAAACTACGTGTTGCGCAAAAAAAAACGGAACGAACTCACTGCCGAAACAATTAAAAAAAAGCTAAATAAATAATATCAAAATAGCCCCACATTGGGCGCCAACTTATCGCTCTATTTTTATCTAAACTTTATTTAAAAAAAACTAAAATCGAAAATCCCCACGCGATAATTAAAATCCCTAATTGCCCGTTAGCTCAATCGGCACGCTTGGGATTGAAGACGACCCTCCCGGTATTGTAACCCCGGCCGAACGAAACACGCGAATACGCGAAAACCCGATAGCTAAACTTTTCAAAAACTGTTCTGAAATATACTCGTATGTAAAAACCGCAAATAACCGCGAAATGGAAACGAAAACTCACTGACACACAAATTTGTCAAACGAGCGTATTTTAGAAAAAAAACTAATGACAAAAATTATGGCCCATATTCATAGCCAAATTAAGCTCCAACTTGACTTCACTAATCTACTAAGTTGACAGATAATACACTTAACTGACAGCTACTAAGCTGGTTCTAAAGTTTAGCAGCTACTAAATTTGACTATGAATATGCGCCTATGTTTTTATGTGCAATTGATTTACGGAAACACTTCATCAAAAAAACAAATTACGACCGAACACAACCTCACCAACTCTATTAAATTTCTCAAATTCAATAAACTAAATGGCCGACTGCCACAAATAAAATAAATTTAAAAAAAACCACTAGCTGCACGGAGAGAAATGTTGGCTCATGATTTACGATTGTAGAGTCCATAAAATTATTGTTACTTAATTACGAACTATAATCATTAATTGTGAATATTAGTCACAAATTATGCAATTTCGTACATAAACTATGCATATGCATTGCGAATACATTATGATAAGGGTTTATGAATTTCGTGATTTATTTTATTATTCTTGAAGAATAATTGATGATTAACTAGGTCATGAAACTGCACGTGTTATCATGAATTATGAGTAACTGGGTTGATTGTCATGAATTGCTGAGCAATATACAATACATTTAGACGCTTTTACAATAATGCCAGTGTAGCCGAATCGGTTAGGCGTCCGGACTGGAGAGGATGTCGGTTCGAATTCCGGGAAAACTGAATTTGTGAAAAAGTTATTACAAATTATTCTAAGCAAGTTGGCAAATAAAAAAGTAAAATTAAATAAATAATTAAGTAAAAAAATAGCAAATAAAAAAATTTTAATATATTTAATTGGAAGTATGTGCTCAAATTATTATTACGAAAGACTTATTTATTTTCTCTTAAGCCTAAAATTATGAATTTTTAATCATAATTTATGATTTTTGTGTGCACAATTTATTCCATCTGGTCATTGATTATGTCAAAAGGGAAAATAATATTTCATGTTTTAGTGGAACAAATCAAGCAAACACAAATCACAAACTATGATTTTCACTTTTAACAGTTCTTATGATTAAGAATTCTTGATTATTGACATCTAATTAATGGATCAGTATCGTGACTAATTTTTACTTAATTGATTCCTATAACGCATGATTTCAGCAAGCATTTCCCTCCGTGTGGCAAAACTAAACCAGCACGGAAAAATACTCCCTTTGAACAAAAGCAAACTTAACGAAAGCGATAGAAAAGAAAATGAGAGATCTTTGACAGCTCAAAGAAATTCAGTTGTCAATTCCTCGGTGCCGGCTGAATCCCACCCGCGAGTGGCGAAATTGTTAACAAATTAAGCAAAACAAATATATTTATACAAAAAAAAATAATAAGAATTTATAAAATTGTTCAGTGCGTTCTTTCGGTCAGTGCGTGTGTGATTTCCTCCGATTTTGTGCACCCGTCGCCCAGGTTTTTGCTTTTAAAAAAATGCCGTTTTTATCAACTTTGCAGTGTTTTAAATCTTGCTTTTTGTATGAACTACTCCACTTTTTTGAGAGAGAGGCATTCCTTACACATATTTTAATGAATCCACAAAGGAGCTACGAGAATCGGTTGATATTCTGGTAACTTTGACAAAACCTTTCAGTGTAACACTAATTAGGACTAGTAAAATGCGAAAATACCAAAAAAAAACACTCAACATTTTTTTGTCGCAAAGTGCAATATTAAAAACATTGCATAAAATAAAAATGCATTTGAGATCGCTTAACTTGGTATTTCGGGCAAAGTAATGTTGGAATATGTTCGTTGGAATGTGATTTCTTAGAACCAAGAAGAAAAGACATTCAAAGAAACTTTTTCCAACATTTGTCGAAGATAACAGTGGAAAACGGGAAAAAAATCAGGAAACAAATTAATGTTTTGTCATTTAATTGCCTACCAATGAAAACAATTTTTGAGTATTTTTATTTGGTTGGCAATTAAATGAACTAAAAATAGATTTTTTCCCATATTTTTAATTTACCTCCAACTGTTGTTGCTACTAAAAAAACTAATAAAAAAATAAAAAAAATTATTTACGATTTTTGAAAAAGTTTTGATACCGTTGTGTTAGTTTTAATGCCAAATAAACATTTTTCCAAATTTTGTCCCATAGTGTAATTTAAAAAATTATTTTAGGAACACTTTTAAAAAGTTGGAGTAGAACTTTGTTGAATCATCTTGAACCATAAATATTTCTTTTTTAATTTTTCATTACATATTTTTCTATGAATTGTTCATATATCCCTAGTAGCGTAAAATTACGTAAAAGTGTACAAAGGTGAAAAATCACTTCTAATTCCTAACCCTGAAGTAGTAAAAAAAAATTACAAAAATTCATGTTGAGCTTCATTAGTACACCGAACCAAAAAAATGCTAAAAATATCATCAAATCTGGCCGATAGTGATACATATCAAATTTGATACTACATCTTTATCATTTACATGAAATAGTGGGAAATTGATGGGATACCACTTAATTTTGATAAGGATCCAACGTAAATTTACATGAGAAAATTTACAAAAAAAAAATAATTACGAAAATTGAGAAAAAGAAAACGAGAAATGTATTCGTTTTAGAAACGACAAAAAACGAACACATAAAAATAAAAGATGTTTCATTCTATGTATGTCAAAATTGATATAATATGTGATGCTTATTATGATGCCTGAAAATGTCGCAAAAGAAATGAAAATAGATGCGAATTGCATTTCACCGGCTAATATTTCAATCTACCCCTTGTAAAATTTACGCCTTTCAATAATTTTGGATATTTTATAAAATTTACTGAACTTTAATTCACTGCAATTACGTCACTACACTAGAATTTGATGAAATTGAGCATCGAAAAACTAAATAATCACTTTCTCATGCATAATTTATCTTAGTGATCATATATTTCCACCCATAAACGCATTATTTTCATTACAAAATGTTTTTTTCACATTTTCTGTATTTGTGTGATTGTTTTGGCAGAGTTCTAAGCCGTCTAAAATTATCCAACGCCCGTTTTTTATGGTGGGACGGCTGAGCCGGCTGCGGTCGCATGTGTAAGTATGTGCATTCTGATCTTTATTTTCTATAAAATTACGGGAGTTAAGTAGTATTGATAGGATATTAATTGATAAGTAGTGCTGCAAGTTTGATGTTGTGAACTGATAATGCAGTGTAAAACGTGATACTATCAGTTTATTGTTTTTCATACCAATTTAACAAAAAAAGTATCAATATGATATGAAAAACGAATGGAATGATACAATTCTCATCAAATAAACCAATTTTGACATGAAATCAAAATTGAAAGGCAGGCAATTTCAATTTTACATGATTTTTTTATTTCAGTGTACAAAATAACAAAAAACTAGAGAGTGGACTATCTTCGGCTATACCGAAGCTGAAATACCCCCACACAGTAGGAAGAAGAACCTCGAACATAAAAAAAAGTGGTTTCAAGACCCCATTTTGAGCCATTTATAGGTACTTTTGGAGCCCGGACCATGTCCAAAATTCGTTTCTAAACATTTCCAATCAAATCCACAAAAAAAAAAAAAAATTGGTCTCAAGACCCCATTTTGACCCTTATATATGTAGTTTCGGAACCTCGGACCATGTCAAAAATACGTTTCTAAACACTTCCAATCGAATACAATCATAAAAAAGACTTGAAAAATGTTTACCTTTTTTTTCGGTGTATGGGAGCCACGCCCAGTTTTTATCCGATTTGGCTGATTCACGAACTTGTTCTCAGTATTCACGAGAAAAACATGTACCCAAAGTACATTAAGTTGCAATTGCACTTAATTTAGCTATTCCACGATAGTTTGTAATACTTGATTTGCTGCCGGATTTATGCACTGGTATTATGAGTGATGGTTTCCAGGACACTGGAAAGTTTCCACATGAAAGGGAATGTTTAAATAAAAAAGTGATCGGTACGCGATTTACAGCGTGTAAATCCGAAATTAGTTGAAATAATTGAAAAAAAACAAAAAGGAGGCAAAATAAAAGCTTTTTGCCTGCGTTTCAAATCCCTGCTTGCCTGTTGTCTGCATTGCCTACATTGACTGCTGTCTGCATTGTCTGTTGTCTGCATTTCCTACTCTCTTTGCTGCTTTGCTACAATTCATGACTTGATTTTTTCTGTTGCTCTCTACAATGACTTGTTCGTTTCGCTACATTTTCATAATTGAAACACAAAAAAGTCAAATTGCGCAGTTCTCTGGTTGGTTCTGAATCCATTCCTGGTACAACCGACTACATTCTTCTCCTTCATAAGAGTCGGTCCGTCCCGGTCCGACTGGGAGGAGCAGTGGCCACGGCAGAGGGATCAAATTCACTTTTATACTGACGGCTCCAAACTCGACACAAAGTCGGTGGAGGAGTCTTCTCTGACGAACTTAATGTAGGTCTCTCATTTCGCCTGCCAGACCCCTGCAGCGTATTTCAAGCAGAGGTGATGGCTATCAAAGAAGTTATGAACTGGCTGAATCGGAACGTAATATCTGCTCTGGATATTTTCACATGCAGTCAGGCCGTAATCAAATCCTTGGAGTCTGTCCTCCTAACATCAAAGGTAGCCTAGGACTGTCACATATCTATAAACGAGATGGCTACGCAGCGTAACATCCACCTCGTCTGGGTGCCGGGGCATAGAGACATTCCAGGCAACTGCAAGGCTGATGAGTTCGCAAGGCAGGGTACCACAATACAGCTTCTACCGGACAAGGTGAAGCCAGGTATCCCCCTCAGCACGCGCAAGCTAATACTTCGTCTTGATTCTATCGCTAAGACTAATAACAGATGGTCTTCTGGAACCACTTGTAACACAACAAGGCAGATCTGGTCGATGCTGGATCTGAATCGTTCAAAGAGACTCATCGCACTGCCTAGGACCAGCATCTCGAAGGACAGTCTCTGCGATCTGGACAGTCTCTGCGATCTGGACCTCTTTGAAAGAATCTTACTATATTCTTTGTTTTGTTAGTAATTATTTTTTGTATTAATAAAATATGGTACTAAACTCATAAAATGAGTATAAAAACACACAAAAGAACATATAATACAAAATTAGGTCTTTCTATGATATTCTAATTTTTTTATAGCATTTAACCATTTTGACGTTTTATAAACCCAAATGACGTTTTCTCAAAGCCAAATTGACGTGTTTCTGTCAGCATCACCTGGCATTACTGCTCCCAGTTGGCAAAAAGGAAGAGCTTGTGAACCTTCTCTATAAATATAATTTCTCTGCCTTCAATTATCTAAATAGTAGATTAATATTTCTGATTTATGTACTTATGAAATTTTTCCTGAATCGGTATCTGTCATAACATTTTTCTGATCATTTATTGAAAAGCTGGTGTCGTTTATATGTTGGAACAGTCCTATTGCCATATCTGTCGCTTTGTTACGAATCGATTTGGCGAATTCTCTGAAAAGAATAAAAACTAGTAAGATCATTATTTTCGGTCAAATCGAAGCAAAAATATTTTCCACATAAGCGCGGTAAAATTTGCGTATATACTTTTATTAGCTAAAATGTACGTTGCATTGCTTTGTTTTGTTTTTTTTTTGTCCAACTTTCTGTTTTTGTGTTGTTGTTTAGTCGTGGTGGGATTAAGGTTACCAGACGTACTCTTTTAAGGAGTACAGTACTCTTTTTTCGACCCTACTCTTTTTTACTCTCACTTTTTTCCCGAATGTACTCCTTAGTACTCTTTTTTTATTGCAGGTGTTTTTTTTTAATATAAGATATTTTGAAAATTTACTCAGTGTATTCATTCAGAAAATAATTCGTTATTGGAAGTATGGGAAATATTATCTTCTGTAGAAAATAGTTCAAATGAAAGGAAATTGGGGTAAACGGGAGACAGTCGTGAAACTGAGTGTGCAATCTTCAGTAATCGAGTTCTCCAATTCCTACTCTCACCTCCACGAATGGTGCCCTCTGGTTAACGTGAGTAACCGTTCTGAAGATGAGGTACCCAACCCCCATAGAAAGTTCGATCAGGTAATTGGCATGTGGAACGAAAATGGCGAGCTGCTAATAGAACCGTGCAACGACGCCGGTCTTGTCATTGGGGATCCCTTTTCCCCCATAAGAAATGCCACAAAGCCACTTGGGTATCTCCAGACAATAGAACCGAAAACAAGATTGACCACTTCTGTATAAGCAGGCTCTGGAGGGGAAGTTTACTGGATGTGCGCGATAAAAGAAGTGCTGATATCGCCTCGGACCACCACCTCGTCGCTATAAACCGCCCGAAGGAAGAAAGGGCTAACAAGAAGTTCGACCTAGAGAAATTTAAATCTGAAAAAACCAAACAAAGCAACTACAAGACTCATGGAAAAGAACGCTCGATTACGAAATCCAAGCTTCAGGAAAGTCATTTAAGGAGATAAAACTTATCGCGAAGGGTCGTATATATAGACATTTTTTATATTCAAAACAAAATATTTTTGACAATAATTGACGCGTACTCAAAATATTTGACAATTAAATTAATTAATGACAAAATGAACCTAGGAGAAAATGTATTAGAAATTATACAAGGATATCCAGAAGCTGAACTCCTTACAATGGACAATGAACCAGGATTCAGTTCAGTACAATTTTCAATTCAATGGAAAGATGTGGCATCGAAATACGATATTGTGATCCCAGGCATAGTACAACAAATGGGCAAGTGGAAAGAGTACATTATACTTTAATTGAATTTTCTCGTTGTATCAAAGAAGAATTTAGTCTTCTAGATGATGTAGAAGCAATTTATAGAGCAGTCAAGGAATATAATCGCACGATTCACTCTGTCACAAAAAAGAAGTGTTTTGAAGTATTATTTAATTAAATTCAGCATGAAGAAATGCCGGAATTACTAAAGAAGGCTTAAGAAATTGTCTTAAATCGAGAAAATAAACGAAAGATTCAGAAACATATGAACAAGGAGAAAGGTTAAGGAAATTTTTGATAGAAATGTGAGGATTGTTAATAGAAACAGAATAGTCTTTAAGGGCAATATACAAAACGTAAAAGGAAAATAAGGAATTTGTTTTATCTTTGTAGAATGTTCCATCTCGTGTTATTCACCTTACAAATTGTGACTGTAATGACAGACATTGTTGATTATACAAGAGAAGATGAGGTACTGATAGAAAATGGGGATGTACTATTGTACGATGATTACGGTGATATTTTTCGTATTAAAAATTTAACAAAGAAATTTTTACATGAAAGATTACAATTTCAAAAAATTCAAAACAATACGATTTTGATATTGTGAAGCAGAATTTGAGTCGAAAATTGAACTTATGAGACATTAATGGGACAATTACAAAAAAAAAGATTATAGATGTAAAAGAGGAACAAATGAATTAGGCAAGTTGTGTAAGTGGATTGGTATTAATAAATAATAATTTAAATGAATTAGTTGAAAACAAGAATAAACAATTTACCACAAATTCTGAAATCTTTAAGGCTATCAAATAATTGACCGAAATAATTCAAGATTTTATCGCGCTATTTTGAACTAAAACTTTATTTAAAAGTCTATAATCGAAAATCCCCACGCGATAATTAAATTCCCTATTTGCCCGAATAGCACAGTCGCGAAGCGTGGGATTTAAGACGACCCTCGCGGTATGGTATCCCCGTCCGAACGAACAACACGAACCCGCGTAAACCTGATAACTAAACTTTTAAAACCCTACACCGAAACTGCCGCAATATATATATATATATATAAGTATATATATATATATATATAAGTATATATATATATATATATAAGTATATATATATATATATATAAGTATATATATATATATATATAAGTATATATATATATATATATAAGTATATATATATATATATATAAGTATATATATATATATATATAAGTATATATATATATATATATATATATATAAAAGAAACGGAAATTTTTTTTCGACACAAAGAAAATAATACCGAACACAAACCCTTTTCAAAATTGACACAAAACGACCCAATACCCAAATATCAAAAATTATATTTGTTTAAACGCAATTGATTTGCGGGACCAGACCAACCTGTCTGAAATCCCTCGCACGATTCTTGCAGAATCTATTCACCACCTGGACTTCGATAAAATTCGATGTCCAGCAACAACTTGGCTCTGATGCGGGACAACACAAACAAAAAAAAAGGAATACGGAAGAGGGGGGGGGGGGGGGAACGGCCAAACAAATTCCAAGCAAACTACTTGGACGGAAACACTTCACCAAAACAAATCACGACCGAACACAACCTGTCCAACTCTATTCAATTCCTCAAATTCAAAACACTAAATGGCCGACTGCCACAAATAAAATAAAGCAAAATAAACACTAGCTGGCAAAACTAAACCAGCGCGCAAAAATACTCCCTTTGGAACACTTGTCCTCCAGCCACAGTCCGACGATGGCAACAGCTCCACTTCACCACTCCAAAAAAAAATACAATTTTTTAAAAAAAGACAGAAAGCTATCCAAATTTTGGAAACAAATAATTCAATTAAATTTAAAAAAAACCAAAGCTTTAACACTCTCCTTCTTCCCTGCTCAAAAAGAACTAAACGAAATTAGAATATATGAGCGCCTATGACGCTCACTTTCCATTTATCTTCCCACATACATAGAGTGCGGCTTACGCAGAAACCAGTGTCCGCAGTCGGGGCTTTACCCATACCTATATGCGAAAAATCTCTTCAGATTTTTCTAGGTGTGTTTGGCAAATTTACATATACCCCCCTGCACCCACCAAAATGAAATATACATTTTGGCGGCACTCATGTACGTATAGGCGAAAGCATAAATGTTCTCAAATTCCTCTACCTCAAACAGGTTTAAAAAGTACAAAAGCTTTAGTCCAGTTTTTGACAATTTACTATTGTAATGGCGAGGCTGGCAATACCTTCATCGGATCGCCGCCGCTCACTGAGCTAACTTAACGAAGCAAAAGCGAAAGAAAGGAGAAGAAAGCAAGAGAACTTTGACAGCTCAAACAAAATATTCAGTTTTCTTCTTCCGCGCGCCGGCCGCATTTCGCCCGCGAGTGTCGAATTTGTTTTGCTTAACAAATTAAGCAAAACAAATATATTTATATAAAAAGTGACAATCAATAAAATTGTGCAGTGCGTTAATTCGGTCAGTGCGTGTGTGATTTTGTTCCTCCGATTTTGTTCGCCCGTCGCCCCGAACAAAAGGGAAACATAAAAAAACAAAACAAACAATAAAAACAACAACATTCGTGTCGCGATTTTATACCGCGACAATTTAAATTGGGGTTCACATGTCAAATTAGTATTAAAAGAAAGAAATAATTATATTCTTAATGAATTGCAAACTTTAACAAATACAGTAACATTAGCCAAGGCAGGAATTTAAAATCCAACCATTTTGTACCTTGTGTTGTAATTTTTGAGGTATTTTAGCTTCTCCGATCTGTGATGGATTGGCGCTATGCACCACAATTAAGTGAGATAAGAAAAGAACGAAGTTCCAATTCAATCTGGTTTATTAGTGGCCAACGCGGCTCTTTTATATCTTTACTTAAAACTGTTGTCACATGCAAAATGATCTTCGTCTGGATTTTGAAAAAAAAAATCTGGACTTTTCCATTTTCAACTGGACATTCAAAGAAAAAAAGAACAAACTTGTTTTCAATTTAAAACTTAAATTCAAAAATAAACAAACTTATTTCAAAGTTGTTTTCCGATTATTTCAAAAATTTTCCAATTTATATTAAGTTTGCCAGACCTTGATTTAAAATCGTTCAACTTTATTTCAACGTTGACAACAGTTATTTTAAGTATTTCTCACTTCATTTCAACTTTGTTTTAACGTTAACAATAGTTATTTTATGTATTTTTCTCTTTATTTCAAAGTTGTTTCCATTAAGTGGAAAAAATTAAGGAGTAAATACGATCGTACCTGATTTTACTATGTTTTTTTTCCCTGTACCTCAATTAAATTACATAGCTTACTATGCAAAAAAAAGCACCTTTGCAAGTCTATACTGGCTGTAAGAAGTTTGTAACCGCCTTTATTACCTTCTCATAGGCATGCAACAAACATTTTAACTTTTGTCCCGCGCCAGAAAAGACCTGTAAATTTTTCTTTTTCAGTTTTGAAAGACGTTGAAAGCTTTAAAACTTCTGTTTAAAAACAATACAATTCTATTCTTTCCACAAATATTTTGTAGCTTGTAACGATTTACTGTTTTTAAAAGTGTGTAGAACTCTTTTTATAGTTTATAGTTTTATAGTTTAGTCTGACATTTTTGTGGTCGAAAGCAAAAAGCACTTAATTCGAAACAAAATTTCAAAATGGTTTACTTTTTAAAAAAAGGTTGTGTGATGTAGTTCCATAGAGGGTAAAAACGACTCAGAAGCCACCACGAGAAGGTGGCTGCACTTCGGGTTCCGCCCTCTCCCATCCCAACCGACCAACCATGAATGGGAAGACTCTTTCACTCCGAAAAGTCAGATTATGAGTCCGCGCTTGATGCCGAAATCTTTCTTTGTATTGAACTTAGGCATAATTTTTCTTGATCTGATTGTGGACTTAATGCACTCTTTTTGCAGCTTGGGTGACAAGTTTTACCGTTCTTTCCACCGCCTGTGTGTGACAAGGAAAGTCTCCGACCAAAGTCATGACCTTAGAACAGTCTTCAACACATGACTGAATGGCTTCGTCTGCTGTTCCACTCAAAATTGAAGGTTCAAATAGCGCCAATTTACCATTTCCGTGTACTGTGTTGCTTGAAAATTTAGTACAGGAACACGGAAAATGCGTAGGTCTGTGCCCCCCCTTCTCCAGCCGCAGCCTGCAGCCTCTTTGACAGAATTGCTTGAACTGACATTTTTCTAACTTCCTGTCTTTCGTCGGCCAACATGGACAGAAGAACATTTTCTTGGTGCGCAAAGTACGCATTATTGCTGCTGACCGGGTTGACAACATCACGGTGTTTCTTAGGCAAATACCTTGATCTCTCCACCATATCAAAAAGCAACTTGCTGCCATCGACAACGGAGTGTTTGATCTTGATAGCAAACCATGATGGGACGTAAACTTTCATGACTAAACGAACCAAATCTTTCAGATTAGCGGATTGCCTGGCCTTTCCTATGTAAAGACGAAGTATTCTGTTGGCTGCGGTTAGCCACCTTGAGTGTGAAGGAGGACCGGGGTCTTGCCTCGCTAGGTCCTTAGAACAAACTCCTAATTTAATGGCCATGGAAATGGCATACAGGTACTTCTGATCCTTACTCAGCTCTGTAACATCTACATCCGGCAAATCCACATCCAATTTTTTGAAGCTACATACAGGGAGGCTTTCAAAGAAAGTGTTAGGACCACTGGTGGTACCATCAAGAGAATGTATAAGGTGCCTCAGAGGCAACTCATTGAAATGGAGGAGACAAACAATCCATTGTAATGGATGTTTTAGTTCCTTCTCCAACAAACGAATTACACCACCCTTGTGTCCGGTGTTTACGTTAGTTCCATCGCAACCAACAGCAACAAGAAATTGTCTGGCTTAATTTTCATCCAAAAAGTTGAGGATGCATTTTGAAATGTCAATTGCTGTGCCCGATGTGGAATAACGTGGCCAATATAACACGAGCCTGGCTCTTGTACAAGTGATATGTGTTCCTCGGTGTGAATGCGCCGGTAGTATTTTGACCCTTCTTTTACTTGTACACCCAGAGAAATCTTCATGTATTTTAATTAACACTATTCATGTTAAATTTACATGAAAAATATTTGTACGCAAAACAAAAACAATTCCAAAAAACTACAACTACATTGACAAAAATCGAAGCAAAACGCACACATTCACAGAAATGAGAAAAAATTTCCGAAGCAAAACGCACACATTTACACAAATGAGAAATTTTTTTTTCGAAAATAAAAATATATTCGACTATTCTGTCAAATGGAAAATTTGAAAATAAAGAGAAGAAATTTTTGAATTTCAAAACAAATTTGTTTTTGTCGACCTTAACGAAAGAAGCTCAGTGGCACAGCGTGTAGATGCGGAACTTATAAACTTTAGGTCCCGTGTTCGAATCTCGTCTGAGTTGAAAAAAGTTTTTTTTAAATAGAAATTTTTAGATTTCAAATTCAGATTGGTCTTTGGACGACATGAATTTATGAAGCGCAGTACCACAGAGGGTAAAGTGATAAACTCAAGATCCGAAGGTCCAGCGTTCAAATCCAGTTCAGTGTGAAAAGGTATCTATTCGAAATGGTAATGTTAATTTGAAAATAAGTTAAAGAATGGTAAATAAGGAGGAACTGTGGCTTACAATTTTATAAAAAAAATTTAATTAAAAAAATTTTTTCCGGTACGGGGACTCGATCCCCGTACTTCCGTTTATGAGGCCGACTGCCTAACCCCTGAGCTACCGGCAATGATTTGAATGAACGCATATTTACCAGTTTTCCCAGTTCAATCACAAACCTCTTCACACGTACACGTACACATATAGGAGAGTGTCATTTTTAACAATAGCATCTTGTTAAAACAACCTGAAAAATCGGTTTGAAAAATATTAACCACAAAATTGGTTAAAAATTGGTTAATTTAACACGATTTTTTCTCTGGGTGTACACTAGATTTATCCTTACGGCCGTCAAAGTAAAGACCGCGATGTGGGTTTTTGGTAAAGACATCAGCAGGGGTTTTGCGCTGTCGGGAGTGGGGTGTTCCTTAACCCAGTGTAGGAATTTGCCGTATTTGCACCAATTCACAAAAATTCCACCTTTTTTGTACCTCGTTTTCGGGGCTTCTATGAAAATCCCGGTTCGACCAATCGCATTCATGGTATGTCGAGACACATTTTATGACCCCTCGATCTAAAATATTACCATACCGACCTTCGGGTCGCCGTGCAAAACTACTAGCAAATTTGCACGTTTTCATGAAAATTTCAAAATTTTAAGGGCGCTGCGGGGATAGTAAATATTATCCGATCGGACTGAAACTTTTTGTACATTTGGGATGGTTTCACAACTTTTCCTCACCCCCCATCATCCAAAATATGAAAAAATTGATTTTCGATACACTCTAGTATACAGTCTTATTCAATTCATGCTTAATTACTTTAGAGGATATAGTCTTTGGCCGCAGAAATATTTCAGATTGTATGAAATCAGCCATCATTATACTTAAGGTAAGGAACCTAAGTTATTTAAATGGCTAAATCTCATTGAAAAAAATAAAACTATTTGACAGAAAATTATAAAGATAACTTTATAATAAAAACGCCATTAGGTTATTAGGACTTATTTTAGTTTTTTTTTACTGAGAAATATCAGAGAAAATTTTGTCTGGACAAATTATTGAAAAACTGGACTCTGGACACATGACAAAAAATCTGGACAATCCAGACGAATCCAGACCGTGTGGCAACCCTACTTACACTACAATAATATAATATAATTGGGTTCTGCTTTTCATTTGCACCCGTTGCCCTGAGTACGCTAATTTGGTCTTGACGAATTGTGTCATAGGACGGTCACCGAAATTGAGTACATTTCAGCATACACTCAATTGTTGTTGACAACGTCCAGAACCATTTGTGCATATTGGGTCAGCGTACTCAAAAGTGCAGCGCTAGCATATCGACACATTGTCGGTGCATTTGTACCAATTAGGGTTGCCACACGGTCTGGATTCGTCTGGATTGTCCAGATTTTTTGTCATGTGTCCAGAGTCCAGTTTTTCAATAATTTGTCCAGACAAAATTTTCTATGATATTTCTCAGTAAAAAAAACTAAAATAAGTCATTTATTATAAAGATAAAGTTTTCGTTTTTATTATAAAGATAAAGTTTTCTGTCAAATATTTTTATTTTTTTCAATTACTGCTAATGAGTTTTTAGCCATTTAAATAACTTAGGTTACTTACCTTAAGTAGAATGATGGCTGATTTTATAAAATCTGAAATATTTCTGCGACCAAAGACAATATTCTCTTAAGTAATTAAGCATGAATTGAATAAGACTGTATACGTCATTCTAAACATTTTTCGGAGAGTCTTCTGAAATATTTATGGAACTACACCACACCACACAACCTTTTTTTAAAAAGTAGACCATTTTGAAATTTTGTTTCGACTTAAGTGCTTATTGCTTTCGACCACAAAATTGTCAGACTAAACTATAAAACTGTAAAGAGTTCTACATACTTTTAAAAACAGTAAATTGTTACAAGCGGCCTTTTTGCTAAATATTTGTGGAAAGAATAGCATTGTACTGTTTTTAAACTGAAGTTGTAAAGCTTTCAACGTCTTTCAAAACAGAAAAAGACAAATTTACAGGTCTTTTCTGGCGAGAGACAAAAGGTAAAATGTTTGTTGCATGCCAATGAGAAGGTACTAAAGGCGGTTACAAACTTCTAACCGCGCCAGAATAGACCTGTAAAGGTGTTTTTTTTTGTCATAATAAGCTATGTAATTTAATTGTTTTTTTCAAAGTGAGGAGTGACCAATGTATATCCTTCCATATTGCTATCCAATTCCTACTTTACTATTTCTTAAAATAATGCCATTAAAATAAAAAAAACTTTCCGATTTTTTCTTTGAATGTCCAGTTGAAAATGGAAAAGTCCAGATATTTTTTTTCAAAATCCAGACGAAGATCATTTTGCATGTGGCAACCCTAGTACCAATGAAATGTAGGCATGTATGTATACACTACAACCTTAACGAACTAAAAAACATAACAAGACATGAAAATCGAATTGGAAAAATTTACTTAACTGACTTAATGGACGCATCAGAATTTAAAATAGTACAGAATAAGGATGTCATTGTAATTTATATAAAGTATCCAAAAATTAAATATGATTGTAATCTTTATGAAGTTTATGCCATAGCGCAAAAAGATGGAAAAAAATATTGTTTATCGGAAATTTTAAATAAAAAGAAAAGCCAAGGCAAAAGAATCAAAGAAAGAAATATGGAAATTGACAAAATAAAAGAAGGAGCAATATTAATTTCTGAAAAACATAATGTCGAAAATCAACCATTGGAAGGAATATATTTAACAACTTTTGAAAATACAACTATTATTGATAACTAGTTAATTTGCCCGGGAAAAAACACACTAATTTGAAAAATTAAATGATTACTAAATATATTTTGTATATTTATTTTTGTTGTAGGAAATTTTTGTGATAATAAGTGCTTGTATTTGATCATGTAATGTTGTGATAGGACTTTCATTTGATAAATTTTGCAAAGAATAGAATGACATTTTTTTGATGATGTAATTAAATTGTTACATTAAAAAAAAAAATTAATTAAAGACAAAAGATTAAAAAAAAAATATGAAGTAATGGATTTAAAAAAAAAACTATCACCGCTGGCGGGCTTGAACCTATGAAATGTAATTTTTTCTATAGAAATTTGTGAAATATGTAAATTTTTATTAAATTTTGTAAACAGAAACCTACGAGCGGCGCCGGGCTTGAACCCATGCATGCCGCATACAAAGCGGAAGCTCTACCCAACTGACCACATCCAGCTATAAAATTACTTCAGCTAATGGCGGTTAGGTAGACCAAGCCGTATGGTGAGCTCCATAATTTATATATACACATAAAAAATTGTTTGTGAAATATGTGAACTTTTATTAAATTTTGTAAGGATTATTGCCACCTTTAAGGAAATAATACTGCCACAAGGCTAGCGTTGCCACCTAACACTGTTGTCACGGCTAAACATTTTTTCCGATTGTCAATTATTTTTATTGCATTGGATTTTTCCAATTTTTTATTTTCGTATTATGTATTTTGATGTTCTAAAACCGAATCTGAAATCTTTTTTTGCCGCAAAAATCTGCTTTCCGAGATATACAATTTTTTAAGTTTTGATTTCCCCTCTTACAATTTTTTGAGTGACTTCTAAGAAAGGTGTCTCCATTAATTTTGTAGAATTTTTTTTTGGGGATTTTAAAATTTTTATTTGTTTTTATGAATTTTCTCACCTCAAACAAATATTTTTTATTCGAATATCGCATTTGCAAAAAATATTTTTGAGTAAGTTTCGCGGAGGCTGCGGTATTTCGCGTTGATGTGTATGGACCTTAATGTTGTACTGGGAATATATACAAATAGGAAAGTGTAATATAAAAATCTAATACACCACCGTAATAGGTGTAAATAGTGTTAGGTGGCAACGGTAGTCTTGTGGCAGTGTTATATTCTTAAAGGTGTCAACTTTAGGTCGATACTAGCTAAAGGTATTGTATAAGTCAAATTGGCTTTGGCTACTTCATTTTACTTACAATCGCTGTGTTGTGGGTTCGATTCCTCACCAGGGCGGCTAACATTTATAAAAAAAAATATATATCTGTGAATATATTGTAAGTGACTCTGGTTCCTGCTCACGACGGCAGCGTCGTGTGGACAAAAACCACCAAAATGGCTAACATTTAATAAAAAAGAATGTTAACAACTTAAAAAAAATTTTTAGGTGAAGTTGTAAATTTTGAATCGGTTAGCGTTAGGGACAGACAGACAGACAGATAGACAGACAGAAAGACAGACAGAAAGAAAGAAAGACAGACAGACCTGGACAAATATATATATTAATATATAGTTCACCCAAAGCAAGTAAACATTTTTTTGTTTTTTACCAAAATTCTTTCAACAACATTTTAATTAAAAAAATTCAATTTAAAAAAAATATTTTTTTTTGGGTTTTTACGTAAATACAGAAGCTATTTGGTTTTTTATTTTCTACAATTTTGGGAACATAGCATGATTGTGTTTTAAGGCCGAAGCCGAAGCCGATACTTAAATAAAAAAAAATGTCCGAGGATGTACTTTGTGGCAACTGTAATCCCGTGCCACGCAATTTGAGGCGAAATTCACTCAATATTCGATGATTACTAAGTTAAATTGGAATCATATTTTTGGTTTTGTAGGCCTCTTATGTCCTTTTATGTCCCAAATACACAATTTTACATTCAAGTCTCAAGAAAATCAGTAAGACCGTTTAGATGTGATGTGGGCTAGAAAATCGTATCGTAAAAAATTAGTTTTGGTTTTCGGTGTCGCAAAAATAAGAAAAACTAGAGAGTGGACTATATTCGGCTATGTCGAAGCTGAAATACCCCCAAACAGTAGGAAGAAGTACCTCGAACATAAAATGATGTGGTCTCAAGACCCCATTTTGATGCACCTATAAATAGTTTTGGAGCCCGGACCATGTCCAAAATCCGTTTTTAAAAATTTCCAATCAAATCTAAACATTTCCAATCGAATGCTGCAATAAAAAAGACTTGAAAAATGTTGACCTTTTTTTTCGGTGTATGGGAGCCACGCCCAGGTTTGTCCGATTTGGCTGATTCTCGAACTTGATCTTAGTATTCACGAGAAAAACATGTACCCAACGTTTCAAGTCGACATCTCCAAAACTACGACCGCTATCTTGCGGACGGACGGACGGACAGACAGACGGACGGACAGACGGACATGGCTAAATTGCTGATCAAGAATATATATCGTCGCTGGGCTTACAAAAAGAGTTATGTATTTTTCATCAACTTTTCAGGAGAGCAAAAAAACTGATTCTTTGTGTCCTTACGCATTATTTTGAAATTGTCATATTTTTAAAAAATTCCATTAACTACAAGAGCTGTATGGAAAAAAAATTCAGTTGTTTGACCGATTCCGACGTGCAACACTTTAGGGCCTTAAATCATCACATAACTCTTTTTGATAAAGAATTTTAATTCGATTTCGGTACAACGGAATTTCATGAAATTTAGATCCAAGACAAAGGTATGGCCTAGCCGCAATATGATAAGATATGGGCTTGATTTGTTAACTGGCTCCTCCCATTAATGGAATTTCGCGGAAATGTTTTATTGGGCTTATCAGATATTTAATGATGCAAATTGGGTCGTGAGCAAACATTAGCACTAAAAATCTGTAACGAACCTCTACCCTAGATAGGCAATGTCTATGGCTATCTGTCCTCGCAGCCGATGCTGCATACATATCCGGCCGTGCTCAGGCAAATGGGGTGGGGTGGCTGCTGAAACAGAACTCGAGGAGGTCGCAGTATTTAAACTCGAATGCAGACGGACAATCAAGATGGATCGACTAACCGGAAAATGAATTTGTCGAATTCAATAACGTAGCAACAAAAAAAAATTAAAGCAAACTATTGACTCAAAAAAAAACCCAGGAAACTTCTGACATTACACGATGACCACGAAGGCGCTTGGTGTAGTTAGACCTTTAATGTCTATACCCGCTCAACCTGCTAATACTATTTACAGTTTTCATATTAGCCCACTTTCTTCTTATGCTTACCCCTAAACCATTGCTTCACCTACTGTGTTCAAAAATTAAAAGGTTAGAGCATCATTTTTAAATTCTAATACAATTTCAATTCATGTATTTATTCATATTCTGGTATATCGGTAAATCACGGAAAAAAACTTATTTTACAAAACCATAGGTCATTAGCAATTCATTAAGCATTTCGAAAATGGTGTATTTAGTTTAGTTAATTAAAAGTACTAGTAGTACTTTTTAAATCAATTCCTATCCCTTAGTAATTATCAAATTTTAAATTGTCTTTATTGTATTCTAACCATATCACCAAATTCTCTTCTTTTTCGTATTAAATTTTTTTAAAACAACTTCCAAGCTACATTTTTCGATCGAAAATATATCGTCGTACTCATTCTCATGCACTTCGTCGAAGATGTGATGGCAAACTCCAAAGTATGCACAACAAAATTGGCAATAGCCAAGAGTTACCATCTGTCATCACACCTTACGAACGATCGCACTCTGAAGTAGATTACAGCGAGAATAAAAATAAATAGAAACAAATTATATGAACATACCAAAAATTTGACTTACATGTTTCACTCTTACGAAGTCGTCAGGCGCCTGAAGAAATCTGGTGTAAGTCGTCGTGCTCTAAAGTGTGAGAATTATTAGTCTATCCCTCTCTATTAGTTCTCGCTACAAAACTCTTATATTTCCTATCTTTCATTCATGCTCTATACATTTTTTTTCTTCCTTCTATTTATTAAGTTATTTAAGAGTATCTTTTGATCCTAATGATTAGGCCAATAATTATCATCAGAATAAGCATCGCCAGTGGCGGTGCATATTTTGAGTTTGGAAAATTTGGTGATTATCCTACTATAGAAAATTTTTATATTATAATGATAATTAAACGGATGAGTTATTTTTACGTTATACGTGTGCATGATGTGAATCTACAATAAGGGAATACATTTTCTTATTTAACTTTAAATTAATAATTGATCCAAAAGTATACCAAATATAACTTTATGGTATTTGGGGAAATTATTTTCTGATTTTATTCAATTTTAATATTGTATTTGTATTAGTTCGTTTTTAAACTCTTTTTCTTTTTTTTTATATACAACAAAAACTAATGATTAGGTTTTAATTTTATGTACTCATCGTGCTTTGAACATTTGTAATAGAAAATATGAATTTACACATATGAAAAAACTTTGTAGACTTTTTGTTAGCAGACTTTTTGTTCGGAACACTGGAAGCTTCAGTGTTCGGGGTCTCCGAGATACACGTGTTTCACTGCTCCACTCGAAGAAGGGAATCTCGAAGGGCCTCTGACCACGCTGTATTTCCGAGAATGATGATGCGGCACCAGGATGGTGGGGGGAGATCAGATTGTCTTGAAACCGGTGTAATTGTAAATCGATGTACAATATTTATTGCTATTATTTCATTGTTTTAAAGTTTCGTTGGGCTAATCACCGCCAAAGCCAAATGTTCTCGCCTGTTATTTTAGGTCGCGCCAACCGTATGTTGTTTTCGATGGCGCGTGCGATAATTCAATATTTATTTTTTTGACTTGATGAATTGGTGAAAATATTGCTTTTAAAGGAACCGACACATTCGAGAATTGTTTTTCTTCACAAAGTAAGTTCAGAAATCTTTAATGTTTTTATGATCACGCTCGATTTGTGATCTTCACTCTATCGCGTGTTTAGTCGGAAGATGCCGGATATGTTCTCCCTTTGGTAAGGGTTTCTGTGTACTTTTTAGCTATTTGTAGTAGCAAAATAGTTGCCCAATATGTTTGAATTGCATTTAACAATAGATAGTGAGCACTACAAATGTTTGAAGTACAATTTTCGTACAATTTTGTTCAGTTAAAAATAAAATTTTGGAATTTTTAATTATGAAAATAGATATACCCTCACAACACAGATACATTTCGTGATATTGCAAAGAAATGGATCTGAGAACAGTCGTTAACGAAAATAAGTAACACAAAATTACCATACATCCTTGGCATGATAAGTACCAATCGATTTTCCCAAACGATCTTCTAATTCGTAATATGAATTTCCAAGCTGTTTCAGTACGCGTTATACCCTTTGGAGCAAGTTTTGCATTGAAGTTATTCAGTAAGTTACTCTGAGCGAAATAGCGTCTTATTACATTTTGGACAACATCAAAGTGCCTAGTTCTGTCTCGCAAATTGTAAGTATTTAAATTCTTCTCGTAAGCGGCTTTTATTTTCAACTTTATTAAATTACGTAAAACAACAAAATCATCGATACGATCAATTTTGGCTTCTGGCTCAGAAAGCATTTTTATGTTTTTCAAAACAGCGTAATCGTTACCATGGGTGAGCATATTTTGGCCAAAGACGATTTGATAAGGTGTTGAGCCGATAGTTGAGTGAATACTATTTCGCAATGAACAATTGATACTACTTAAATAGATATCCCAATATTTTTGGTCTTTTCTGATGAATGACCGTAAAGCTGCATTAATAGATCGGTTAACGCGCTCTGATGCATTGGATTGAGGCGAGTACACCACTGTGCACACGTGTTTAAAACCATATTTTAACAGAAAATTTTCGAACTCTTTACTCTTAAATTGACTTCCATTGTCACTCACTACACTTTCAGGAACGCCAAAACAATCAAAAACATCAACTTTAAGAAAATCAATAATATTTTTCGAAACAAATTTTTTCAGTGGCTTCAAAAAGGTGAATTTAGAGAAGTGATCTAAAACGATCAAAATGCCAATATTACCCCGTTTGGATCTTGGAAAGGGCCCAATAAGGTCAATATAGATTCTTTGGAATGGTCTTTCTGTTTCAACCATTTGTCCCATTGGCGGTCGCAAAACTTGAGTGGGCGTTTTCGATGTTTTACACAACTCACATTTCAACACGTATTTCCGCACGTCTATTACCAAACCTGGCCAATAGAATTGCCGTCGTACGCGTTCGATTGTTTTCGCGATTCCTCCATGAGCGGATGTTGGCGTATCGTGGGCTGAGTAAATCACTTAATTTCGCAACTCAACAGGTACAATCAATTTCCAGGATTCCGATTCATCATTATCTCCCTTTGTAAAATCAACGCGGTGGTATATAAATTTGTCTATTATTTTAAAGTCTGGAAATTCGGTTTTAAAAAATTTTTTCTCACAACTCTTTATATTCCCCTATGTCAAAACTTTCGGAATCTAAATTAATTGATGGTAAAACTTCTAATTCGATGGTTTCAATTGAATCCTCATTTTCAAAAGCACGTGATAATGCGTCCGCTACGATATTATCTCGGCCCTTCCTATGCTCTACTGTGAAGTTGAATCCGTGCAGTTTCAGTGCCCACCTTGCCAACCTTCCACTCAGATCCTTCTGACTCATTAGCCATTTAAGACTAGCACGGTCCGTCACCACCTTAAACTCATGTCCTTCAATATAAGGGCGATACTTTTTGATCGCAAGCACGACGGCTAGACACTCCAGTTCAGTGACGGTGTAGTTGAGTTGGGCTTTATTGGTTTTCTTGGACATAAAAGCTATAGGTTTTTCGTCGCCGTTTTCATCGACTTGTGCCAACAGTCCACCTACACCGTACTTACTGGCATCACATTGGACGATGAAAGGCTTGGTGTAATCCGGGTGAGTGAGAAGTGGCGCAGAGGACAACTTCAAGTTTTCAAAAGCTGATTGCACTTCCGCATTCCAAGTAAACGATTTCTTTTTACTTAATAGTTCTGTTAAAGGAAATGTTACAGAGGCGTAATCCTCTATGAAACGTCTGTACCAACCAGTCATCCCAAGGAATTTTCGAATTTGACGAACTGTTTTGGGCACAGGGTATTCGGATATACCACTGACTTTTTCCGAATCAACTTTTAATGAACCTTTCCCAACTATAAAACCTAAATATTTGACCTGGCATAAACCGAACTTACTTTTGTTTATATTTATGGTTAGACCCGATTTTCTCAATAAAGAAGATAATTCCAACAGATGAATTAAATGTTCCTCATACGACTGCGACACCACCAACAATTCATCTAGATACACAAAAACAAAGGATTTCAAATGGTAGGGTATCACCTTGTCCATTAGCCTGCACATAGTCTGTGGTGCATTGCACAAACCGAATGGCATACGAGTGAATTGGTATAATGGACGATTTGGAACAGCGAAGGCAGTTTTCGGTCGGGAATTTTTTTCCAAATTAATTTGCCAAAAGGCATCCTTTAGATCGATCTTTGAAATGCAGTTCACAGGCGTTAGCCTTGAGATCAAACCATCAATGTTAGGGATAGGGTATGCATCTTTTGTTGTAACCAAATTTAATTTTCGAGAATCTAAGCAAAATCTAACTTTATCCTGCTTAACAATTAAAACAGTAGGCGAAGACCAAGGGGATCCTTCCGCTTCTTCAATTACTCCTAGCGCTAGCATTCGGTCTATTTCTTTGCATAACAACCTTTCCATCGCTGGAGGATAATACTTTTGCTTAACAGGAGTAGCGTATCAATGCTATGCTCAACCAGGGATGTTCTACCAAGACCTTGTATTTCAAACGAGGGAAATGTTGCAATGACCGCGTCGAGTCTTCTTTTTTCATCAAAAGTTAGAGAAAGTAAATCTGGATCGATATCTTCATGTGTGATTTCGTTTATTGAATAGTTTGTGGCTACTTTTAAACCAAAGAGTTCCTAGAAATCAATACCACAAAAATATTCTGAGTAAGGGATGGGGCCACCAAAAAGTCTAATTTTTTGTTTTTATTTTCAAAACACATTTCCACAACAATTATACCTGCCACTAATTGCTTCTGTCCGTCCGCTGTTCTTACGTTACCTACAAGTTTTCTAAACGAGTTGTTGTTTGTAATTATAACTTGTGCTAAATCGCCGCCAATACAACTTTTGTTGGCTCCAGCTAAGAGCGAAAGAAACGTTTTACCGAATATTTCTAAGGTTATATACGGTCGAATATCGTAAGCTTTGTGAACGATAGAAGAAACGACAAAATTACTATATTTTTGTACATTTGCCAAAAGTTACGCATACGTCTAGTAGATCGTTGCAAGTCTTTGTATTCAACACATTCAGAAAAGATTTTGGCGCGAATATTGTTATATTCGGCTAACCTTACATGATAAGGCCTACACAACGGATGGGTTAAAGTTACTGTAGATTTGTTAACAATCGTTCACCTGATAAGACGTGTTTTCTTTCGAGCGCATAAATTTACAAATTAATACCGCGACATGAAAAAGTGCAATAACCGCAATTTGAAATTTATGAAATTTGTTTCGCGTCAATTAAAAAAACCATTTGAGTCAATAAACTGAAAAGTGCAATTGGACAATTTTACCGTTCACCAAAGTGCGCTGCTGACCCAATAAACTGAATAAGTCAATCAATTAAAAAGTGCAATTCGACAATTTTACCGGTCATCGACGTGCGCGGCTGACCCAATTTTTGAAACAATTTTTTGGTGATTCACAATGAGTTTCAATTTCAAGTGCAGTTTGGCAAATTGTTGCGCTTTTGATAATACCTCGAAATGGGTTATCTGCAAAGCTTTCTGCAATAGGAAACTACATGGTGCTTGCATGGATGCTCCTAGAGACTGGTACAACCCGTACATGGAGAAGCACTTCATATGCAGTGATTGCCAGAGTATGGAACAGCTACTCAAGTGTATGTATGACAACATTGTCGGATACATCGCTAGCCTGAATAAAGAAAAGGATGATTTTCTTTCAAAACTTAAAAATCAAGCGATGACAAATGATGAAAGCTTCAATGATATGGCCAGGTCGTTCGACAACCTAACATCATCGTTGTCAAAATTAAATCCTGAAAAGGCAAGTGTAAAACACATAACATCACTTGATAGCCGGCAAGCAAAACTTTTCCTGGAAAACGAAAAAATGAATGCCAACTTTGAGTCGTTACGTACAAGTATCGATATTTCCCTTCAATCACCCTCTAATGCTCCAGCCACTTCTACACACACAGACCCTTTGTTGGAAGTATTGTTTCACAAAATCAACGACATCAGCGACGAGCTTACTGCAACTCGTTCCACACTGTTAGAAATTATCAATGTAATTCACCACTCACCATCCCCACATAACGCAACCATTCACGACGTAACAATTCACGAAGAATTAATTCTTGCTGAATTAATGGAAACTGAGGATCCTTTGACTACATCCAACAAACCGGCTCAAACCTCCGTGCCAGCTGTAACTCCAACGGCTCCTGAAATTCGGGAGACTCCGGCTAACCACACACACTCCCCTATTAGACTTATCAACTGTTTCGGAACGTCTTGGACACCTTTTGAATGGGACAATAGGATAAACAAACTGTCCAGAGAAAACCTAACGCAGTTTACAACGCTTTTCGTTAAAGGCGCTCCACAACATTCGGACATACTTTGGATGAGAAATTTTTTCCAGAAGACTTTTAAAATTGCCATAATCGACTGTCAAAAGTTTTCATCCAAAAAGCACTGCAGTTTCAAACTCAAAATTCCCACTAAATACGAATGGCTATTTCGCGTCTCCTCTAATGATGTCTTCAAAAAGGATGGGATGAGTTTCACAAAATGGATTGATAAGCCAACAACATTTAAACGCAACATTCAAACAAAATCTAAGTCTATAACGCAAAGCACGTCCCAAAACTCTAATTGGAGTTTTAAAATACGTTTCCAATTTACTCCCCTCATATAAAAAAAATTTCATCTTCAGCTCAAATGTCTTCTTTTCCCTCTACGTCATCTTCAAATTATAAAAATTTTCTTCTAAACCCCAAAAATAACAAAAAACCTACCAAAAATAATAAAAAACCTACCAAAAAAATTTCGACTTTATCCAGTACCAGTGCAGACCAAATGTCCATCTTCCCCTCTACTTCTAATACATTGCCATCCTCCTCTATCTGTAATAATTTTCTTCGAAACTATGTTACTAAAGAAAAACTAACTTCATCCAATCAGACTTCTTCCAATCCTAAACGTGGTAGAGTATCATTCAATCTTGAACCGGATCCTATTGCTCCCTCGACTCAATCAACTATCGCTACCACTCCCCCCTGTACATCGGCATATCCAAATTTTATTTGTTCCCATGTGCTCAACCCTACACCATCCTCATAAAAGTCGAAGTCTCAAATTTCGTCTGACATACCCCCAACTTTTTTAGATCCTCTTCTCCCTCCCACTGTTAAATTAACTAAACAGCTAGTCGAGCACAGTGATGATAGCCGCTATGTATTATCTCGATTAAGGGATCGTAGAATATGTAATAACGTCCGTCTATATCTTGCCTACCTACGTAATAAATCAGATACCACCTGTGTTGATGGTATTACTAAAACTAGCGTCATGGTCTCAATTCATTCAGAAGGTCTTCCACAAATCTGCTTGAATTGAGTCAATTATTTACTCGATTTCATGAAAGTTTAAATATCTCACCCCAAGAAGTTACAAATGACCAACATTCGCCTCGCATATAAGCTCCAAACGTATTTCGCATCTTCAAAAATCGCGCTCTAACTTGAAAAACTATTATTGCTCCTAACCTTCATTCTTCCTCTATAAATCTTGATAGACCTGCTCCCCAGTTTGTATCCTTATATTATCAAAATGTAAGAGGCCTTCGAACCAAAATTGCATCCGTATTTCTCAATTCACAAAAGCTTCCCTATGATATTTTTTCTCGCATTGAAACAAATCTTTCATCTGACTATAAAGATGCAGAATTATTTGCATCCGACTTTGTAGTGTTTCGCGACGATGGTCGGGACAAAGATGTAAATTCACACGGTCGTGGAGTTCTTCTAGCAATAAATAATCATTATGACCCTACTTTAGTAAAATCGTCGAACACTACAGATTTTGAGTTTATTTGTGCCAAAATAGCTGTCTCAAAACGATACCTATACATTTTTTGCTGCTACATTCGTCCCTCACAACCAATACACGGTTATCAATTGGCCATAGATGCCATCGACTCTATATCAGATAACGTAAACCCATGCGATACTATCGTAATTTTGGGCGATTTCAACCTGCCTAATCTTCAATGGGCACCATCTGATGATGATACGCATTTCCTCGATGAAAATCCATCTTCAAGTAAAGAAATCCTCTTTACTGACTGTCTGTCTGACTCTGGATTCTTCCAACTTAGCGGAACCACTAACAACCTAGGCAGATTACTCGATCTGGTTTTTTCTTCTAACGTTGACAACTGCATAGTTTCAGAAAGCAGTCACCTCCTATCTACTTTAGACCGTTATCATCCACCCCTATCTCTTGTATTTTCCTACGATAACGATTCCGAAAAGGTACCGACCGAACTCACATTCAGTTTTAATTTTCGTAAGACTGATTTCGAAATACTGAACAATTTGCTTCGCAACATAAATTTTAACCATATTATTGATATTAGCCGCAATAATATCAATCATGCTCTTGAATTTTTCTACAGCGAAATCTATAAGTGTTTTGCAAACTGTGTGCCATTTGTGCCAAATAGAAGTTATTCGTCATCCCCACCCTGGTATAACAAAGAATTGCGCTCACTGCGTAATACAAGAAACAAATTATGGCTTGTAATCTAAAATCTCGGTCTGACTCTGACTTTTCCAACTACCAAGGCGTCTATACCAGTTTTTCTGATCTCTGCGAGTCTCTATATCTCGATTACCTACGAAAAATGGAATCTTGTTTAATTTCGGACCCTAAGCGTTTCTACAACTTTATCAATACTAAGAGAAAATCAGATGGTTTCCCGTCCACACTAAAACTTTCTGATATATCCTCAGCCGACCCCAAATCAATTGCAAACATGTTTGCTAAATTCTTTAGCCAGTCATTCGCCTGCCATAATTCAGTACCTGATACTGATTATTTTTCTTATATGTCCACATGTTCTCAAACTTCAATGTATTCGGCTAACATATCAATTACATCGGTAGAAGAAAAGATAGAAAAACTTAAGAATGAATACTCTCTTGGCCCTGATGGCCTTCCGTCAATTGTCTTGAAGAAATGTTCCGATGCCCTGGCAGCTCCCCTCACCGCTCTCTTTCAGTCTTCTGTCGCACAAGGAGTTTTCCCTATAATGTGGAAGAATTCTTACATTACTCCTCTTCACAAGAAAGGATGCAAGAATGACATTCTAAATTATCGACCTATAGCTAAACTCTCTTGTATACCTAAATTATTCGAAAGCATTATTTATGATACTATGTTCTTCCATTGCAAAACTATTGTCTCCCCGGCTCAGCACGGATTTCTGAAAGGAAGATCGACCACCACAAACCTAACGGAATTCGTTTCTAGAACTCTTCGTGCTTTAGAAGACGGTAAAGAAGTCGATGTTATTGCTACCGATTTCAGCAAGGCTTTCGATACCATTTCGCATGAAATTATCTATCTTAAAATTAAAGCCTATGGCTTCCAACCAAGTTTTATCATGTGGATCAAATCTTATCTCGAAGAACGAAAATATATGGTTACTTTCAGATCTTCTATATCCGATCCCTTTATTGCTACATCTGGTGTCCCCCAAGGTAGCCATCTCGGTCCTTTAATATTCGTCCTGACAATAAACGATGTGGATTATGTCATCAGAAATTCTCATTTATCAGTCTATGCTGACGACATGGAAATCTCTAGAACTATATCAACTACTTCAGATTCTCCGCCATTACAATCTGATTTAAATAGGTTTTCAACTTGGTGTACGAAAAATTTCTTAATGCTTAATGTCACCAAGTGCCAAACTATAACATATTCCCGTAAACGTCTTCCTCCACCTCCCAGAATGTACCTACTTTGCAACGAGCCTGTACCACTAGTGACAGAATTGAGTGACTTGGGCGTTATCTGTGACAGAGAACTTAATTTTCGCTCCCATATTGATAATATAGTAAAAAGACCAAATTCTGCATTGGGTTTTGTTAAGCATTGGTCCAAGGAATTCACTAATCCATATGTTACGAAATCACTTTACTTTACCTTTGTTAGGCCAATACTTGAATACGCTAGCCAAGTTTGGTCTCCTTTTAGACCTACTCACTCCATGAGAATTGAGGGTATACAGCGCAGATTCATTCGTTTTGCCCGACGCGGTCTTCCCTGGGACGACCGTTTCCACTTGCCTCCTTATGTTGACCGCTTAAAATTAATAAATTTACCAGCCCTGGAAACTCGTCGACAAACTGCCGATATACTCTTTATCCATCAACTTCTATCAGGTACCGTTGACTGTCCCGCGTTACTCCAGTTGATCTCCCTTAATACTAACCCACGTAACCTTAGATCTGTACCTTTATTTAATATTACCTTCCACCGTACTGATTATGGCTATAATGAACCAATGTCCAGAATGCTTCACATGGTTAATAATATGTCCAATTGCTTTGATTTCCATTTAAACAAATATACCCTTAGAAATTCAATCTCTTAATCTCTCTAATCCAAATCCCAATCACCATTATATTTAATTTAGTTTTTTAAGTTTATATTAGATCACCACCATAAGTAGTTATATAAGCTTGTAATAAGCGTAAATAAATAAAATAAAAATAAATAAAATGAATTATCAATTGTTGGGGAAATAGCTAGTTCCGAGGACGTGACGAAGTCGGATGTCCGTTTTTGAATTTGCGGGCATCCGCTTTCACGTTTTCCTGTTTGTTAGTACACTTTGGGCATGTGGGCTTATACGTGTCTAAGGCACCACTCTACTTCATTGAATTCAACTTCGGAATCGTCCGATAAATTTTCAAATTGGGTGTGAATTTCTGAGACATTTCTTCTATTTGCAAATGGGCGTGAAGAAGAGGAACTTTGTAAGTCGTTGACGTACTTCTCTTCTTTGCGAAGCTCTGAAAGAGTTGTAATGTCTAAGTGGAGTAATTCGAGTCGTAAGTCTGATTTTAAATTTCGTATTAGAGTTTCTACTAACTCATTGTCCGACATTGGTGATCTGAGTTTGTCACTCAATACCATCACTGCATCTAAAAATTCGTCAAACGATTCACCAGTCTTTTGTTTTCGCTTCCGTATATCGTCTTTGACGTCCGAGTCAGTTATGAACTCCTTGTATTGTCTGCGTAATGCAGCACACAACTCAAACCATTCCACTCCGTCCGCTTGTCGATGCTGTCGCCAAAACCACTTTTTGGCTTTGCCTTCGAAAAGAGAGTGAACGTGCTGGCATATAATCGTATAGTTTCCGTTTAGGTGGTTGGTCGTCAGAATATTCACCCGATAAATAAATTCATCGACTGAAATGTCGTCAGATGAGCCGTTAAATTTAACATGCCAGTTATGGATCGTGCTCGAAATTTTGTCATTAGAAAGTAATACTGATGGTCGACTTTGCGATACATTTGGCCGTGAAGGCTGAATTCGAATTGAAGGTTCATCTTCATAAGGGTTATCTTGCGGCCATCTAAAATCTTCGCGAGTATTATTTGGAACGCTTTCCTGTGGAGTATTTCGTATATTTAAATTTTGAAACATAGTTCGCATTTCATCGCGAAATTCTCGAAGGGACTCTGAAATCATTTGCCTAACTCGTAGAATTGTTAGTTTCATCAGCTGGTAGATTTTCAGCTGTTCCTTGTCGCCATTGAGTATTTGAAGGTCTAGGAGAATTTGTTGCTGAATGAGCATATCCCCTATTTCGAGATTGAGTGTGTGATCGAGTATTTGGTCGCCTTTTGTGAGTAGCACCACGACCAAGTGTTAAATAATTTCTAGGGGTATTACCAAGGGCATTCGCTGCACTAGTATCGAGAGGAAGGAATATCAAATCCAAAGCAGTACAGGCTCGTCTACAAACTGGACAAGTCTGATTGTCTTCTAACCATTGTCTGATACAACGATCGTGAAAAGAATGATTGCAAGGTAGTTTGGATTTATTTTCGTGATTTTGCAACACTTCACTGCATATAGCACAGAAGGTGTTATCATCACTCATCGAATTTGGAATATTTTCTGCACTATGTTCATTGAACATAGTTCAAGAGGCATTTTAAAATATATTACAAAATTGGAAAAAAAAAATTGATGTTATTATTTAAAAAAAATCAAAACAACAAAATAATTGTTGTCCAAATGTTAAATCGATATTAAGAACAATTTAAACACATCTAGGTGAAGACTTACTATGGAATTAATAAGGGCCAATAAAAAAACTTTGTCAACAGTAGCATCAGAAATAGTATTAAAACAGAAAAAAATTTAATTATTAAAATGAGAAAGAAATAATGAAAATAATCAAAATACGTCACAAATGCGAGTAGATTTCCGATAACAACCAAATGTCAACATAAACTGAGTATGTTTGACAACTGGTTCCCCATGGTAAAAATTTCACATTAGCAAAACTTTTAAATCCAATAAAGAAAAGTAATCAAAGCCAAGTAAATAAAATTGTGATTACGGACAAAATTTTGATGAGCTTAGTCAGCGGTCAGAATTCAACACAAGCTAAATTCTGCAAATATAGCTTACTAAACGAAAATAAAAAAAAATTCTAGAAAGCGTTATCAAATTCGATTTGGGGATCCGTACCAAAAATATAGTTTACTGGTACTACAATAAATTGCACAAAATGATTTTTACCCGGATGTAACTTGGGTAAAAACCTGTAACGAACCTCTACCCTAGACAGGAAATGTCTATGGCTATCTGTCCTCGAAGCCGATGCTGCATACATATCCGGCCGTTCTCAGGGAAATGGGGTGAAGTGGCTGCTGAAACAGAACTCGAGGAGGTCGCAGTATTTAAACTCGTATGCAGACGGACAATCAAGATGGATCGACTAACCGGAAAATGAATTTGTCGAATTCAATAACGTAGCAACAAAAAAAATTAAAGCAAACTATTGACTCAACAAAAAACCCAGGAAACTTCTGACATTACACGATGACCACGAAGGCGCTTGGTGTAGTTAGCCCTTTAATGTCTATACCCGCTCAACCTGCTAATACTATATACAGTTTTCATATTAGCCCACTTTCTTCTTATGCTTACCCCTAAACCATTGCTTCACCTACTGTGTTCAAAAATTAAAAGGTTAGAGCATCATTTTTAAATTCTAATACAATTTCAATTCATTTATTTATTCATATTCTGGTATATCGGTAAATCACGGAAAAAAACTTATTTTACAAAACCATAGGTCATTAGCAATTCATTAAGCATTTCGAAAATGGTGTATTTAGTTTAGTTAATTAAAAGTACTAGTAGTACTTTTTAAATCAATTCCTATCCCTTAGTAATTATCAAATTTTAAATTGTCTTTATTGTATTCTAACTATATCACCAAATTCTCTTCTTTTTCGTATTAAATTTTTTTAAAACAACTTCCAAGCTACATTTTTCGATCGAAAATATATCGTTGTACTCATTCTCATGTACTTCGTCGAAGATGTGATGGCAAACTCCAAAGTATGCACAACAAAATTGGCAATAGCCAAGAGTGACCATCTGTCATCACACCTTACGAACGATCGCAATCTGAAGTAGATTACAGCGAGAAAAAAAATAAAGAGAAACAAATTATATGAACATACCAAAAATTTGACTTACATGTTTCACTCTTACGAAGTCGTCAGGTGCCTGAAGAAATCTGGTGTAGGTCGTCGTGCTCTAAAGTGTGAGAATTATTAGTAATTGGGCGCAGGCCTTGCTGTTCTACGAACTATTCGATAGCTCTCGAAATCGTTTTCAAAAAAGATAAAAAACAGAAAATTCGTTTGAAATTGGTTATCTTTTCTTTATTTTTGTTGTATTTGTTGTATATCCTCAGAAAATCTTACCGGCTTTTCTTGGCTGTGGCGGCTGCTGCTTCGTATGGTATTCGGACGAGAGATAATTAATATTTAAAAAGCCGTCGGCAAAACCGAAATCGCCATACTTGAAAGCAGATTTCGCCACAGACAACAGCGCCCCCTACATTTAACAAATTTATATAAGGTAGCGTTCATATTTACGCGGTTGGCGTAAACATTGCCGCCCGCCTTGCAGCATCACTGCAACTAAATCTAATAGTAAAATACAAAATTTCATATTTATAAAAAATGGAGGGCGTACATTTATAAAAATGGTGATCAGCGCAATATAAATTCAATTTAATAAAAATACATACAAATTACATTTGGTAATTTCCTCTAAAAATACCTCCACAAATTAGGGGTTGGACGAAAGTGACGTTGCTGCTCAAAGGCGCGCTGAGATTGTGTTGGCTCAAGCGTACGAGGCCCAAGTTCAACCGACTGATAGCTGACCAGCTCAAGCGTACGAGGCCCAAGTCCAGTCAGATCACCGTCGTGCGCTTCTATGGATGGCTCAAGCGTACGAGGCCCAAGTTCATCCGTGCTGCAGCCTTGTGCTTCATATGATGGCTCAAGCGAACTAGGCTCAAGTCCATCCCTCTTTTTACTATGCGGTTCACATGATGGCTCAGACGAACGAGGTCCAAGTCCACCATCCGCAGTATCGACGCTTCCGCCACTTTCGCAGAAGTTTTGCGCGTTCGTAAAACGACGCGATCCGTATTCTTTTCGGATATCTAAAACCCGAACTCTATCGTCTCGGCCGGAATATTTTTTCATATCTCTGCCTAGCCGCCACTCATTTGGAGATAGCCTTTCTTCACTCATTATCTCTAACTTCTCTAAATTTGTCTGTGTAGTTTTCCATTTTAAATATTTACGCCCTCATTTTTACGAGTGGTTTTGTTATAATTTTTCTTACTCTTATTTTTATTTAAATTCCAAGAACTTTTCTTTGAGACTTCCTCAAGTTCTGGCAAATTTGGCGACTGCAGTGAAATTTGATTAAAGTATACCGAATATGTCGGTTTAATTGAAACCCCATTAGGGGGCAAAGGCCCAGTTAAGATCCACCCAAAAACTGTTTTCTGAGCAATGAGTGACCCTAGAATACCTCTTCGTATTCCATCTAAAATAATTCGTAGATATATGTCACCTCCAATGAAGACATCCACTTGTTCGCTTTTATAAAAATTAGGATCAGCCATTTGCAAATCAGGTAAATTCTGCACCAAGGTCCTTTCGATAGAATGTGGGAATGTTGCCGCTTAATTGAGGAAGAATGAGACCCTACGTCTCTATTCTTACCCTGGGATCAATTGGTGATGCTATTACAAAATTGCACATTTTTTGAATTTGTGCCGAAACCACATTATTTAGCCCTGCTACTTGGGCATTCACGCTTTGAGTGGGTATATTCAGCCGTTTCTGCAAACGCGCTGATATAAATGTGCCCTCTGACCCAGAGTCGATTAGCGCTCTGGCCGTATAAACGGAGCCTGAATGACATATGGTCACTAAAGCTGTCCCTAACAGCACCCCCTTTGTACTCGTTGTGAAATGCGTCTGAACCCTATCGACGTGACCTTGCGAAGTGGATGTTTCAGTGGATAAATCACTTGAAACCGGAAAATTGTTTTGATTTGCACCATCTGATGGCGCAGGAGAATTAGGCGGTGACCCAAGTCCTTCACGATGAAGTAGCGAGTTATGACGCCTCTTGCAACTAAGGCACTTGTAATTGCTCGTACAATCTTTCACCTCATGAGAACTGGCCAAACAGTTTAAACACAGATGCAACCTCCTTACTGTTACAGATGCAACCTCCTTACTGTTACAGGTTGTCGTAACTAACGTTCATATCTAAAAATTGTGGACAACTCCACAGTGGGTGTTGTTGTGTATCACAAAGTTTACAATTCGCCTGGTAAACGTTTGCATTATGGGAATTTACTTTTCTATTCTGATTTTGGGAGTATTTACTTTGGTAGCCACCAGTTCTTTGGTTAAGCGTACCTCGAATATCTGAAACTGTTTCTAGAGTTTGAAATCTTTCAGTCAGAAAACTATCTAAATCAACCCATTTGGGGATTGCTGTCTTATTTTTAATTCCTTGCTCCCATAAGGAGAGCGTTGCTTCTGGTAAGCAAGTTGAACATAAATACACGAAAATTGCATCCCAATTTTCAACATTAATTTTATACAGTTCGAGAGCGGATATACAGCTATTTATATCCCGCTGTAATTTCTTTATAGCGGACCCCGACCCTGAAGTCACTGGCTGAAGGCCGAACAAAATCCTCAATTGACTATTCACTAGAATTCTTTTATTTTCATACCTATCTGATAGGTTATCCCACGCCTGCACAAATCCATCATTTGTGAGAGGGGACTTCTTGACTATATCTTTAGCCTCACCTCTAGTTTTTTGATTAAGGTGATATAGTTTCTCAACTGAAGTTAGCCCCGAATTTTGAATATAAATTGCCGTGAACATGTCACGAAAAGTGGGCCATAACCTCCATAAAGGATCTCAGTGTCACACGGAGGCAACCTCATGTTGCTAGTTGACGACCGATTTTCATTTGAACTTGGGAGCATAGTAGAACTGGGAGGGGGCGTTAAAAGATGAGCTGTCAGATTGTGAGCAAATTCACCCATCATGGCAGCTCAGGCTACATAAGCCTGATAACAGTTTCGGTACCTGTCTTTTACTATTCCTAAATCGCCACTAGACTCCGAATTGTCGGTTGAGGATGACCGCGAACACTTTTCATAAGCTGCCTTTACTTTCACCCATAAATCTTTAAATTCCTCACGTTGAACTTCCAACGAAAAAGTAGAATGGTCACTCTGACCAGTTGTATGGAATTCCGCTTCGAATTCAAGGATTTCGTCAGCCAGACGATGAAATTCCTTTAAAGCAGTCATTTTTCACACAAATATCAAATTACAAAAATCCCACTAAAATTTCCAAAAAACCAAAAAATTTCCAAAAAACAAAAAATATTTGGAATCGCTAATTTTATTTAAATATTTATCGAAAATATTTAAAAGCGATAAAAAATTCACAATTTGGTTTTATAAATTTCAACCCTTTGTCAGTGTCGGAAATACTGGCGTAGGGCGCACTTCAAATACACTACAATAAGAGAATTGGGAAAGGGAAAACAACAAAAAAAACAAATCGGCCAAAATATTTAAATATTTGAATTCGCTTATTTTGAATATTTCACTAAAAATATTAAAAAAGCGATACACAAATATCCAATTCCCTATTTAAATATTTTGCTCTGCGATCAGATCCAGTCAAAGAAATATTTCGTATTTTTTAATGACTGACTGTGCCGTACACAAATTTCGCTACAATAAAGAGTTACTCTCACGTGGTTGTTGTTGCACTTTTTGATTGGATTCTTTGATTGGATACTTTAGTTAGTGTGTTCACTGGGTCACATCTTTTCACCTTTCACAATTTATTCGCACTGAGTTTAATTTTATTTTAAATTTACTTTATTTTACTTCAATTTACTATTTAAGAAACTCTATAAAAAAGCGAACGTCTGTCCGCTGCCAAAATACCGAAAACTAATTAAAGCAAACGACAGAAATGCAGCAACAACCTGCTGTGGAGACTTTTTCTAGTGAGAGCGGGTGGGAGTATGAGTTTGTGTGTGTGTGTTTTTGATAATTTGTACACAGTGCAGAAATCAAATATTTTTCAAATGCAAGTTCTTAATTTCTCACTTCGAGTATGGAGTACCTTCGTTTGATTGGTATTATTCTCTTTTAAATTCTTTACTCAAAAATATACTTTGTTTGGAAATTATTTCAACTTTTATTAGAAAAGTTCTCGAAGTTCAAATTGGCGCTAATGTACGCTGCTTTGTAAAGAGTTGGCAGAATAAAAAAAGACAATTATCGTGTACAAATTATTTGAAGCTTTATTTTATAAATCACTTTCAAAATAAAATCACAAAATTGTTTTTGGAATAATGAAGAAAAACGAGAGTAAATGAGTGGCTTCGGCTGGCTATTGAGCGTATGGAAAATTTTACTTTATTTTAAATCACGGATAAATTTTTGGTGTTTGTTTTTGTTAATATTTAAAAAATGCGCACATATGATCACCATTAATAAATGTAACGCACCTTTTTTAATTTTGAAGCAGCAGCTTAGATGATGATAGTGATTGATGTGGAGGGCTTTTCTTCTCAGTTTCAAATTTGTTTGTTGTGGAGGTCTTTTCGTCTCCTTTGGAATGGATCCGGTTCGAAGGACCAATAATTGGGCGCAGGCCTTGCTCTTCTACGAACTATTCGATAGCTCTCGCAATCGTTTTCAAAAAAGATAAAAAACAGAAAATTCGTTTGAAATTAGTTATCTTTTCTTTATTTTTGTTGTATTTGTTGTATATCCTCAGAAAATCTTACCGGCTTTTCTTGGCTGTGGCGGCTGCTGCTTCGTATTGTATTCGGACGAGAGATAATTAATATTTAAAAAGCCAAAAAGCCGTCGGCAAAACCGAAATCGCCATACTTGAAAGCAGATTTCGCCACAGACAACAGCGCCCCCTACATTTAACAAATTTATATAAGGTAGCGTTCATATTTACGCGGTTGGCGTGAACAATTAGTCTATCCCTCTCTATTAGTTCTCGCTACAAAACTTTTATATTTCCTATCTTTCATTCATGCTCTATACATTTTTTTTCTTCCTTCTATTTATTAAGTTATTTAAGAGTATCTTTTGATCCTAATGATTAGGCCAATAATTATTATCAGAATAAGCATCGCCAGTGGCGGTGCATATTTTGAGTTTTGGAAAATTTGGTGGTTATCCTACATTAGAAAATTTTTATATTATAAAGATAATTAAACGGATGAGTTATTTTTACGTTATACGTGTGCATGATGCGAATCTACAATAAGGGAATACATTTTCTTATTTAACTTTAAATTAATAATTGATCCAAAAGTATACCAAATATAACTTTATGGTATTTGGGGAAATTATTTTCTGATTTTATTCAATTTTAATATTGTATTTGTATTAGTTCGTTTTTAAACTCTTTTTCTTTTTTTTTTATATACAACAAAAACTAATGATTAGGTTTTAATTTTATGTACTCATCGTGCTTTGAACATTTGTAATAGAAAATATGAATTTACACAAATGAAAACATTTTGTAGACTTTTTGTTAGCAGACTTTTTGTTCGGAACACTGGAAGCTTCAGTGTTCGGGGTCTCCGAGATACACGTGTTTCACTGCTCCACTCGAAGAAGGGAATCTCGAAGGGCCTCTGACCACGCTGTATTTCCGAGAATGATGATGCGGCACCAGGATGGGGGGAGATCAGATTGTCTTGAAACCGGTGTAATTGTAAATCGATGTGCAATATTTATTGCTATTATTTCATTGTTTTAAAGTTTCGTTGGGCTAATCACCGCCAAAGCCAAATGTTCTCGCCTGTTATTTTAGGCCGCGCCAACCGTATGTTGTTTTCGATGGCACGTGCGATAATTCACTATTTTTTTTTTGACTTGATGAATTCGTGAAAATATTACTTTTAAAGGAACCGACACATTCGAGAATTGTTTTTCTTCACAAAGAAAGTTCAGAAATCTTTAATGTTTTTATGATCACGCTCGATTTGTGATCTTCGCTCTATCGCGTGTTTAGTCAGAAGCAAGAAAATTTTCGGAATAGAAATAGTTGCCCAATATGTTTGAGTTGCATTTAACAATAGATAGTGAGCACTACAAATGTTTGAAGTACAATTTTCGTACAATTTTGTTCAGTTAAAAATCAAATTTTGGAATTTTTAATTATGAAAATAGATATACCCTCACAAATCATATAATTGAAGTGGAAGTTTAACGATCGGTTTTATTGGTCAACATGTAAAGTTGACCAAATGACTTTATTTTATTCAAAACCATTTATGGATGTGTTTTTATTGGGAATATATTGTATCAAATATGAAATCGGTTTGAATGTCACTATTTTACTTTCATTTCGCGTTATGGTAATTTTTTCCAATTCTAGATACGTAACATAAAATCAAAATACAGTAGTAAAATCGCCCGAAAATCGAGCGTTATGACCGTTTTCGAGGTAGTCACAACGCTTATTTTTTGTTGTACCTGGTCAAAGACGTTGGCAACACGTCCATATTTTATTCAGGGCCATGGTCGTTATGACCGAGGACCGTACAATTTACATTTTTATATATAAGGGGGTAAGAAGAAAAGAAAGTAATACTTAATTATAAAGTAAAAACAATAAATTTTTATTATTATATTGGTGGATAAAGTTAAACAAAACAAAATATTATGAAATACTAGACTTCATTAAATTAACAGAACAAATAGGTATAGAGCGAGTTCTACACAGCGTATTCAATGCACCTTAGTATTATATGTGGTAGATTATCATAAAATGAATGAAAATCCTTATGCGTATATTGCTTAAGGCTTTGAAGGCTGTTGAACTTCGCTTGATCCATTTCTATTTGGTTTTTGTACAAAGGCTCCGGTTCATGATACTGTAACTCAACCCGTTTTTGTTTTAGTATTGACCAAGAATCGGTATGACGCAACTTGAATGTGACTGCTCCATTTGTGTACAATAGTCCTCGAATGTTGCTTACAGTTGCATCTCCAGTTTTTTTACCTGGCCTAATAGCTAAGAAATTTCCAGGAACGCGATCATAATTTTTAAAAAATGAAAAATCGAAATGGTTTACAATGTAAGGCTGTGATGGTCTTGCCTGTCGCATATGACTTATATAGTCGATTGGTGAATATATGGGAGGTTTGAATAATTTTTCAAGAGTAGAGTGAACGCTATCTAACTCCATCATAGTGTGACCCTTTTCTAAAATGAGTTGCTCTATTTCCAGGTCCATGGACATTGAAAGGTTTCCCAAAGCACTGCTGAGTGTCTTATTTTTGTTCTGATACAAGCATCCATCTGATATTAAAATAACTTTTTTTGATAAATTGCAGTGTTCTTTTATGAAGTGAATAATGCAGCTAGTGACATTATTAGCTGTTACACCGCCATCACATTCATTCCATACATATAAATGTACATCTTTGGTATTTTTCACATAAATGGTAAAATTGTGCATTGCCAGCTTCATTTTATAATACTGTTTAGACACTAGTACCTTTGGGCAGAGCAACACACTCTGCATGTCCATTGTTAGTACCAAAACTTCGGAAGAAATGTTATCAGTAGCCAAGTTTTTTGCATTCCTAGCTTCATTTTTTTTTGTTAAGTGGAGCTGATAATTGTGTTCGGCAATATTACCCTCTTTAAACCCAACACAAATATTGCACTGATCCTTCCGTGGTTTAAAAATTGATATTTGTTGGGTATTCAAAATTTCACGAAACTTCTTTCTCATTACGCTGACTTCATTGTTTGCGTTACACCATTCAATGTATACTTTATGCATATGAGTTTGAGATAGAAATGTTTCATCTACATAAATTCTGTTGGTATTCGACCTACAATAGTGACTGGGTACTTTTGGTATTTCGTCTAGCCACTTTAAAACGGAATCAGATTTTAGCATTCTTGGTTTTTTTGGGTAAGGGTTGTTTCCTCTTTTTTCCTAACCAATTGTAAAGTTGGCTTCTATCCATATCAAATGTAGCTAAGAAAAACTCTTTACAAACGCGAAACTTCTGTCCATTTGTTGGTAAATAGAAATCAAATCCGACTTATTTCTTTGCGGTTTGATGTTTAGTAGTCGATCCTCGAGTCATATTGTTACGAGATTGCACCAACCCATTAATGTAAGCCTTCTTTGCCTCCCATGAAGGTAGTTTCCAAAAATAATTATATGTATCCAGACGAAAATCTTCGTCAACAGCTCCACAAAGGAAACTCCTTTTAGATTTTTCCTCTGCTAAGTGATTGTACGGCTTTCCTTTTATACTCCTTTCATTTGTTGTTTATTTTATTTATTTATTTTTATTTATTTGATAGTTAAGCCATAAGCATACAAGATAATATCTTTAAAATGCAACATACAAATAATATTACAACTATGAATATACATACAAAATATAACGATTAATAATAAATATAAGAACAAATTCATAACAACTAGATTTGTGAAAATTATAAAATTATTGCAACGAAAGATTTAAAATTTCAAAACTTATTTTAAGAGAAGAATATAAGATATAAGAGATTTAGGAGAAAAAAAAAGAGATAAAAGAATTAAGAAAAGTGTTTAAGTGTTAGTTGCTTAAAGTTACTTATATTGGAAACCATTTTGATATCAGCTGGGAGCGAATTCCACAGTCTTATGGCGCTCACAAAAAATAGTCTGCTCGAGCTCTTAAAGTTAAAATTGGGAATAAGAAGATTCATATTTCTACTCGACTTACAAAACTGAAGTTTTTCATACAAATAGGACGGGTTTTTATAATAAATTAATTTATGCAGAAAAATGCAATTTCTCACATCAAGGAACTTAATTATACTACAACCGATTAGCAGCGTG
This sequence comes from Heteromyza rotundicornis, assembly GCA_951394025.1. NCBI lineage: Eukaryota > Metazoa > Arthropoda > Insecta > Diptera > Heleomyzidae > Heteromyza > Heteromyza rotundicornis. The sequence continues at coordinate 51,568,946 of OX596010.1, read as the reverse complement.
CTAAAAGAGGAAATGTGGTCCAACCTCTTTCGACCAAACACGTATCGAGCTGCATTATTAAATGCCACTAGTAGCTTGTGCGAAGACCGAGAATCAAGTTTACTATATACGACCTCTGAATATGTAATAATCGGTACAATCAACTGTATCACCAGTTTTCTACGACTATCGACCGATACAAATGTCGCCGTTCTTCTCAGATTACATAAGGCATAGTAAACTTTACTGACCACGCTGTTTGTGTGGTCATCGCAGGATAGTGAAGAGTTAATTTGGTAACCAAGATTTTTTATCTTGCTCACATACCTTAACTCGACTTGATTTAGGAGGATATTAGGTAAGTCTGAACATGACTTTTTGGACATACAAATAGGCATGACAAACGATTTAAGAGGGTTCAGTTTCAGCTTATTAACCTTGGCCCAATCTGCAATACAGTTTAAGTCTTCATTTACCCTAGCACATAAATCTTCAACTAGCCCGATTGGTCTCGATAAGTATAACTGAAGATCATCAGCATATGCATGCATGGTGACGTGTTGACACTTAGTGAAAATATCATTAGTAAACATAGTAAACAGAAGCGGGCCAAGCGCTGAGCCCTGTGGAACTCCACTGTACAATTGCTTAAAAATTGAAAAATTATTACTTCCCACCCGAACTCTCTGAGTCCTGCCAACCAAATAGCTTCTCATCATGCTTACTGCACTTTCAGTGAAAGCAAAGTATACTTCCAGTTTTCTGCAGAGCAGCAAGTGGTCAACAGTATCAAAAGCCTTTGAGAAATCCAAGAGGCAAAGCAAAGTCAGATAACCCAAATCATACGGCACTCGAATGTTTTATAAATTTCGACTAGCAGGGCCCGGTCCGCTTTGCTGGCCCTAAAAAAGTTTTTTTTGCCTTTAAGGTCATAATAAATTAATGAAAACATTTGTCACATATTTTTATTGGGAGCCCAAGTGTAGTATTTTGAAATATTCCGACCATATGTAACATTGAACTTAGAATTGAAAGCATAAAATCATGTCCCGTTGAAAAATGTTCATTGGGAGCCCAAGTGTAACATTTTTGAAAATATTGAATTGTGTGGGAAGTGCCACGCCCCGTTGTCCAATTCCAATATGTTGCATTGAAGGCATAAAACCATTTCCCGTTGAAGAATATTCAATGGGAGCCCAAGAATGGTACTTTGAAGTATTGAATTGTATGGGCGGTGCCACGCCCCTTTGTCCAATTACGCCGATTTGTTGAATTTAGCTTAGAGTTGAAACTACGAAACTATTTGCCAAATTTGGTTGGAAAACATTAAATGAGAGGCCAGTTGCAGCAATTTGAAATATTGGTTTGTATGGGCGGTGCCACGCCCCTTTGTCCAATTACTCCGATATGTTGCACTTAGCTTAGAGTTGAAACCATGAAACCATTTGCCAAATTTTGTTGGAAAACATTAAATGAGAGGCCAGTTACAGCAATTTGAAACATTGGTTTGTATGGGCGGTACCACGCCCCTTTGCCCAATCACGCAGATATGTTGCATTTAGCTTAGAGTTGAAACTACGAAAACATTTGCCAAATTTGGTTGGAAAACATTAAATGAGAGGCCAGTTGCAGCAATTTGAAATATTGGTTTGTATGGGCGGTGCCACGCCCCTTTGTCCAATTACGCCGATGTGTTCCATTTAGCTTAGAGTTGAAACCATGAAGCTATTTGCTAAATTTCGTTGGAAAACATTGTGTGGGAGTGCTTTTACAGCATTTTCAAATATTCACTTGTATGGGCGGTGCCACGTCCCATTGTCTAGTCCCGGCCATTTGTAGCCCAGATTATGGCTGGGGTCTTATAGTATATTCATGGAAAATTTCATTTTCTTATGATCAAAACCGTCGGAGATATAGCAGTTTTTACTAACTTGTGGGCGGTAAAAGTGGGCATGTCAAAACCTATCCTATGTCACGACTCACGACCCCTAGAACACATATATAAATTTTGGTGAGAATCGGTGCTGTAGTTTTCGCGTCTACTGGTGACAAACATACACGTCTCTTTTATATATATAGATAGGAATACCGTCTTCACCAACTGCGTTAGATTTTATTTTATTTATGCAACGAGCAACATCCATTTCACTTACAGCTGAAAATTGAAACAAATGTGGTATATTGTTACCTCTGTTTTAGTTTGACCATCGCCTGTAGTTTTATACATTTTATATTTCTTGCCAAATAATCGTAATTTTTGATTCTTTTCTTTTGAACTCTTGCAATTCGTCACATCTTCCACAACATTTTCTTCGGTATCCGTTATAGCTTCAAATACGCCCGTGAGTTCGTTAAGAATTTCCATGATTAGACTACAAATAAGAAATGTATTATGATACAAGGGATATAAAAAATTGTATCCTTATTACCTTTGTAAATGGCCAAAATTCTATTGGAACTTCAACTCAAATGTATTTTGGCAATTACATCAATGCTCGCGTTCTAGTTTCGGCTTTGATCAAAAACAATTATGTGCAAGTGAATACATAACTTATTTTTTAGGAACTTTTTAGTACTGAAAATACATAGCTGTATTTGATAACTTCTGAACCAATTGAGATATCGAAAAACGGATGATGAGGGAAGGTGGGCAATGGCCACATTCCCTCATCAAAAAAAATCACATAACTCTTTTTGTAAGCCCAGCGACGATATACTTTTCCATACCGGACCCTCCCCCTTACAAACGTTGTGTCAAAGTTAGTATACCCTGCCACAGTGAGTGTGGGGGTATAAAAATTTGAAAAGCTTCGGCCAAAACCGAAGCCGAATATTTATTTTAGGCCGATAACGGCCGAAGCCGATGCCGAAGCCGAAGCCGATTGATCGGTCGGGCTCTAAGATAATGTAATAATTTAATATTTATTTAAATTAATTTTAATATTTCAAAATTTTGTTTGTCTTAAAATTTTTTTTTGTTATGTAGCTTTTTGTTTTTGATATTTTTTTGGTGTTTTTTTTAGTTCTTCCTTCTCTTGCCACAGGGCAACCGAAACGTTCCAGGAAGGAATAACTAACAATAATGAATTGGTCTGCTGAAGGATTCAAATTACAACTTCAGCACACAGTATACAGTACCTGCATCAGCTTCAAATTCGAACCAGCCTTCATGGTATAATCTGTCAAATTCAGCTGATGTTCAAATTAGAGCTATGAAAAATTTGAATTTTTGTAGTCGGTTCTTTCCGCCGTTGAGCGGCAAACGAAAATTTAAAAACGGGTCGCGTAAAATGTGATTTGTGCAAAAACTACCAAGAAAAACAAAAAAACGCTATTTTTTTAAGGTTTCAAAAGTTCAACATTTGAGGAAGAGGGTGTGTCGACTAGTACGCAATAAATTTTGCTACCACTTCTTGGCCAACATACATAGGTACATTGTAACCATCTTCACTTCACACTATGGTGTTGTTATTCTTCTTCCTATCAGCTGTTTCTCGCATTTGACAAGTTTGGTACCCGAGGCATGCGGATGCAGGTACTGCTATACTGTGCTTCAGCAGAACTGAATTATAGCAGCAAACTACTAAAGGAGTGCATGTGTCAGCACTTCTACTGTCGTTGTAGTTTGTTCAAGTAAGTGATTCATATTGAGCGGTCGACTAAGCTCAGTATGAATACACTACACTATGGCCGGCTTGCCACAACCTGACTAACTTTATTAATCTTTATTAATTCCAATAACACTTAATGGCCGGCTGCCACAAATAAAAAAAACAAAAAACACTAGCTGGCAAAACTGCACCAGCGCGGAAAAATACTCCCTTTTTGTAAAATCTCCTGCCTCAGCTCCATGATCCAACGATGGTCCTCAGCAACCACAATTCAAAAATCAAAATAACAATAAAATAAACCACCAATTTTCAATAAAAATATTCTAGCAAAATTTAATTTTAATTTTTAACTCTGAACAAAACTCAAGTCTACTCTAACACTTTTCACACCCTTTTTACCACCACCCAAAAGGAACTAAAGAATCTATATGCGAAGGCATAAATGTCGACAAATTCCCCTCCCTACAACAGGTTCCAAGAGTACGAAAAGCTTTTGTTTAATTTATTTACATTATTCTTCCCATTGGCAATGCTGGCCCTCATTGGATCACGGCTGCGGATTAAAGTAAGAGAACTTTGACAGCTCAACGAACTGCAGTTGTCAATTCCAACCGCGCCGGCTGCATCTCACCCGCAAGTGGCTGATTTGTTTTGCTTAAACAAATTAAGCGAAACAAATAAAAACAATTAAAATAATTGAGAACAATTAATAAAATCCTTCAGTGCGTGATCTCGGGTAGTGTGTGTCGTTTCCTCCGATTTTGTTCTCCTGCCTCCCAGAACAAAAGGGAAACAAAAAAACAAGAACAAACATAACAATAAAAACAATAACAATTATGTCGCGATTTTATACCGCGACAAGGTTTAACAAATAATAAAAATTTTGTTGTTTTTATGGAATTTTACCCATTATTTCTTGAAAAATTTAGCATTAACCATTTTGAAGTTTTTTTAAAGCAAAATTGACGTTTTCTCTAATCATCACCTGGCAACACTGCTGGAAGTTCCTCTAAATCTGGCCGATTATTCCCAGGAAAAGTTACCAGAAATATTTTTTTTCATAAAAAGAAAAACGGATGATGTAAGTCTTTTTTATGCAACAGAAGACAAAAATAACTTCTATTACACCGTTCGACACTAAAAAATGCATAGTTTAAATCGTATTTTTGCAGTTTTCATTAAATAGGATGTAAATTCATCTCGCTAGACTAAAAAAAACTCAGATATTTTTATTTTTTAAAGTTTTTTTTTTCAATTTCCATGATAGAATTTTTTTCTTCAATGAACAAGTTTTTAGGCAGAAAATTTAACTCTAATGCGTTTTTGTCTCTATATTATGAATTTTTTCAATAAATGTTTCTAGTCTAGCGTGGTGAGTTTACATCCTAAGTTTACATGTTTTTTAAAGGTATGGTTTTCCTCTATCAAATGTGCAAGTTAATACCCTATTATACCATATCACAGTACTCCACTTAAGCTTTAAATGCATGCAAGTTAACACCCAGTATGTCCATTGCAGTTTACTCGGGATATAAACAAACTATGCCAATTCAATAAGTATTGAATTTCTTGGGCAGATCACTCAGCACTTCACTAAGTGTTATTCTGAGTGCTTATTTGTTTGTATCATCCGGATCGACGCAATCATTTGAAATTGTGAAATATCAATTTGTTTAAATTATCCAAAGCTACGCAATTACCTTTTGGAGTTGTGAAATACCAATTTGTTTAGATTATCAAAAACCGTTGTTGACATTAAAAAGTTTTAAAAGACCTTTTTGATGGAAACAAACAATCAGTTCTTTTGGAGACGGTGTCGCAGCGCTGTCAAGTTCAAGTCCACCATAAAATAAAGATTGAAGTTGAATAAAGAATGAATAATATATTTTTTTATTAAAAAAGACGAAAGACTTTTTAATTTGCATAGTGGAGTCAGCGAATTACAATATACATAAAGAATCTACATAGAAACTACAGAGTGAAGATGATGAAATAGAGAAGTGTCGTTGTGAAATTCAAGGTTTCTGGAAGCATCTCCTTCTTATACCCCCACACTCACTATGTCAGGGTATACTCACTTTGACACAACGTTTGTTACGCCCATAAGGGAGCGTGTCCGGTATGGAAAAGTATATATATTCTAGATCAGCGTCACCTCATGAGTTGATTTAGCTCTATCTGTCTGTCCGTCCTCTTTTCTTGTAAACACGATTGCAGGAGCTAGAAGAAAGCTAGGGATCCCAAATTTTGGATTTATCCTTTTTAGGCCCTAGAAGAAGTTGGTATTGAAAATGGGCGAAATCGGGCAACTGCCACGCCTACCTCCCATATAAGTGAAAATCGTATTTTCACTTATATTAAATAGTTCCAAATTTGGTATCAAGGGGTTTTTGGGGTCGCTGATTTCGAATTTGATGTCGGAATTTCAAAATTCGAGATGGCTGCCGAAATTTTAATATTTCATGAAAATAGTATAAAATTTAGTATACGGGGAGTTTTTGGTGTTGCTGATTTCGAATTTGATGTGAAAGTTTCAAAATTCAAGATGGCGGCTGAAATTTCTAAATTCAGGATGGCGGATATAATATGGCGCAGTAGGTGTAGGATATATATAAGTCGGCCGACTGAAACGTTTTCAATTGTTTTTTTTCGTTATTTTAATAAAACCTATCTGCATTTGCGGATTTAAATTTTGTTGAATTTTAGAGGTACTGGACGTCGATTCCAAGAAATCTAGAGTTTGCACAGCAAAACGAACACCGAATTAATGACAAGCGACACACTCCACCCACACCCCCCCTTAAAGAAGAAAAAAAAATTTTAATAAAGTAAACAAAAACAATTTCTCCGACTGAGATTCGAACCCACTGTTTAGAAGGGTTGTAAGTCTATTGGGCCTAAGTACCAAAAAGAAAAAAAATAGTTTCCTATTATGTATTATTCTATTTGAATGGCCCGATATAATTGTGCAAAGCAATTTGTCCTATCTCTTCCAAAAAACTACGAAAAATAAAACAATGTTCGTCTAATGAGTCTATGTCCAGTGAAACATAACAGTCGACAGTACTTTTGTTAAATGATAACACATGCTTGTTTCATATGTATTTTGATACGCTGAATCCGAATATAATCATGCAATTTTTGCTGCACGCTTGATTTCGTCGTAAACGCAAAAATGCACTTTTTCAGTTCTAATGCTAAAACTTTCGAATGGTCAGACCAATTTTTAAAGTTTTAAAAATATTTTATAGCAAATTCTCAGATCTACAATTTTGTACAACATCGTTTTTTTGTACCTATTTTAGTTTAAAATCCTAACCAAGCAGTTTCATAGTATATGTATGCAGTTAAAACTTTGCAACATAAACGTAGCGGTAGCCAAGCGTGTTAAGATGCGCGTTTATGAATCCGAATGGCCAGGGTTCGAATCTCGGTCAGTAAACAAAAATGTATCCAATTTCTTGATTTCGTAAATAAAATGTAACAATAAAATAACAATATTGTTGTTTAAAAAAATTATTTAGAGTAAAAAAATAAAAATTGAAATTTAATTTAAAATTAAAATTAAAATCTTTTTAGGTAATTCTAAAAATAGGCCTTCGTAATATGCTTTTTTTTGTATTTGTATTCATAAAATCATAAACATTTCAGTCGCAAAACTAAAATATTCAGTCATGAAATATCAACATTTGAGTCTAGGGGTGCCAGACGTACTGTTTGAAACAGTACATGTACGCAAAAGTACTGTTTTTTTCTATGATTATTTTTTTTTGTATAGACAAACAATTTTTTTTGCTATCTAAAATATTATTAAAAATAGTGATATGGATTTACTTTTTGATGCGTCGGTAAAACCTTTTTCTGAAATCGTACAAAAAGAAGAACCAGTTCAAGAGTTTTCTAAAAGTGGTACATTTGCGAACATTGAGGAAGTATGCAACTTAATTTTTTCCAATGCTCTATTCTGTCTCATATTTTCTCCGAATTTAGAAATATTTTCAAAAACCTTAATTTATGCGAATTTTTTGACGAAATGACAAGAAATTTGATAATTTTCATACAACGTTACCAAAAACCCAATTTTTAGAAAAGTTCTCAAAATTAAGGGAGGGTATTGGTTTGACGTTTTCAATAATACCAATATCAACATAATAACATTTGATAATATATAATCATTTAGGTAAACGATTTGCAGTTACACGCACTATAAAAAACAAGTGAGTAAGTTTCAGTCGGGCAAGCCGACATATATATACCCTACAGTCGACCGTGTTACAAACATCAGACCAAAGTGAATATACCCATATCTAAGGTGTAGTTTATAAAAAGTGTACTGATTTTTTTTTAATTGTACTTTTTTTTTTATCCATGTACTGTTTTCCCTACTTAAAATCGGGCAACCCTATTTGAGTCTCAATTCATCAATGGGCAGTCTCAAAAAAATTTAAACGATTTGTTGTCATAATCCGAACATTTAGTTTTGGCTGGAAATCGATAACGGATCGGAACGTTTTGATAACGTTTCGTTTTGATTTTTGATTTAGTGTTCAAAAGCAAATCCCGTTTCTTTAAAGATATTCTAGTTTGTGGTCCAGGATTTCAGTTAGGCCAAATGTAAGTTTTTAATATTTTTGTTGATCTCATCCAAAATAATTTTATTCACTTAATATAGATATATATTCTTTCATTACAGATCAGCGACAATCGTGCACAATCAATACAATCCCTTCATAACATAGTTGATACACCAGTGATCGATAGCACGCTTAGTTACGATGACTTGCAACAACGCTTAGAATTCTCAAATCTGAATATACAAAATATGCAGGAACAGCAGCAGAAATTGTTGCGTCTACAAAATACCGCTAAAAAGCATTTAATAGAAATGGAAAAGCTCCGTCAACGAAAATGCGGTTTAAGTTTCGGCCAAGGACAACTTAATGGAGGTGGGCTCAACGACAACAATGAACCCAAATATGAATCGATTGAACAAGTGCATTCGGATATGGCAACATTGGTTGGGCGCATGAAGAATCTTACCACATTTATGCAAAACCAAAATGAATTAAGCAATATACTGGATGACGATGGGCCCGAAATACTTGCTGAACAGGAAGAACTGCAGTGTAAGCTTGAATCATTGCGCATTCAACGTGATGAGATGCGAAGTTTGGTTGATGAACTGCAGGATATAAATCGGACCGCCGAAATATCCAAAAACGAGTCAAGACAAAATAAAACCGAGCAAAAAACAGTGACGAAAACAATAGTGCGAGATCAACACAATTCTGAGCGAAAAGTTTCCATAGATTATGCACGAATTGTTCCGATTCAGGTGATAGAGATGGAGATGTCAGCTGATCACAAAGGAAATGTCAATTTCGAGATGGATGATGGTGATGCTCGGGAACTCATTCAACATAAAGTTTGTGAAATAGAGGCAATGAGAGCTCAGCTGAAACATCTCAAAGATATCATGGATACCGTGAACATTATTGAGGAATCCAAAACGTGTGATCCAAGAGATGTTGGCCGCATTATTCCACGCCACAAAAGTTCACAATCCTCCGATGTCTCGTCATATGATAGCGAACTAACTACCATTGCTGAGAGCTCGTCCAAAATAACTGGAGACGAAAATAATGCTTTCGTAAACCGCAAAGTGCGCGCACTCGATGAAATTACTTCGGATCTGCGAGCCCAAGCCGAGAGTCTTCTGATTGAGCGCGATCGAATTAAAACACTTCAAGCCGAAATTGTACATCGCAAAAAGCAGGCAGCTTTTGCAGCTCAGTTAGGAGAAAATGTACTAAACCTCCAAAGTCTCACTCCACCACCGAAAATCCTGCACAGTCAGGAGGAGCCAGATGTTCAACACGATAACATTAAACTCAAATACGAAACAAAAAATAAAGAAATAATATGTCAGAGTCGCCCAAATGAAGATGACAGCAATTCAGCAATGACCACATTAAGTGCCTCCACTCGACGAGATACTGTATCTGAGGAGTACGACGAAGTCGAAGAGAAGTTGGACGATTCCGATGTGACAGAATCCTCTAAAACAAAATTCTACACCGATACTTTACTGTCTTTAATGACAGACGTGCCTAATGCAGCTGGTGTTACTGCGTCAACCACCGATCAACTGAATTGTGCTCAGAAATCATTGAATTTGCCTACAATATCATTAAATGATGTTACAAAAGGACAAAGTATCACTGATTCCGCTAACAACAAACATGAAGGTAAGTTTTTAGGATCGATTAGTTGAAATCTGGTAAATCGAATCTGGGTCTAGCGGCTTTTGGCCAAATATCGTACATAATCAAAGCTGGGCATAGTTAATCGAGAATTTATCTTCGTTAACCCGGTAATAGTTAATCAAAAATTTAACTTCGTTAAATCAAAAAGTTAATTTCGTTGAAAAGTTAACTTCGTTAAAAGTTAAATTAAATAGTTAAATTTCCTATAGAAAACAAACAAAAAATATTTGTTTTACAAAAAAATACTTTTTAACTATATTCAATTGAATGCCTGCACTCACAGACCCTTTTTCCAATCGGTTTCAGCAATGCAAATTTGCTTTAAAATAAATGATAGAAATTTGTATCAATAGCAAAATTTCGTCTGTGAAGGAATACAAGTTTTATTAGAATATTAAATAATAATAATGAAATTAACGAAGTTTGGTTAAGAACAACCAGGCTATTCTAAACACAATGGCGTTCTCAGGTTTTCGACATTTTGAAAAACTTGAGAAATGGAAAATACGATGTAAACATCCTGACGATGTAAAACTCACGTAATGGCTGAGAACACCATTGTGTTTAGAATGTTCTATAGAATATAGAACACTTCGAAATATATCGGCCTGTGTATTTAATTGTTTTGTGAAATAATTTTTAAATTTGTCGCGGCATGGATTTGCGGCACAGTTGTTGTTGTTTTGTTGTATTGTTTGTTTTGTTATGTTTTTTTGTTTCCCTTTTGTTCGGGGCGACGGGCGAACAAAATCGAAGGAACAAAATCTCACACGCACTAACCGAAAGAACGCACTGCACGATTTTATTGAATGTTAATTTTTTTTATATTAATATATTTGTTTTGCTTAATTTGCTAAGCAAAACAAATTCGCCACTCGCGGGTGATGTGCGACCGGCGCGCGGAAGAAGAAAGCTGAATATTTTGTTTGAGCTGTCAAAGTTCTCTTGCTTTCTTCTCCTTTCTTTCGCTTTTGCTTTCGTTAAGTTAGCTCAGTGAGCGGCGGCGATCCGATGAGGGTATTGCCAGCTTCGCCATTACAATAGTAAATTGTCAAAACCTGGACTAAAGCTTTTGTACTTTTTGAACCTGTTTGAGGGAGAGGAATTTGAGAACATTTTTGCTTTCGCCTATACGTACATGAGTGCCGCCAAAATGTATATTTCATTTTGGTGGGTGCAGGGGGGTATATGTAAATTTGCCAAACACACCTAGAAAAATCTGAAGAGATTTTTCGCATATAGGTATGGGTAAAGCCCCGACTGCGGACACTGGTTTCTGCGTAAGCCACACTCTATGTATGTGGGAAGATAAATGGAAAGTGAGCGTCATAGGCGCTCATATATTCTAATTCTTTTAGTTCTTTTTGAGCAGGGTAGAAGGAGAGTGGCAAAAGCTTTGGTTTTTTTCTTAAATTTAATTAAATTATTTGTTTCCAAAAGTTGGATAATTTTCTTTTCTTTTTTAAAAATTGTGTTTTTTTTGTTGAGTGGTGAAGTGGAGCTGTTGCCATCGTCGGACTGTGGCTGGAGGACAAGTGGTCCAAAGGGAGTATTTTTGCGCGCTGGTTTAGTTTTGCCAGCTAGTGTTTATTTTGCTTTAATTTATTTGTGGCAGTCGGCCATTTAGTGATTTGTTTTTGAGGAATTGAATAGAGTTGGACAGATTGTGTTCGGTCGTGATTTATTTTGGTGAAGTGTTTCCGTCCAAGTAGTTTGCTTGGGATTTGTTTGGCCGTTTTTCCCCCCTCTTCCTTATTCATTTTTTTTGTTTGTGTTGTCCCGCATCAGAGCCAAGTTGTTGCTGGACATCGAATTTTATCGAAGTCCAGCTGGTGAATAGATTCTGCAAAGAATCGTGCGAGGGATTTCAGACAGGTTGGTCTGGTCCCGCAAATCAATTGCGTTTAAAAAGATTTAATTTTTGGTGTACGAATAATTTCTTTTGGGTGATTGTCGGCTTGTGTTGATTTTGAAAAAGGGTTTGTGTGCGGTATTATTTTCCTTGTGTCGGGAAAATTTCCGTTTCTTTTATATATAGTTATATATATACCTATATATATATCTATTGCGGCAGTTTCGGTGTAGTTTTTTTTAAAAGAAGTTTATTTATCAGGTTTTCGTGTGTTCGTGTTGTTCGTTCGTCCGGGGATACCATACCGCGAGGGTCGTCTTAAATCCCACGCTTCGCGACTGTGCTATTCGGGCAAATAGGGAATTTAATTATCGCGTGGGGATTTTTGATTTTAGTTAGTTTAAATAAAGTTTAGTTAAAAATAGCGCGATAAGCTGGCGCCCAACGTGGGCCCGAATCCATGCCGCGACATGGATTCGCGGCACAGTTGTTGTTGTTTTGTTGTATTGTTTGTTTTGTTATGTTTTTTTGTTTCCCTTTTGTTCGGGGCGACGGGCGAACAAAATCGAAGGAACAAAATCTCACACGCACTAACCGAAAGAACGCACTGCACGATTTTATTGAATGTTAATTTTTTTTATATTAATATATTTGTTTTGCTTAATTTGCTAAGCAAAACAAATTCGCCACTCGCGGGTGATGTGCGACCGGCGCGCGGAAGAAGAAAGCTGAATATTTTGTTTGAGCTGTCAAAGTTCTCTTGCTTTCTTCTCCTTTCTTTCGCTTTTGCTTTCGTTAAGTTAGCTCAGTGAGCGGCGGCGATCCGATGAGGGTATTGCCAGCTTCGCCATTACAATAGTAAATTGTCAAAACCTGGACTAAAGCTTTTGTACTTTTTGAACCTGTTTGAGGGAGAGGAATTTGAGAACATTTTTGCTTTCGCCTATACGTACATGAGTGCCGCCAAAATGTATATTTCATTTTGGTGGGTGCAGGGGGGTATATGTAAATTTGCCAAACACACCTAGAAAAATCTGAAGAGATTTTTCGCATATAGGTATGGGTAAAGCCCCGACTGCGGACACTGGTTTCTGCGTAAGCCACACTCTATGTATGTGGGAAGATAAATGGAAAGTGAGCGTCATAGGCGCTCATATATTCTAATTCTTTTAGTTCTTTTTGAGCAGGGTAGAAGGAGAGTGGCAAAAGCTTTGGTTTTTTTCTTAAATTTAATTAAATTATTTCTTTCCAAAAGTTGGATAATTTTCTTTTCTTTTTTAAAAATTGTGTTTTTTTTGTTGAGTGGTGAAGTGGAGCTGTTGCCATCGTCGGACTGTGGCTGGAGGACAAGTGGTCCAAAGGGAGTATTTTTGCGCGCTGGTTTAGTTTTGCCAGCTAGTGTTTATTTTGCTTTATTTTATTTGTGGCAGTCGGCCATTTAGTGATTTGTTTTTGAGGAATTGAATAGAGTTGGACAGATTGTGTTCGGTCGTGATTTATTTTGGTGAAGTGTTTCCGTCCAAGTAGTTTGCTTGGGATTTGTTTGGCCGTTTTTCCCCCCTCTTCCTTATTCCTTTTTTTTGTTTGTGTTGTCCCGCATCAGAGCCAAGTTGTTGCTGGACATCGAATTTTATCGAAGTCCAGCTGGTGAATAGATTCTGCAAAGAATCGTGCGAGGGATTTCAGACAGGTTGGTCTGGTCCCGCAAATCAATTGCGTTTAAAAAGATTTAATTTTTGGTGTACGAATAATTTCTTTTGGGTGATTGTCGGCTTGTGTTGATTTTGAAAAAGGGTTTGTGTGCGGTATTATTTTCCTTGTGTCGGGAAAATTTCCGTTTCTTTTATATATAGTTATATATATACCTATATATATATCTATTGCGGCAGTTTCGGTGTAGTTTTTTTTAAAAGAAGTTTATTTATCAGGTTTTCGTGTGTTCGTGTTGTTCGTTCGTCCGGGGATACCATACCGCGAGGGTCGTCTTAAATCCCACGCTTCGCGACTGTGCTATTCGGGCAAATAGGGAATTTAATTATCGCGTGGGTATTTTTGATTTTAGTTAGTTTAAATAAAGTTTAGTTAAAAATAGCGCGATAAATTAAGTGTTTAACTTTAATTTTAACTTTAATTTTATATTCAATAATAAACAAATTTTTTGTTTTAAAGTTAACTAATGCTAGTTAATCGAAGAAATTTAACTTAACTAAATGAAAAAGTTAATGGTTTTCAAAATTAACTGAAACGTTAAAAGTTAACCAAAAATTTAACTTCGTTAATTAACTATTAACTAATTAACTAGTTAATGCCCAGCTTTGTGCATTTGTAATACTAATTTTGGAAAATAAGAGCTTGTGTCAGTTATGCGCTCAAGGCAATATTTATTTTTTTTAAACATGCAATCTTGCATTTTTGAAATTTATATTTGTGTTAAATATATGTTTTTTTTCTTTTCAAATGAAAAATAAAACAGATTCAACGAAAAAAGTTTTCTTACTAAAAAATATGAATTGAAACAAATTTTTGTTGAATGTTTACAATAAAAATTGTAAGCCAATAATTTTAATGGCTTTCTTACAAAAAAATTTGTATCGAAACAAATTTTTGCTGTATGTTTACAATTCAAATTTCAAACCAACACAAATTTTAAAGTAAATCAACCACTTCTCTTCGGTTAGATTAACCGACAATCCATGAAAATAATAAAAAAATAATACAATTTTTCAATATAATCGTAATACAAAGTACCTTTTTACATATGAAAATTTAGACCCATTATTTGACCAGTGATGCATTTCCGCAACAGGCTAATACACTGGAACCGGAACCGGAAGTCAAAAGTCAAATCCACATTCAAAAGGAGATCTTTTTTCTCGGTCTGATAAAGATTTTTTTGATAAAATTGAGGCAAGAATCATTACAATAATAGAAATCGTGAAAATGATTGATGTAATGGTAATAAAAGAAAAAATTATCCACACTATAATTTAATTTTAAATTTTACTTTGAGTGATTTTTGACCAAAATAAGCAATCACACCAAAAATCTCGAACAAATTTTTTACTGCATTGGTCATTTCATTAGAATTGAAATTTTTAATTTTAAATACAAATTTTTGAATTAACATTGAAAAATTCAATTCTAATTGAAAAATTTTTAATTGGCATTGAAATATTCAACTGGAATATTTCAATTAATTGAAAATTTTCATTAAATTGAATAATATTAGTTTTTAGTCTTTTTCTGAGAGTAATGTGAAATGAAAGGGGGAAGAGTAATAAAGGAAAAAAATGGGAAATAAAAGGAGAAAGTGACAAAAAAGGGAAATAATTTATAAAACGGGACAAAAGGGGGCTTGGCCGGATAAAATTGGAAAAAGTTATTAAGGATTTAGTGAAAAAGGATATATTTATTTTTTCACAAAATAATGGGGAATTGCAATTCTTAAATTTATCATTCCTGACTTTTTTAAACTTTTTTCATCAGAAAATGTGTGACATCGAAAGACGATATCAAGGCTTCTGCTATGAAAGTATGATTAGAAACTACTGCTGGTTCCTTTACAGAGAGGATACGCCACAGAAAAAGCGACAAAGTTCTGGTCGTTCATCATTCGTATCAATTGATGTAAAAAAGTCAGGAAAAATTAAAAAATTAAAATATCCTTTTTCATTAAATCCTTAAAAACATTGTCCAATTTTATCCGACCACGCCCAAATCGGGAACAGAAGTTGCACAATGAAATGCCCTATTGAATGAAAAAATAAAATGATTTTTTTGCAATTACTTCTGTCCGCAAAAAATGCTATGACCCATCCAATTGAATACAGCATTCCAATTAAAGTATTCTTTGATTCTTGTCCGATTCTCGAAATTCATCTCAGTTTGCATAAGAAAAAAAGTGTTTCTAAACTGTCCAAAACTGTGACCGCTATCGTGTGGACAGACAGACAGTCAGACGGACATTGTAAAATCGATTCAATTTTCGATGCTGATCACGAATATATACTTTTCCCATACTGGACACGTCTTCTTAAATGCGCTAAAAACTTTGTGTCAAAGTAAAGATACCCTGCCACAGTAGTGAGTGGGGGTATTCAAATAAATGCCAGGTACAGTGCACGCCTTGTGCGGCTGAATTTCTAGAGGTTCTCATTTTGTTCTAAACTGATTTAATTAACCATAGCTCGAAATTTAAGAATATTAAATCCAATAATAACATTGGCGCCTATTCATAGTTGTATTTAGTATCAATCTAAGTATAGACTTTACCTAAGCTAAGTCATTCATAGTCGATTTAGTATCGATTTATCTACTTAGTAGCTGCTAAATATTTAGAAACAGCTGCAGCCATTATTAAGTAAATACCAAAGTAACATTTATACGTCAAAAAAGCTGACACGCGCGATTAAAAGATTTTGGATGATTTCGTGATTTTCGCGATTGAAAACTCCCTGCAAGAAAAAACTGATCCCCAATTTACTGGATCTATAGGGTATATAGTTATTTTATAGCTACTATCGGTAAATCAAGAACTTGTAGAGCTGTAGATTGGTTCCGAACTAATCTTAGGTAATGCAGTGGTAGTGTGTTCAAACTAAACTCAGTGACTTGCGCTTGGCTTTGTTTCGTTTATCTTTGAGAGAAGATTGCCGAACAAAACCCGAGTAATCTGTGAGGAAACCAGTTTTTCTAATCAGTTGCCATTTGTGAAGTGAATTAGAAGGTGGTGCTCCAATTTTATTTGGTTTTCGTATAAAAAAGGAATAATTCAAAAAAAGTTTATAAAAAATGGTCGGTTTGCATATGAAAAATAATATTCTTTTGGAGAAATGGCTTTCGTTTTGTGTAAAGTGAAATATTTTCTGATAATTGAAAATGATTGAAAAAATTTTGAATTTTCTATATAAAATTTAATAAAAATGTGAAAAAATAAACAAAAATGTGAAAAATAGTGATTGTGAGTGATTTAATGCTAATAGAAATTTTTTTCCAAACTACCTATATTTTTAAGCACGCCGATGCGTGACATAAATACAAAAGCAACGATTTTGGTTTTGGAATTCCAGTATTAAAATTAGTGCGTACAGTATGGTCATAGAGTGAAATGCATAAAAGGGTAAAAAATTCATTTTGTTGAGAATGGTTTTTATATTTATTTTTACATAATTCCATATTTTTATTTTTACAGATTTTCGTTTATCTATTTTTGTATTTTTACTGTTTCTTCCTTTCTTTTTTTTGAAGATTTCAAATTTTTCATTATGTAATTTTTATTTAAAATTTTTCTTTTTTTTCTTTCTATTTTTACAATTTTTCATTTTTATGTTTTCAGGTAATACCTTCGAAACCAGTAGTCGTGTTTTGTTTGCAAACGAATAAAAAAATAAACGACAAGTTTCGACAAGATTTCGATTGCAAACAAAACACGACTAATGATGCATTCATTGACCGATGTTATTAAAAATTTATTTATACAAAACTATTTATAATAATAAAGTGCTACTTAAAGAAATTAAGATTGGGTTTTTTTGCGAAAATAGTTTTTAGATTTACCGTAAGCTAGTATGTAGCTAAGTCGTAGTAACTGGTTCTTAACTGGCTACAAGTATTGTATGGGGGCCAATTTTCCAACGCTAGGAAGGAGCTAGATCGTAGTGGCTACTTCCGAGCTGACCGGAGGTAATGCAGAGGTGGAAGCAGGTAGCTTCCTCCAATGACAACGCAATGTTAAATTCGCCACTTCACCACATGTGAAAGAGATTTGGGTGCTACCAGTACCCCCTACTGCATAACTAGTTCGGAACCATTTTGGAACTAGACCCATTTCTTGCAGGGCTACTTTAGAAGCAACCAAACACCACCATAAGGGGGGTTTTAAATGTAATTGTTGCTATTGCCGTTCTCCACAACATAGCAAAGGAGAGGAACCTGCGGTGTTGTGTAAGTTTGCAATATGTTTAACAAAGTGTAAATAAGAATGGTCCCAATAATTTGCAGTCTTGGATACAGAATTTAACAACCAGACGCCAGCATTTTACATTTGTATCCATTGTCAAAACAGCACAGTCACAAACAAAATGAAAACAAATGAAAATTAGGAATGCGTTTATTTTGATATCAATATTTGATATCATATTTGGTATCGAAAAAACTGTTTTCAAAGTAATGTGATTGTTCGCATGTATATTACAATGTTAAAATAACAAGTTAATAAATTAAAAAATTTTTCTTTATTGAAAACTGTTATAATGCATCAAATATGTTCCAATTGCTACACTCCATGAAATTTATCGCAAAAGAATTATCGATATTATTTACACTACACTCATATCTTGAACATGACAGCTGTTTTCTAAGTTTGTACTGCTTAGAAGCTGCTAAAAAATCGACTATGAATAAAGACATATTTTAAGTTGGAACCTAAATTTGAGTTGGAGATTAGTTAGTATGAACTTAGAATCATGACTATGAATATGTGCCATTGATTTTTGTACCTAACACCTCATGAAGTATGGGTATATTAACTTTGGTCTGATTTTTGTAACACCAAGAAGGAGACGTGTCCGGTATAGAAAACTATATATTTCCTTGATCAGCGTCACTTTCTGAGTTGATTTAGCCCTATCTGTCTGTCCGTCCGTCTGTCCGTCCTCTTTTCTTGTAAACACGATTGCTGGAGCTAGAAGAAAGCTAGGGATCCCAAATTTTTGGTTTATCTTTTTTAAATAGAAAATGGGCGGAATCGGTCGACTGCGACGCCTACCTCCCATATAAGTGAAAATCGTGATTTCACTTATATTTCGCTTAAATAGTTCCAAAATTGGTATCTAGGGGTTTTTGGGATCGCTGATTTAGAATTTGATGTCGGAATTTCAAAATTCAAGATGGCGGATTCAATATGGCGGCCGAAATTTGAAGATTTCATCAGAACAGTATGAAATTTTGTATATGGGGGTTTTTGGGGTCGCTGATTTCGAATTTGATGTCGGAATTTCCAAATTCAAGATGGCGGAACCAATATGGTAGATGTAGGGTATATATAAGTCGGCTTTGCCCGACTGAAACTTACTCACTTGTTTTCTGTTCTCTGGCAATGCTTTATAGAATTTTCATGAAAATAAAAATATAATGTTTAATAGGGTTTGAAAAATCATTTGGGATATTAAATGGGTATTTGTTCCGCTAAAGTTAAAGTTTACAAGTTGCTCAACATTTTCAGTTGACCAATATTCTATGGAAATGCGAAAAATTCACGGGTCAAAGGATATACCATATGACCACCTGAGGCTGGCCACACATGACTGTGGCAATTCCAGCTGCCCAGCCAAACCAATGAACATGACAAGAACTTCTTTTTGTAACTACCCTATGGACCCTTTTCATAAGTCTTGAAATGGCGCAACTAGAATGAACATTTCATGACGCATTCTCTCGTTATAAATAATTTGATGTCTGCAAATATATTGCAAAATGCAATTAGTAAAACTAAATTTATTTACACCAACAGATGGACAAATATAAGACACATTGGCAAGGTTTTCTGGCCAAAATACAGTAAATATCAAGCCAACTACATCCTATCACTTAACCGAGACGAATGCAGACTGACGGTGGGAGTGGTGTCTTATCATGTCTTACATCATAACTTTTTATTTATTAAAACATACCAGTTTTGCATTTTTCGCTGTTTGGCGCGTGATATCATATGCAAATTATGTGAAATTAGTGGTGAACACGAAAGCAGAATCAAAACAAAAGAAAAAATCTGGTGGGGAGTTTCTAAAATCAGCTGAGCTCTGGTGTTGAGTTTCTATCAACAGCTGAGCTCTGGTGGTGAATAAAATTCATAATTTTGACGCATACCAATAAAGAAATTTTATTTTTTCACGTACACCAGTAAACAAATTTGCTGTCACTTCACTCATATTCCCTCTCGCTCAAGCAGAGTGTCCCCTCTGTATACTCTGTGCTGAGAAGCCCTCCACATCAATCAATATCATTATCTAAGCTGCTGCTTCAAAATTAAAAAAGGTGCGTTACATTTATTAATGGTGATCATATGTGCGCATTTTTAAAATATTAACAAAAACAAAGACCAAAAATTAATCAGTGATATAAAATAAAATAAAATTTTCAATACGCTCAATTGCCAGCCCAAGCCATTTCACTCTCACTTTACTCTCGTTTTTCTTCAACAAAAGAATTTTGCGATTTTACTCTGAAGGTGAAGTGATAACTTAAATAAAGCTTCCAATCCACTTTTAATTTTGTGAACTTTTCTAATAAAAGTTTAAATAATTACCAAAATATATTTTTGGTAACGAAATAAAAGAGATTAATAACTAATAATATCGATCAAACGTAGGTACTAAACGGCTAAACGGCTGAACCGATTAACTTGAAATTTTGAGAATAAATTCTATAGGTATCGACATGTGCAATTGGGTATATGAGGTTGAGATTGGACTAAAGGGCGTGGTACCTCCCATACAACACAAAATATGTTTACAACATAATTTAGTAGCGTGGCACCGCCCCTTGCTAATAAATAAATAACAGCTAATTAAGCAACTATTGGATATATTGTAATGAAATTTCGAATGGAGTTGTATAGTATGTTTTCCCAGCTATGTGTCGAATATGGAAATAATTGGACAAGGGGCGTGGCACCGCCCAAACACACGTAACTTAAATAACAGTTAATTAAGCGACTATATGATATATTTTAATGAAATTTGGAATGGACTTATATAGTATGTTTTCCCTGCTATTTGTCGAATATGGACATAATTGACCAAGGTGCGTGGCACCGCCCACACAACACGTAACTTAAATAACAGCTAATTAAGCAACTATTGGACATATTGTAATGAAATTTCGAATGGAGTTTATAGTATGTTTTCCCAGCTAATTGACCATCAACTGCAGCGTCCACTGAAATTGTCGCAAAATACTATATATATTTATTTTTTTAATTTTATACAACCCGTGCAACGCCGGATATGTAACAGCTAGTGGGTTATAAATAAATTTAAGAATTTTTTGCATTATTTAAATTTTATTGTTTCCCTATGAACATTTTTTGGTCCATGCAATAAAGACACAACTAAAAATGCTACTCAAAATGATCCTCAGATAATTATCAACATGCTGGCAAAAAATAGAATTCATATCTTTAATTTTTTATGTATTTTAACCAGTATTTTAACCGTATAAAATTTATTGACGTTAACACGTAAAATTTACGCGTAAATTTTTACGCATACATTTTTTTTTGTTGGCGTCAAATCTTTAATTGTGCTATATTATTAAAAATATGGGACGATATAATATTTACTAATTATTTTCAACAAAAGAACCGATCTAAATTAGCTAACAATACAACTTTATGCATTACCAAATTTTTTTTCAAAAGAATTCCAAAATTCGTTAAATTTTACGTGTCAAAAATTTGACGAGTCAAATTACGTAAAAAATTAATCAAATTGACTGTTAATTTGATATTCTTTTGAAAAAAAATATGTGACTTCAAATTTTGCGCGTTAAAAATTGGATTTTATATTTGTTTGACAGGCCCTATTTCACCACCTCTGGCTACATCTTGGAATGGAAACTTTCACTATAACATGCCACCACTTCAGAAAGTAAGATCTTCTGTGATAGGAGAAAAGACGTTACCTGCTGCATCGTCTTCCGTTAACGGTTCTGTTCATTTTGTTTACGACCCCGTGTTACTGCAACAATGTGTACAAACACAACAAACGCTTATCAATTCCGTGTGCCAGTGCAATCAAATGTTGTGGCGTCAACAGCGTGAAATTGATGGCTTAAACAAAACGATCCATCTGGTGAGTTATTAATTTTAAACATAAAATCATACATTAGGTTTCTAATGATATATATATTACCGCAGCTTCAGGATCGATTAGTATCGCTAATTGGACCCAGCGATGCTGATATTTCTTTCAACATGCGCACAGAGTCGGTGCCACCATTTTCCCTTTATGGAACTTTTCCCAACCGCGCACAATCAGAAAAATCTACTCCTATTTTTACAGGAGTATCACCACAAAACTCGGATTTCAAATCTTATCAGATGCAACAATATCACCAACAGCAATTGTTGCAACGTGGAGTAATTCCAAAAGGTGTAGGATTAAATTATTGGAGCGAAACTCAACAGCAACAAAATGCCTCCAACAATGCAAACATTTCTTCAACCCTAAACAATGTCGCGCAACTACCAAAATGCGTTAATGCGATGTCACAGTCGCCGTTGCCTGAAGCAAACCCAGTACCTATATTTGTGCATCATCACAATAACGAAACTTTATTCACACAAAATCATCAATTCAACAATTCGCAGCAACAACAGCAGAATAACCACATTTTTAACAATCAAGTGCCAACGTGCAATCGCGATATCAACTATTGGAATAATTTCAGACGATAAACACATAAAATTGGTGCTGGATTAGATTTAATGTATTGACATATGTAAGGAAAACAAAAATAAAGAGATAGAAACGACTCTAGAATAGTTTAACATCCCAAACGACGATACGCGATACATTATTTATCTTCACAATAAATAAAAATCGTGTAAATTTATGACCATTATAGAAGGAAATCAGTTGCCTCCTATAATGATCGTAATTTTACACACGAAATAATGTAGAACCTGTATGTGTAAATCTAATCAAATATTAAAACATCGTATTTGTTTACGCCAACCATGAGTTTTAGTTTCAAATTTGTTAGTTTTAAGTTAACTGTAGATGGCGCTGAGCCCATTAGGATTTTTAGTACTTTTGTATGAAATGAAGAAATTGAAGTTGCCTCTCTCGTTGTTTCTTTGCTTTATTTGTAAAACACTCAATTTCTGGAGTTGAGATTTTGGATTCTGCTAATTTGTTGTCTTTTTCTTTTGTTTTTATATTTTCCAATATAAGGACTGTACCGAAAAGAAACTGCACACCTTTTTAATTTTGTTCGTGAAATTTTTTTTCCTATTAAAAAGGAATTTTTTTAAATTTATTTTAAAAAAAAGTTATTCTCTTTATTTTTGCCGTATTTTTCGCGTTGGTCCCTTTATTAAATTCCGCACAACTGCTTCAGTTACGGTATTGCTTGCCTTACGCAAGTTTTTTTTGAAATTGTTTCACGTCACTAGCAACTTCACAATTCTTCATCAAGTTTCACTTGACAATAGCTCAACATCTCTCTATTGGGCGAAATTTCTTCCCTCTAACAGAGCCAGTGTGGAACGGGAGTGGCTTGTAGTAGTTAAATCGGACTAAGAAATTGTTAACACATTGTGTTTATCTAAAAAAAAAGCCTACGCCGATAAGCCCGAAACGATCCAACATTTCGAGGACAACATTCGCCGCGTTATTGCCGATATATGGTCACAAATGTTAAAAAAAGTGATTGAAAATCGGATTGTGTAACATGTTGCGCCGTCAATGTGGAAGCGTTGTTCAGGAATATTTTGAACTGGACAATTAATCTCTGAGGGGGGTTGAAACTAATGATGGCTTGAGTCGATACTTTTGGGTACCCAATAGTATCTGATACTTTTTTCTCAGTACCCGATACTTGATTACTATTATTATTTGAAGCATTTGTATGGAATACATTTTGGCGCGAAAATTCGATTATTTCAAAGCTCCATTAACACTTGTATGACAAAACTCACTTGCAAAAAGTTAATTTGGCGTTGTCCTTTTCGATTGCCGAAAAGTTCAGCCATATTTCACCCCTTTTTCGGAATTCGAAACAATTAGTCCATTTTTTCAAAACTCTTCAAACTTTTTGTATGGAAATAGATTTTTATTTCCACATTTTTTAATTACTTTCATTACGATTGCCACAAACCACTATAGCTTGTCTGATGCAGCTTCTTCTCAGGAATCCAAAAATACATACGAAATAAATCCTACTGTGGTCATAGAACTTTCTTACTTCCTTGTTTTTTTAACCACTCCCGGTCAGATTTTCACAAACCACAATAGCCTATTCGATGCAGCTTCTTTTCAAGAATCCAAAAATGTCAAAAACTCAATTTAGAAAAAGACGAGTGAAATCAGTGGTAAAATCAGTGGGAAAATAACATAACACTATTGAAACAACACTAACAATAACAATAAGATAACACTATTGAAACCATTGGAAACAAAAGAAAATTCTATTGGAATACAATTGGAATAAAGGAAAACACAAATTGTATTTGGATTTTGGAACATTACACTCAAAGGAGGATTTGCCACTCCCACATGAACAAATACTTAATGAAAACTAGGTGAGGTTTTTCCAATTGAAGGGTTGTAAGTCAAAGTACCAAAAAGAAAAAAAACGAGATAGCTATTATGTATTATTCGATTTGAGTAGCCCGATACTACTATACAAAGCAATTTGTCCTACCTCTTCCCAACAAAATACGACAAATAACACAATGTTGGTCTAATAGGTCAAAGTCCAGTGAAACACTCTGTCCGCAGTACTTTTGTTAAATGATAACACATGATTGTTTCTTATGTATTGTGATACGCTGAATCCGAATACAATCATAACGTTTTTCCAGCACACTCCATTTCACCGTAAACGCCTTTTTTAATACTAAAACTTCGTATAGCCAACCCAATTTTTAAAGTTTTGAAAATATTTTATAGAAAATTTTCAGCTCTACAACTTTGCAGAACATTGTTTTTTGCATCTCTTTTAGTTTTTAAGATACGAGAACTTGAACGTATAACATTGTGAACATATTTATTATTTGGTCCTTGTAAAAGAGCGAAATTATTTCCTAATCGACATTTCTTTGGTTATATGAGAAAAGCTGTTTTTCATGAATTTTTCAACACTGAATCCGAATATAATCCTTAAAAATTCGTACTACGCTTCATGTTCACGCCAACCGCGTAAATATGAACGCTACCTTATATAAATTTGTTAAATGTAGGGGGCGCTGTTGTCTGTGGCGAAATCTGCTTTCAAGTATGGCGATTTCAGTTTTGCCGACGGCTTTTTGGCTTTTTAAAAATTAATTATCGCTCTCTCTCGAATACCATACGAAGCAGCAGCCGCCACAGCCAAGAAAAGCCGGTAAGGTTTTCTGAGGAAAATATATAAAAATAAAGGAAAGATTATTAATTTAAAACGAATTTTCTGTTTTTATCTTTTTTGAAATCGATTTCGAGAGCTATCGCATAGTTCGCAGAGGAACAAGGCCTGCGCCCAATTATTGGTCCTTCAATCCCGAATCCATTCCAAAGGAGACGAAAAGACCTCCACAACAAACAAATTTGAAACTGAGAAGTACAGAGTATACAGACACTCTCTTTAAATTCCCTGAAATCCAATATGGCGGACCATTTTTTTTTGATTATTCGTTATTTGATTTTATAAGGACACAAGATTTCTTTGTTTTTTTAAATTACATTTTGAGCTAAAACTAGAGAGTGGACTATCTTCGGCTATACCGAAGCTGAAATACCCCCACACAGTAGGAAGAAGTACCTCGAACATAAAAAAATGTGGTCTCAAGACCCTATTTCGAACCAATTATAGGTGGTTTTGTAGCCCGGACCATGTCCAAAATCCTTTTCTAAACATTTCCAATCAAATCCACCGAAAAAAAAAAATTGGTCTCAAGACCCTATTTTGACCCTTATATATGTGGTTTAGGAACCTCGGACCATGTCAAAAATACGTTTCTAAACATTTCCAATCGAATGCAGCAATAAAAAAGACTTGCAAAATTTTTTCCTTTTTTTTCGGTGTATGGGAGCCACGCCCAGTTTTTATCCGATTTGGCTGATTCTCGAACTTGATCTCAGTATTCCCGAGAAAAACATGTACCCAACGTTTCAAGTCGATATCTCCAAAACTGCGACCGCTATCGGGCGGACGGACAGACGGACAGACGGACATCGCTAAATCGACTCAGGAGGTGATACTGATCAAGAATATATATGCTTTTCCATACCGGACACGCCTCCTTATGGGCGTTACAAACGTTGTGACAAAGTTAGTATACCCTGCCACAGTGAGTGTGGGGGTATAAAAAAAAGAGGAAAATAAAAAAAGAGTAAAAAAACAGTTTTTTAAAATATAACCCTTTAACCGACTAAAAAGCTGAAAATAAATTTCCTTGAAATTAATTTCAGCAATTTCGATTTAAAATTAAGGGTTTTTGGCGACTTCAAAATCTGCAAAGATATTAGGAATAAAGTAGCCAAAAACCCTTAATTTTAAATCGAAATTGCTGAAAATAATTTCAAGGAAATTTATTTTCAGCTTTTTAGTCGGTTGAAGGGTTATATTTTAAAAAACTTGTTATACCCCCACACTCACTGTGGCAGGGTATACTAACTTTGTCACAACGTTTGTAACGCCCATAAGGAGGCGTGTCCGGTATGGAAAAGTATATATATTCTTGATCAGCATCACCTCCTGAGTCGATTTAGCGATGTCCGTCTGTCTGTCCGTCCGTCTGTCCGTCTGACCGTCTGTCCGTCTGCCCGTCCGCACGATAGCGGTCGCAGTTTTGGAGATATCGACTTGAAACTTTGGGTACATGTTTTTCTCGTGAATACTGAGATCAAGTTCGAGAATCAGCCAAATCGGATAAAAACTGGGCGTGGCTCCCATACACCGAAAAAAAGGTAAACATTTTTTATTGTTGTATTCGATTGGAAATGTTTAGAAACGTATTTTTGACATGGTCCGAGGTTGGTCCGATAAGGGTCTAAATGGGGTCTTGAGAACAATTTTTTTTTTTGGTGGATTTGATTGGAAATTTTTAGAAATGGATTTTGGACATGTTCCGGTCCCCAAAACCACCTATAATTGGCTCAAAATAGGGTCTTGAGACCACATTTTTTTACGTTCGAGGTACTTCTTCCTACTGTGTGGGGGTATTTCAGCTTCGGTATAGCCGAAGATAGTCCACTCTCTAGTTTTTTACTCTTTTTTTATTTAAATTTGTGAAGAATACTTTGTGGGTTTTTCTGTACTATTTTTCAGAACCAAAAATGCAAAAAAACTATAAAACTAGAGAGTGGACTATCTTCGGCTATACCGAAGTTGAAATACCCCCACACAGTAGGAAGAAGTACCTCGATCATAAAAAAATGTGGTCTCAAGATCCAATTATAGGTGGTTGTCCAAAATCCATTTCTAAAAATTTCCAATTAAATCCACCAAAAAAAAAAAATTGGTCTCAAGACCCCATTTAGACCCTTATATATGTGGCTTCGGAACCTCGGACCATGACCAAAATCCATTTCTAAAAATTTCCAATTAAATCCGCCAAAAAAAAAAATTGGTCTCAAGACCCCATTTAGACCTTATATATGTGGCTTCGGAACCTCGGACCATGTCAAAAATACGTTTCTAAATTTCCAATCGAATACAACAATAAAAAAGACTTGAAAAATTTTTACCTTTTTTTTCGGTGTATGGGAGCCACGCCCAGTTTTTGTCCGATTTGGCTGATTCTCGAACTTGATCTCAGTATTCACGAGAAAAACATGTAAAAAAAGTTTCAAGTCGATATCTCCAAAACTGCGACCGCTATCGTGCGGACGGACAGACGGACAGACGGACAGACGGACAGACGGACGGACAGACAGACGGACATCGCTAAATCGACTCAGGAGGTGATACTGATCAAGAATATATATACTTTTCCATACCGGACACGCCTCCTTATGGGCGTTACAAACGTTGTGACAAAGTTAGTATACCCTGCCACAGTGAGTGTGGGGGTATAAATATTCTTTCTGCGTGGAGAATTGATAAAATTTCTTGGGGTGTTTATAAATGTTGGAAAAGAAACGATGGTTTTTTCATTATTATAAGATATATTCAGAAAAATTTATTGGCCCATTGTTATAGTCAAAGTTAGTTGTTACTAAACCTTAGTACCAACTTAGTAGCTGTCAGTACAGTACTTAAGTTAAGTTGGAACTTAATTTTGATAAGAATATGGGAAATTGTGCTAGGTATTTAATTATTAAATTTTGAAAGTTACAAAATTGTACATGTCTCAGTAGTAGGAAAGTAAAAAAATACAAGTGTAAAAATGTGGTGAACAAGTAAAAAATGTAAATAATTTCTACAAATTGCAAAAGAATTAGTTAAAAATGTGTATTTCTACAGCTCAAAAGATAATAAATAAAAATATATATAATATATGTGTAATATTTATGGCGTTAAGTTATACAAATGCGATAAAAGCGAGTAAAATCGAACTAAACAACGTTTCTTCGTTGAGAAAGCCGATCTGATCCGGCGAAATCTCGGAGGGTTTGGATTTTTCGGACCGCAATGGATGTGCTGAGATCATTACAGGCTTGCCTTTTTAAAGCATCCGATAGTCATACTAAGGAAACTGCATTTGGAGCATAATCATACAAAGAAAAGTGAGGTGGACCTCAATATCGTACTCCGGCGCTGGGTGATATACTGGAAGAGCTGGAGGCTGATCGTTTTGAGGAGGTTTACAAAATGATTAGGACTCCTTCCGTCGAGGATGAGAATGCAGACAATGAAAAGGATCTGACCGCCGTTAACAGTTACAAGTCGATGAGCAGCAAACGCGCGAATTGTGGAGAAGACCAGCAATGATGCGCTGAGAATTTCCAAAAGGTTATCGAAGAAAAGTTTGGCAAGTGCAGTTTCTGATTCAATTGAACGGAGCGCAACGTTGTAGTCCTCAACATGTGTTGGAGAATAATGTAATTTGTTGGATTTTTCCATTTTACTTTGATTTTATTGAAATTTGTCTATTTTCAGTGACTATTGCCCCTAGGCAGCGAGACGGTCTCGTACCAGTAAGGCACCACGTGCTATAGACATGGGTGACAGTGGGTCCATCCTTGCTGCGTATATGTAGCAATTTCGAATGTGCTATACATATTCTTCATGACACTGAACTTTTGGGATTCAATGAAACTCTCTTTCGCGCAGATGTATTCGGGCATACGCCTCCGGCAGGAGTTAAAATTTAAAATTACATTACCCAACAAGAGGACAAAGTATTTTTATATATTTTTGGATGCTGAGCACAATGAATTTTGAGAAATTCATGGTATAGTCAAAAAATGGGAGATGGAATATTTCCAAAATGCTAAGTGTATTCTGTAATTGTTAGAAATTTCCATTTTTAGTTATTTTGAAACAGTAAAGTTAACAATAAAATTTAAATTTATGAAACTATCTCAGATATATTTTTTTGAATTATTTTTTAAGATGATTGAGTGCTAGTGAGTGTAAGCATTTGGGTTTTTTGTGAACTCCACTAGAGTGCGGTTGCTTCAAAGACACAAAATCACAACCTCTGTCCTGATCGGAAGATGACCACCTGAGGCTGGCCACACATGACTGTGGCAATTCCAGCTGCCCAGCCAAACCAATGAACATGACAAGAACTTCTTTTTGTAACTACCCTATGGACCCTTTTCATAAGTCTTGAAATGGCGCAACTAGAATGAACATTTCATGACGCATTCTCTCGTTATAAATAATTTGATGTCTGCAAATATATTGCAAAATGCAATTAGTAAAACTAAATTTATTTACACCAACAGATGGACAAATATAAGACACATTGGCAAGGTTTTCTGGCCAAAATACAGTAAATATCAAGCCAACTACATCCTATCACTTAACCGAGACGAATGCAGACTGACGGTGGGAGTGGTGTCTTATCATGTCTTACATCATAACTTTTTATTTATTAAAACATACCAGTTTTGCATTTTTCGCTGTTTGGCGCGTGATATCATATGCAAATTATGTGAAATTAGTGGTGAACACGAAAGCAGAATCAAAACAAAAGAAAAAATCTGGTGGGGAGTTTCTAAAATCAGCTGAGCTCTGGTGTTGAGTTTCTATCAACAGCTGAGCTCTGGTGGTGAATAAAATTCATAATTTTGACGCATACCAATAAAGAAATTTTATTTTTTCACGTACACCAGTAAACAAATTTGCTGTCACTTCACTCATATTCCCTCTCGCTCAAGCAGAGTGTCCCCTCTGTATACTCTGTGCTGAGAAGCCCTCCACATCAATCAATATCATTATCTAAGCTGCTGCTTCAAAATTAAAAAAGGTGCGTTACATTTATTAATGGTGATCATATGTGCGCATTTTTAAAATATTAACAAAAACAAAGACCAAAAATTAATCAGTGATATAAAATAAAATAAAATTTTCAATACGCTCAATTGCCAGCCCAAGCCATTTCACTCTCACTTTACTCTCGTTTTTCTTCAACAAAAGAATTTTGCGATTTTACTCTGAAGGTGAAGTGATAACTTAAATAAAGCTTCCAATCCACTTTTAATTTTGTGAACTTTTCTAATAAAAGTTTAAATAATTACCAAAATATATTTTTGGTAACGAAATAAAAGAGATTAATAACTAATAATATCGATCAAACGTAGGTACTAAACGGCTAAACGGCTGAACCGATTAACTTGAAATTTTGAGAATAAATTCTATAGGTATCGACATGTGCAATTGGGTATATGAGGTTGAGATTGGACTAAAGGGCGTGGTACCTCCCATACAACACAAAATATGTTTACAACATAATTTAGTAGCGTGGCACCGCCCCTTGCTAATAAATAAATAACAGCTAATTAAGCAACTATTGGATATATTGTAATGAAATTTCGAATGGAGTTGTATAGTATGTTTTCCCAGCTATGTGTCGAATATGGAAATAATTGGACAAGGGGCGTGGCACCGCCCAAACACACGTAACTTAAATAACAGTTAATTAAGCGACTATATGATATATTTTAATGAAATTTGGAATGGACTTATATAGTATGTTTTCCCTGCTATTTGTCGAATATGGACATAATTGACCAAGGTGCGTGGCACCGCCCACACAACACGTAACTTAAATAACAGCTAATTAAGCAACTATTGGACATATTGTAATGAAATTTCGAATGGAGTTTATAGTATGTTTTCCCAGCTAATTGACCATCAACTGCAGCGTCCACTGAAATTGTCGCAAAATACTATATATATTTATTTTTTTAATTTTATACAACCCGTGCAACGCCGGATATGTAACAGCTAGTGGGTTATAAATAAATTTAAGAATTTTTTGCATTATTTAAATTTTATTGTTTCCCTATGAACATTTTTTGGTCCATGCAATAAAGACACAACTAAAAATGCTACTCAAAATGATCCTCAGATAATTATCAACATGCTGGCAAAAAATAGAATTCATATCTTTAATTTTTTATGTATTTTAACCAGTATTTTAACCGTATAAAATTTATTGACGTTAACACGTAAAATTTACGCGTAAATTTTTACGCATACATTTTTTTTTGTTGGCGTCAAATCTTTAATTGTGCTATATTATTAAAAATATGGGACGATATAATATTTACTAATTATTTTCAACAAAAGAACCGATCTAAATTAGCTAACAATACAACTTTATGCATTACCAAATTTTTTTTCAAAAGAATTCCAAAATTCGTTAAATTTTACGTGTCAAAAATTTGACGAGTCAAATTACGTAAAAAATTAATCAAATTGACTGTTAATTTGATATTCTTTTGAAAAAAAATATGTGACTTCAAATTTTGCGCGTTAAAAATTGGATTTTATATTTGTTTGACAGGCCCTATTTCACCACCTCTGGCTACATCTTGGAATGGAAACTTTCACTATAACATGCCACCACTTCAGAAAGTAAGATCTTCTGTGATAGGAGAAAAGACGTTACCTGCTGCATCGTCTTCCGTTAACGGTTCTGTTCATTTTGTTTACGACCCCGTGTTACTGCAACAATGTGTACAAACACAACAAACGCTTATCAATTCCGTGTGCCAGTGCAATCAAATGTTGTGGCGTCAACAGCGTGAAATTGATGGCTTAAACAACACGATCCATCTGGTGAGTTATTAATTTTAAACATAAAATCATACATTAGGTTTCTAATGATATATATATTACCGCAGCTTCAGGATCGATTAGTATCGCTAATTGGACCCAGCGATGCTGATATTTCTTTCAACATGCGCACAGAGTCGGTGCCACCATTTTCCCTTTATGGAACTTTTCCCAACCGCGCACAATCAGAAAAATCTACTCCTATTTTTACAGGAGTATCACCACAAAACTCGGATTTCAAATCTTATCAGATGCAACAATATCACCAACAGCAATTGTTGCAACGTGGAGTAATTCCAAAAGGTGTAGGATTAAATTATTGGAGCGAAACTCAACAGCAACAAAATGCCTCCAACAATGCAAACATTTCTTCAACCCTAAACAATGTCGCGCAACTACCAAAATGCGTTAATGCGATGTCACAGTCGCCGTTGCCTGAAGCAAACCCAGTACCTATATTTGTGCATCATCACAATAACGAAACTTTATTCACACAAAATCATCAATTCAACAATTCGCAGCAACAACAGCAGAATAACCACATTTTTAACAATCAAGTGCCAACGTGCAATCGCGATATCAACTATTGGAATAATTTCAGACGATAAACACATAAAATTGGTGCTGGATTAGATTTAATGTATTGACATATGTAAGGAAAACAAAAATAAAGAGATAGAAACGACTCTAGAATAGTTTAACATCCCAAACGACGATACGCGATACATTATTTATCTTCACAATAAATAAAAATCGTGTAAATTTATGACCATTATAGAAGGAAATCAGTTGCCTCCTATAATGATCGTAATTTTACACACGAAATAATGTAGAACCTGTATGTGTAAATCTAATCAAATATTAAAACATCGTATTTGTTTACGCCAACCATGAGTTTTAGTTTCAAGTTTGTTAGTTTTAAGTTAACTGTAGATGGCGCTGAGCCCATTAGGATTTTTAGTACTTTTGTATGAAATGAAGAAATTGAAGTTGCCTCTCTCGTTGTTTCTTTGCTTTATTTGTAAAACACTCAATTTCTGGAGTTGAGATTTGGGATTCTGCTAATTTGTTGTCCTTTTCTTTTGTTTTTATATTTTCCAATATAAGGACTGTACCGAAAAGAAACTGCACACCTTTTTAATTTTGTTCATGAAATTTTTTTTCCTATTAAAAAGGAATTTTTTAAAATTTATTTTAAAAAAAAGATATTCTCTTTATTTTTGCCGTATTTTTCGCGTTGGTCCCTTTATTAAATTCCGCACAACTGCTTCAGTTACGGTATTGCTTGCCTTACGCAAGTTTTTTTTGAAATTGTTTCACGTCACTAGCAACTTCACAATTCTTCATCAAGTTTCACTTGACAATAGCTCAACATCTCTCTATTGGGCGAAATTTCTTCCCTCTAACAGAGCCAGTGTGGAACGGGAGTGGCTTGTAGTAGTTAAATCGGGCTAAGAAATTGTTAACACATTGTGTTTATCTAAAAAAAAAGCCTACGCCGATAAGCCCGAAACGATCCAACATTTCGAGGACAACATTCGCCGCGTTATTGCCGATATATGGTCACAAATGTTAAAAAAAGTGATTGAAAATCGGATTGTGTAACATGTTGCGCCGTCAATGTGGAAGCGTTGTTCAGGAATATTTTGAACTGGACAATTAATCTCTGAGGGGGGTTGAAACTAATGATGGCTTGAGTCGATACTTTTGGGTACCCAATAGTATCTGATACTTTTTTCTCAGTACCCGATACTTGATTACTATTATTATTTGAAGCATTTGTATGGAATACATTTTGGCGCGAAAATTCGATTATTTCAAAGCTCCATTAACACTTGTATGACAAAACTCACTTGCAAAAAGTTAATTTGGCGTTGTCCTTTTCGATTGCCGAAAAGTTCAGCCATATTTCACCCCTTTTTCGGAATTCGAAACAATTAGTCCATTTTTTCAAAACTCTTCAAACTTTTTGTATGGAAATAGATTTTTATTTCCACATTTTTTAATTACTTTCATTACGATTGCCACAAACCACTATAGCTTGTCTGATGCAGCTTCTTCTCAGGAATCCAAAAACACATACGAAATAAATCCTACTGTGGTCATAGAACTTTCTTACTTCCTTGTTTTTTTAACCACTCCCGGTCAGATTTTCACAAACCACAATAGCCTATTCGATGCAGCTTCTTTTCAGGAATCCAAAAATGTCAAAAACTCAATTTAGAAAAAGACGAGTGAAATCAGTGGTAAAATCAGTGGGAAAATAACATAACACTATTGAAACAACACTAACAATAACAATAAGATAACACTATTGAAACCATTGGAAACAAAAGAAAATTCTATTGGAATACAATTGGAATAAAGGAAAACACAAATTGTATTTGGATTTTGGAACATTACACTCAAAGGAGGATTTGCCACTCCCACATGAACAAATACTTAATGAAAACTAGGTGAGGTTTTTCCAATTGAAGGGTTGTAAGTCAAAGTACCAAAAAGAAAAAAAACGAGATAGCTATTATGTATTATTCAATTTGAGTAGCCCGATACTACTATACAAAGCAATTTATCCTACCTCTTCCCAACAAAATACGACAAATAACACAATGTTGGTCTAATAGGTCAAAGTCCAGTGAAACACTCTGTCCGCAGTACTTTTGTTAAATGATAACACATGATTGTTTCTTATGTATTGTGATACGCTGAATCCGAATACAATCATAACGTTTTTCCAGCACACTTCATTTCACCGTAAACGCCTTTTTTAATACTAAAACTTCGTATAGCCAACCCAATTTTTAAAGTTTTGAAAATATTTTATAGAAAATTTTCAGCTCTACAACTTTGCAGAACATTGTTTTTTGCATCTCTTTTAGTTTTTAAGATACGAGAACTTGAACGTATAACATTGTGAACATATTTATTATTTGGTCCTTGTAAAAGAGCGAAATTATTTCCTAATCGACATTTCTTTGGTTATATGAGAAAAGCTGTTTTTCATGAATTTTTCAACACTGAATCCGAATATAATCCTTAAAAATTCGTACTACGCTTCATGTTCACGCCAACCGCGTAAATATGAACGCTACCTTATATAAATTTGTTAAATGTAGGGGGCGCTGTTGTCTGTGGCGAAATCTGCTTTCAAGTATGGCGATTTCAGTTTTGCCGACGGCTTTTTGGCTTTTTAAAAATTAATTATCGCTCTCTCTCGAATACCATACGAAGCAGCAGCCGCCACAGCCAAGAAAAGCCGGTAAGGTTTTCTGAGGAAAATATATAAAAATAAAGGAAAGATTATTAATTTAAAACGAATTTTCTGTTTTTATCTTTTTTGAAATCGATTTCGAGAGCTATCGCATAGTTCGCAGAGGAACAAGGCCTGCGCCCAATTATTGGTCCTTCAATCCCGAATCCATTCCAAAGGAGACGAAAAGACCTCCACAACAAACAAATTTGAAACTGAGAAGTACAGAGTATACAGACACTCTCTTTAAATTCCCTGAAATCCAATATGGCGGACCATTTTTTTTTGATTATTCGTTATTTGATTTTATAAGGACACAAGATTTCTTTGTTTTTTTAAATTACATTTTGAGCTAAAAATATTCTTTCTGCGTGGAGAATTGATAAAATTTCTTGGGGTGTTTATAAATATTGGAAAAGAAACGATGGTTTTTTCATTATTATAAGATATATTCAGAAAAATTTATTGGCGCATTGTTATAGTCAAAGTTAGTTGTTACTAAACCTTAGTACCAACTTAGTAGCTGTCAGTACAGTACTTAAGTTAAGTTGGAACTTAATTTTGATAAGAATATGGGAAATTGTGCTAGGTATTTAATTATTAAATTTTGAAAGTTACAAAATTGTACATGTCTCAGTAGTAGGAAAGTAAAAAAATACAACTGTACGGAAAAAATCATCCCTGATGCGAAGAAGTGAGAGAAGATGAATAAAAAAGTGTAAAAATGTGGTGAACAAGTAAAAAATGTAAATAATTTCTACAAATTGCAAAAGAATTAGTTAAAAATGTGTATTTCTACAGCTCAAAAGATAATAAATAAAAATATATATAATATATGTGTAATATTTATGGCGTTAAGTTATACAAATGCGATAAAAGCGAGTAAAATCGAACTAAACAACGTTTCTTCGTTGAGAAAGCCGATCTGATCCGGCGAAATCTCGGAGGGTTTGGATTTTTCGGACCGCAATGGATGTGCTGAGATCATTACAGGCTTGCCTTTTTAAAGCATCCGATAGTCATACTAAGGAAACGGCATTTGGAGCATTATCATACAAAGAAAAGTGAGGTGGACCTAGGGTTGCCACATGCAAAATGATCTTCATCTGGATTTTAAAAAAACAATATCTGGACTTTTCTATTTTCAACTGGACATACAAAGAAAAAATCGAAAATTTTTTTGTATTTTAATGGCATATTTTTAAGAAATAGTAAAGAAGGAATTGGATAGCAATATGCAAGAATATACATTGGTTCCTCCTCACATTGAAAAAAACAATTAAATTACTTAGCTTATTATGAAAAAAAACACCTTTACAGGTCTATTCTGGCGCGGTTAGAAGTTTGTAACCGCCTTTAGTACCATCTCATTGGCATGCAAGAAACATTTTACCTTTTGTCTCTCGCCAGAAAAGACCTGCAAATTTGTCTTTTTCAGTTTTGAAAGACGTTGAAAGCTTTACAACTTCAGTTTAAAAACAGTACAATGCTATTCTTTCCACAAATATTTTGGCCGCTTGTAACAATTTACTGTTAAAAGTGTGTAGAACTCTTTACAGTTTTATAGTTTAGTCTGACAATTTGGTGGTCGAAAGCAATAAGCACTTAAGTCGAAACAAAATTTCAAAATGGTCTACTTTTTAAAAAAGGTTGTGCGGTGTGGTGTAGTTCCATAAATATTCCAGAAGACTCTTCGAAAAATGTTTAGAATGACGTATACGGTCTTATTCAATTCATGCTTAATTACCTAACCCTCTAACCGACGACTTTGGAAAAGTTAATAAAAAAGAGTCGGATAGTTTTTTTTAAGATAATTATGACCCAATAAACTCAAAAAAAAAACATCCGCAAGTCATTTGCTAATTTGGTTTAAGAGACAGGTAAAAAAAATGTGAAGCGTGCCTCAGGGCACTGTTGCGGGTTCCCGGCAAAAAACAATCAAGTGTAAATTTTTATTTTCTATTTTCAACTGGACATACAAAGAAAAAATCGAAAATTTTTTTGTATTTTAATGGCATATTTTTAAGAAATAGTAAAGAAGGAATTGGATAGCAATATGCAAGAATATACATTGGTTCCTCCTCACATTGAAAAAAACAATTAAATTACTTAGCTTATTATGAAAAAAAACACCTTTACAGGTCTATTCTGGCGCGGTTAGAAGTTTGTAACCGCCTTTAGTACCATCTCATTGGCATGCAAGAAACATTTTACCTTTTGTCTCTCGCCAGAAAAGACCTGCAAATTTGTCTTTTTCAGTTTTGAAAGACGTTGAAAGCTTTACAACTTCAGTTTAAAAACAGTACAATGCTATTCTTTCCACAAATATTTTGGCCGCTTGTAACAATTTACTGTTAAAAGTGTGTAGAACTCTTTACAGTTTTATAGTTTAGTCTGACAATTTGGTGGTCGAAAGCAATAAGCACTTAAGTCGAAACAAAATTTCAAAATGGTCTACTTTTTAAAAAAGGTTGTGCGGTGTGGTGTAGTTCCATAAATATTCCAGAAGACTCTTCGAAAAATGTTTAGAATGACGTATACGGTCTTATTCAATTCATGCTTAATTACCTAACCCTCTAACCGACGACTTTGGAAAAGTTAATAAAAAAGAGTCGGATAGTTTTTTTTAAGATAATTATGACCCAATAAACTCAAAAAAAAAACATCCGCAAGTCATTTGCTAATTTGGTTTAAGAGACAGGTAAAAAAAATGTGAAGCGTGCCTCAGGGCACTGTTGCGGGTTCCCGGCAAAAAACAATCAAGTGTAAATTTTTATTTATGATATATTTTTATTGAAAAATGTAATGTAGAGTAGAAAAAAGTTATGAAAATAAGTTTTACTTTCTGCGATGATAATCATGGAAACAGTTTTTGTTATTTGAGAAGCACAAATGAATGTTGCATTTAGAACAAACACATTGTTTGCACCATCTTTTGCCACCGGACACTTTCCAATATGGTTAGGTAAGGAATTACCTAACCATATTGGAAAGTGCCCGATGTTGTCGTAACGTAGGTCAGGATGTTTCGCTCTTTGATCAACTTTTGAACTGCATGGTTGTGGATCTTCTTGTGGAGTATCTGGGCTTGGAGTTTTATGCCCACTGCTTGGACGACCACCCGCACGTTTTGTTTTGTATGTCACAAGACCAGCAGCTATTTCTTCTCGAAATGAGGTAACTGGAGCAACTGTTGTTCTTCAGCAGAAACATTGTTGGAATCGTTACATTTTTCGGCGTGTATGCGTCGATACAAAATGAAGGCGTTCGTTGTTGCCATATCGATGAAATGGTAAAAAATACTTACCAACACCAATGAAACCGCCAGCAGAAAGCACAATTGTTGGACCAGTAATTTCCAGCAATGGTAACGGAGAGCGAGGTCTTTTAGCTGGTTTTTCAATTTCACTTTCCTTTTGTGAATTCAATGATGACCCCGAAGGTGCGTCAAGTGCACTTATATTTATAGATATGTCAGGTGATTTCTATATGCGGATGACCTAAAAATCTATTCTGTCATTACACTGAAATAAAAAAATCATGTAAAATTTAAATTGCCTGCCTTTCAATTTTAATTTCATGTCAAAATTTGTTAATTTGATGAGAATTGTATCATTCCATTAATTTTTCATATCATATTGATACTTTTTTTGTTAAATTGGTATGGAAAACAATGAACTGATAGTATCACGTTTTACACTGAATTATCAATTCACAACATCAAACTTGCAGCAATACTTATCAATAAATATCCTATCAATACTACTTAACTTCCGTAATTTTATAGAAAATAAAGATCAGAATGCACATACTTCCACATGCGACCGCCGCACAGTGATTTGTCTCCATATGAGCTTGGGACAAAAATCGAAGGAGTAGTCTGAATTAATTGAAACTAAGTTTCCAAATGTGTTTTGGCTCGCTGATTTCAAAAATGTAATCGGTTTTCCCGTAACCCTTATAGTTTTTGAATAAATCTAGAATTGTATGCTTGACTTTCTTATTTAATTATTATGCATATAATACAACTCTACAATTATATTTCGAAAAAGGTTTCTTAGCTTTAATAGCGGATTCTAGTGGTTCTTGATTAGCTGATTTCAAATTTGGTAACCGTTTTTGGCTAGCAGTTGTAGTTTAGCAGGTACATTAATGCAAATACATTAACAAATCTTTTTAATAAATTTAATATTATAACTATTGAAAAGATCAATACATTTTTATAATCTTGAATACTTTGTAAAGAAAAATGTATATTATACTATATTATATTATGTATATTCTACTATTAGGGGTATTCACGGATTGGTGTACTTGATGGTGTACTTTTGTCGAAGTGACGTATTCACTTTTACCATAAATTTTACCTGTATTCTCAATTTTAATAATTCTGGCACATTTTTTATTTTTTTATTTGTTTAACATGTGCATTGCTTGGTAAAGTAACGAACCCCAAGAAATCCTGAAAAATCTGGAGAACCCGGGATTGCCAAAACCATTCGGTATTGACCGCTTTAGTCAATAGGAAGAAGAGAGAAGAGTAAAATAGAGAAAAATTAAATCACATTGGATCAACAATATTTCAATTGAGCTTTTAGTTACTATAGATTCATTAATATCAATATATTAATGAAAGTACATACATTCATCACATTTTACCATTTTATTTACATTATGAACTTTTTGAAAAGTTTTTTTGATATAAAATCGTAATTTTAGGCATTTACAAAATAACATTTTTTTCAAAAAGTTGGTAAAAAATGGTGAATTTCTTTTTTTTTTCTGAAAGAAAACACATTGAACTTTAAAAAAAAAATAAAAAATTTCACTAACTTTTACGCACTTTTTTTTTACAATCCATAATTTTTTGGGTTTTTTTTTGTTTTTTACTTGAAAAACTTTTTTTTTCATGGTACTCACAAATTTTTACTTCGAAGTTTAATGACAACTATTTTATTTTTCATTTTTTAATGCAATAATAACATTTATAAAAAAGTAAAGTTTGTGTCATTCTTGCCAAAAATGCCTTTTGGGCAATTTTTTTCGCCAAGTTATCAAAAATACATTTTTTTTTTCCAGCATTTATTATCAAATTTCCCTAATTTGAAAATAATCCA
Organism: Heteromyza rotundicornis; assembly: GCA_951394025.1. NCBI lineage: Eukaryota > Metazoa > Arthropoda > Insecta > Diptera > Heleomyzidae > Heteromyza > Heteromyza rotundicornis. The sequence continues at coordinate 51,528,936 of OX596010.1, read as the reverse complement.
CGGACGTCAAAAAAATTTTAATCAAATAAAAAAGTTCATATTCTTTTTAGTCAATGTATTACCTTTCCAAAAATACCATATTTTATATCATTGATGACATCAAACTTTCTGAATTTTGTCTATGGGACAAATCACTGTGCGCCGCCGGCTCAGCTGTGCCACCATAAAAAACGGGCGTTGAATAATATTAGACGGCTTAGAACTCTGCCAATTTTTCTGTGCCAAAATAATTACACAAATACAGAAAATGTGAAAAAACCATTTTGTAATGAAAACAATGCGTTTATGGATGGAAATATATGATCACTAACTTAAATTATGCATGTGAAAGTGATTATTTAGTTTTTCGATACTCAATTGCATCAAATTCTAGTATAGTGACGTAGTTACAGTGAATTCAAGCTCTGTAAATTCTATTCAATTTCCATAATTATTGAAGGGCATAAATTTTACAAGGGGTAGATTGAAATATTAGCCGGTGAAATGCAATTCGCATCTATTTTTCTTTCTTTTGCGACATTTTCAAGCATCATAATATGAAACGTCTTTAATTTTTATGTGTTCGTTTTTTGTCGTTTCTAAAACGAATACATTTCTTATTTTCTTTTTCTCCATTTTCGTAATTATTTTTTTGGAGCGAATTTTCTCATGTAAATTTACGTTGGATCCTTATCAAAATGAAGTTGGTATCCCATCAATTCCCCACTCTTCCATATAAATGATAACGATGTAGTATCATATTTGATATGTATCACTATCGGCCATATTTTGTCAACGAAATTTGAAGATTTGATGGTATTATAATATTTATGTAAAATCTGTTTTGGTCAGTAGTCCCTACTCTATTGTTTGGATGTTTAAAGCGGTCCTCCGCTGACAGTTATGCTTGGCGAAGTCGCCGCAATTAGTCAAATGAAAGAAGTTTTCGGTTTAAAAGCCAAAAAGTATCTCTGATTTATTTCTGAATCGCCATGGCTTTTATACCCTGGCGACCCTTTCAATTTCTTTTCAATTTACTTTCAATTACATTCAATTCCTAAAAAATATGCTTACATCTACAATTCTATAATACAAAAATCATTTCTACATTCTGATCAATATTTTATTACCGCTGCCAGAAGGGCATTGGCCGATCGCATTTATTGCCAAAGCCAGGATTCAAATTTCATTCTGCCTCGCGCTGACAGAAATGCAAACGAAGGGAAAAGTGACAAAAGCAAACAAACGTTGGTTTACGTACTATTATGCTGCGCTCCTATTCAGGGCAGCAGCGTATGCTATTAATGCAGTTTCAAGTGTTCGCTGCTAGCGGTACTTTTTCGTTTGTGTACTCTTGTGGGCTGGTGCGCTACACTGTAGTATATGCATATACACCACAGTATTTTTAGCATTTTTTTGGTTCGGTGTAGAGATACTTCTGATTGCTCCAATCTCCAGTGAACTTGATAAAGTTCATAGTTGGTGTTGTAAAAATCGTTTATGCTTAAATATTACTAAATGCTTCCGTATGTCGTTCTCTAAGTTTCGTAATGTGATTCGTACTACTTACACAATTTCTAGTTCAATTTACAAGACTGTTGACCAAATTAAAGACTTGGGTGTAATTTTCGATTCCAAGCTTACTTTTGCCAATCACCTAAATAGTACTATCTCTAAATCTTATGCTATGTTGGCTTTCGTTCGTCGTAATAGTTCTGATTTCACTGATCAATACACGCTTAAACTACTGTACGTCTTTTGTCCGGTCCAAATTAGAATATGCTGCTTTTATTTGGAGACTCTATCATGTTTGTCACATTAATCGCCTAGAACGCCTTCAAAAAGTTTACTCAGGTTGCGCTTAGTTATTTAAAATTTAAGGACCCTATTCCATCTCTACATTTTAGAAGATCATTCCTGTCTTTGTCATTCATTTCCGATATTATTCGTGGTGATATTGACTCTCCTGCTCTTCTAGAGCGGATTAGTTTCAATATCCCTACTCGAAATCTTAGACATTTCGATATTTTTTTTGTAGAACGAACTATGCTTTGAATGCGCCAATTATCAGAGCGTTAATTGAATTTAATGTTTTCACAAATTCTGATGCTTTAGATTTTTCTTCTTCTAAGTTAATTTTCAGAAATATGTTACTTTCACTAGTTTAACTTTTTCTTGTTTTCATAATTAGTCTGTAAGAACTATTTCTGTTCATAGATTAAGTAATTAAATTAAATAAATAAATAAAATAATGTTGAACTATTTTGCATTTCATCAATGCATTGGGAAATGCATCGTTCGTCTTCTTGACTGATTTCATCAGGCGAGTAACTTGGATCATTCCTTTCATCGTCGCGAATCTTCTTCTTCGTCGGTTTCTATCGAATCCATAAGTTGAACCAATTGATTATCGGTCAAATTACATAATTTGATCCGTCTACGGTTCCTATCGGTCATTTCTATATATTTCTTTGAAAGAAATAGACAAACGGTGACGAACAGTGACAAATTATACAACTAAAGGTAATGAACGAAATTTGCCTGGAACCCGCAACAGTGCCCTGTTGCACTCCTCAGTTTTTGGGTTCTCGACACAAATTTTTTTTTCCACATTCAGTAATATATAAATTGAAAGTTGAATATCATACCTTTTCAAAAAAAACTGTTACAACTCGATGTTACAATTAAAAGTGAATAAAATTATTTGAAGAAAAAAAAATTTCGCGTGCAAAATTTCATGTGCTCCAATTTTTTTCTTTTCACACAAAACTGTTCACAGAAGCTAAACCAAATGTCAGAACAGGTATGACCATGAGAGAGAAATATCACTATATCAATTATCAAAAGCAATGTCATTTACAACAAAAAATAAATTGACTTTTTGAGGCACTCTTAACGGTTAGAGGGTTAAGAGGATATAGTCTTTTGCCGCAGAAATATTTCAGATTTTATGAAGTCAGCCATCATTCTGCTTAAGGTAAGGAACCTAAGTTATTTAAATGGCTAAAAACTCATTAGCAGTAATTGAAAAAAAAAAACTATTTGACAGAAAACTTTATCTTTATAATAAAAACGACAACGCTATTAGGTTTTCTGACTTATTTTGGTTTTTTTTACTGAGAAATATCAAAGAAAATTTTGTCTGGACAAATTATTAAAAAACTGGACTCTGGACACATGACAAAAAATCTGGACAATCCAGACGAATCCAGACCGTGTGGCAACCCTAGGTGGACCTCAATATCGTACTCCGGCGCTGGGTGATATACTGGAAGAGCTGGAGGCTGATCGTTTTAAGGAGTTTTACAAAATGATTAGGACTCCTTCCGCCGAGGATGAGAATGCAGACAATGAAAAGGATCTGACCGCCTTTAACAGTTACAAGTCGATGAGCAGCAAACGCGCGAATTGTGGAGAAGACCAGCAATGATGTGCTGAGAAATTCCAAAAGGTTATCGAAGAAAAGTTTGGCAAGTGCAGTTTCTGATTCAATTGAACGGAGCGCAACGTTGTAGTCCTCAACATGTGTTGGAGAATAATGTAATTTGTTGGATTTTTCCATTTTACTTTGATTTTATTGAAATTTGTCTATTTTCAGAGACGGTCTCGTACCAGTAAGGCACCACGTGCTATAGACATGGGTGACAGTGGGTCCATCCTTGCTGCGTATATGTAGCAATTTCGAATGTGCTATACATATTCTTCATGACACTGAACTTTTGGGATTCAATGAAACTCTCTTTCGCGCAGATGTATTCGGGCATACGCCTCCGGCAGGAGTTAAAATTTAAAATTACATTACCCAACAAGAGGACAAAGTATTTTTATATATTTTTGGATGCTGAGCACAATGAATTTTGAGAAATTCATGGTATAGTCAAAAATGGGAGATGGAATATTTCCAAAATGCTAAGTGTATTCTGTAATTGTTAGAAATTTCCATTTTTAGTTATTTTGAAACAGTAAAGTTAACAATAAAATTTAAATTTATGAAACTATCTCAGATATATTTTTTTGAATTATTTTTTAAGATGATTGAGTGCTAGTGAGTGTAAGCATTTGGGTTTTTTGTGAACTCCACTAGAGTGCGGTTGCTTCAAAGACACAAAATCACAACCTCTGTCCTGATCGGAAGATGACCACCTGAGGCTGGCCACACATGACTGTGGCAATTCCAGCTGCCCAGCCAAACCAATGAACATGACAAGAACTTCTTTTTGTAACTACCCTATGGACCCTTTTCATAAGTCTTGAAATGGCGCAACTAGAATTAACATTTCATTACGCATTCTCTCGTTATAAATAATTTGATGTCTGCAAATATATTGCAAAATGCAATTAGTAAAACTAAATTTATTTACACCAACAGATGGACAAATATAAGACACATTGGCAAGGTTTTCTGGCCAAAATACAGTAAATATCAATCCAACTACATCCTATCACTTAACCGAGACGAATGCAGACTGACGGTGGGAGTGGTGTCTTATCATGTCTTACGTCATAACTTTTTATTTATTAAAACATACCAGTTTTGCATTTTTCGCTGTTTGGCGCGTGATATCATATGCAAATTATGTGAAATTAGTGGTGAACACGAAAGCAGAATCAAAACAAAAGAAAAAATCTGGTGGGGAGTTTCTAAAATCAGCTGAGCTCTGGTGTTGAGTTTCTATCAACAGCTGAGCTCTGGTGGTGAATAAAATTCATAATTTTGACGCATACCAATAAAGAAATTTTATTTTTTCACGTACACCAGTAAACAAATTTGCTGTCACTTCACTCATATTCCCTCTCGCTCAAGCAGAGTGTCCCCTCTGTATACTCTGTGCTGAGAAGCCCTCCACATCAATCAATATCATTATCTAAGCTGCTGCTTCAAAATTAAAAAAGGTGCGTTACATTTATTAATGGTGATCATATGTGCGCATTTTTAAAATATTAACAAAAACAAAGACCAAAAATTAATCAGTGATATAAAATAAAATAAAATTTTCAATACGCTTAATTGCCAGCCCAAGCCATTTCACTCTCACTTTACTCTCGTTTTTCTTCAACAAAAGAATTTTGCGATTTTACTCTGAAAGTGAAGTGATAACTTAAATAAAGCTTCCAATCCACTTTTAATTTTGTGAACTTTTCTAATAAAAGTTTAAATAATTACCCAAATATATTTTTGGTAACGAAATAAAAGAGATTAATAACTAATAATATCGATCAAACGTAGGTACTCCATATTCAAAGTGAGAGAAATAAAAAGATCTTTGAAAAATATTTGACACATTGAACTGTGCAAAAATAACCAAAAGCACATACACACAAACACATACAACCCACACTCACTAGAAAAAGTCTTCACTGCAGGTTGTTGCTGCATTATTATACCCCCACACACACTGTGGCAGGGTATACTAACTTTGTCACAACGTTTGTAACGCCCATAAGGAGGCGTGTCCGGTATGGAAAAGTATATATATTCTTGATCAGCATCACCTCCTGAGTCGATTTAGCGATGTCCGTCTGTCCGTCCGCACGATAGCGGTCGCAGTTTTGGAGATATCGACTTGAAACTTTGGGTACATGTTTTTCTCATGAATACTGAGATCAAGTTCGAGAATCAGCCAAATCGGATAAAAACTGGGCGTGGCTCCCATACACCGAAAAAAAAGGTAAACATTTTTCAAGTCTTTTTTATTGTTGTATTCGATTGGAAATGTTTGACAACGTATTTTTGACATGGTCCGAGGTTCCGAAACCACATATATAAGGGTCTAAATGGAGTCTTGAGACCAATTTTTTTTTTTTGGTGGATTTGATTGGAAATTTTTAAAAATGGATTTTGGACATGGTCCGGGCTCCAAAACCACCTATAATTGGTGGTTTTGGGCAATAAGGTCTTGAAACCACATTTTTTTATGTTCGAGGTACTTCTTCCTACTGTGTGGGGGTATTTCAGCTTTGGTATAGCCGAAGATAGTCCACTCTCTAGTTTTCTGTCGTTTTGCTTTAATTAGTTTTCGGTATTTTGGCAACGCACAGACGTTCCCTTATTTTGGATTTTTTATTTATTTAAATGTAGATTAAATTAAAAAAAAGCAAGGCAAAGTAAAATAAAATCATTAAAATAAAATCGTGCTTTATTTTTAACTAACAGTTAAGTGAACTAACTAAAGCTAAAGTTAGCAACGCGGGAATAAAACAAAACTGAAATCCCGAAAACTACAACAACAACACGTGAGAGCTATTCTAGTGAAATTTGTGTTTCAGTCAGTCTTAGAAAATACGAAATATTTCTTTGACTGAAACTGAATATTTCAGAGCAAAATATTTAAATTGGGAATTTTTATTTCTTTATCGCTTTTTAATATTTTTGTGAAATATTCAAAATAAGCTAATTAAAATATTAAAATATTTTGGCCGATTTGTATTTTGTTGTTTTCCCATTCCCAATTCTCTCATTCGACACTGACGAAGGGATGAAATATATATAGAAAAATAATTGTGCACTTTTTTATCGCCTTTTAAATATTTTCGAGAAATAAGCGATTCTAATTATATTATTATTTAAAAATTTTATATTTTTTTTGTTTTTTTGGAATTTTTTGTGGGATTTTTGTAATTTGATATTTTTGTGAAAAATGGCTGCTTTATCGTCTGGCTGACGAAATCCTTGAATTCGAAGCGGAATTCAATACAACTGGTCAGAGTGACCATTCTACTTTTTCGTTAGAAGTTCAACGTGAGGAATTTAAAGATTTATGGGTGAAAGTAATGGCAGCTTATGAAAAGTGTTCGCGGTCATCCTCAACCGACAATGGGGAGTCTAGAGGCGATTTAGGAATAGTAAAATTTAGGTACCGAAACTGTTATCAGGCTTATGTAGCCTGTGCTGCCATGATGGGTGAATTTGCTCACAATCTGACAGCTCATCTTTTAACGCCCCCTCCCAGTTCTACTATGCTCCTAAGTTCAAATGAAAATCGGTCGTCAACTAGCAACATGAGGTGCCTCCGTGTGACACTGAGATTTTTTATGGAGATTTTATCTCATGGCCCACTTTTCGTGACATGTTCACGGCAATTTATATTCAAAATTCGGAGCTAACTTCAGTTGAGAAACTATATCACCTTAATCAAAAAACTAGAGGTGAGGCTAAAGATATAGTCAAGAAGTCCGCTCTCACAAATGATGGATTTGTGCAGGCGTGGGATAACCTATCAGATAGGTATGAAAATAAAAGAATTCTAGTGAATAGTCAATTGAGGATTTTGTTCGGCCTTCAGCCAGTGACTTCAGTGTCCGGGTCCGCTATAAAGAAATTACAGCGGGATATAAATAGCTGTATATCCGCTCTCGAACTGTATAAAATTAATGTTGAAAATTGGGATGCAATTTTCGTGTATTTATGTTCAACTTGCTTACCAGAAGCAACGCTCTCCTTATGGGAGCAAGGTATTAAAAACAAAACAGCAATCCCCAAATGGGTTGATTTAGATAGTTTTCTGACTGAAAGATTTCAAACTCTAGAAACAGTTTCAGATATTCGAGGTACGCTTAACCAAAGGACTGGTGGCTACCAAAATAAATACCCCCAGAATCAGAATAGAAAAGTAAATTCCCATAATACAAACGTTTACCAGGCGAATTGTAAACTTTGTAATACGCAACAACATCCACTGTGGAATTGTCCACAATTTTTAGACATGAATGTTAGCCACAGGTTGTCAACAGTAAGGAGGTTACACCTGTGCTTAAATTGTTTATCACATTCTCACGAGGTGAAGGATTGCTCCAGCAATTACAAATGCATTAGCTGCAAGTGGCGTCACAACTCGTTACTTCATCGTGAAGGACCGTGGGTCACCGCCTAAATCTCCTGCGCCATCAGATGGTGCAAATCAAAACAACTTTCCGGTTTCAAGTGATTTATCCACTGAACCATCCACTTCGCAAGGTCACGTCGATAGGGTTCAGACGCATTGCACAACGAGTACAAAGGGGGTGCTGTTAGGGACAGCTTTAGTGACCATATGTCACTCAGGCTCCGTTTATACGGAAAAAGCGCTAATCGACTCTGGGTAGTTGATTTAGTTGCAATGATGCTGCAAGGCGGGCGGTAATGTTCACGCCAACCGCTTAAATATGAACGCTACCTTATATAAAATTGTTAAATGTAGGGGGTGCTGTTGTCTGTGGGGAAATCTGCGTTCAAGTATGGCAATTTCGGTTTTGCCGACGGCTTTTTGGCTTTTTAAAAATTAATTATCACTCTCTATCGAATACCAAAATTTACCTGATTTGCAATTGGCAGATCCTAATTTTTACAAAAGCGAACAAGTAGATGTCCTCATTGGAGGTGACATATATCCACGAATTATTTTAGATGGAATACGAAGAGGTATTCTAGGTTCAGTCATTGCTCAGGAAACATTTTTTGGGTGGGTATTTACTGGGCCTTTGCCCCCTAATGGGGTTTCAATTAAACCGACGTATTCGGTATACTTTAATCAAATTTCACTGCAGGATCAGTCGTCAAATTTGCCAGAACTAGGGGAAGTTTCAAAGAAAAGTTCTTGGAATTTAAATAAAAATAAGAGTAAGAAAAATTATAACAAAACCACTCGAAAAAATGAGGATGGGCGTAAATATATAAAATGGAAAACTACACAGAAAAATTTAGAGAAGTTAGAGATAAGTGAAGGAAGGCTATCTCCAAATGAGTGGCGGCTAGACAGAGATATGAAAAAATATTCCGGCCGAGACGATAGAGTTCGGGTTTTAGATATCCGAAAAGAATACGGATCGCGTTGTTTTACGAACGCGCCAAACGTCGATACTGCGGATGGTGGACTTGGACCTCGTTCGTCTGAGCTATCATGTGAGCCGCACAGTAAAAAGAGGGATGGACTTGAGCCTAGTTCGCTTGAGCCATCATATGAAGCACAAGGCTGCAGCACGGATGGACTTGGGCCTCGTACGCTTGAGCCAACACAATCCCAGCGCGCCTTTGAGCAGCAACGTCACTTTTGGCCAACCCCAAATTTGTGGAGGACTTTTTAGAGGAAATTACCAAATGTAATTTGTAAGAATTTTTATTAAATTGAATTTATATTGCGCTGATCACCATTTTTATAAATGTACGCCCTCCATTTTTTATAAGTATGAAATTTTGTAATTTACTAGTAGATTTAGTTGCAGTGATGCTGCAAGGCGGGCGGTAATGTTCACGCCAACCGCTTAAATATGAACGCTACCTTATATAAATTTGTTAAATGTAGGGGGCGCTGTTGTCTGTGGGGAAATCTGCGTTCAAGTATGGCAATTTCGATTTTGCCGACGGCTTTTTGGCTTTTTAAAAATTAATTATCACTCTCTCTAGAATACCATACGAAGCAGCAGCCGCCACAGCCAAGAAAAGCCGGTAAGGTTTTCTGAGGAAAATATATAAAAATAAAGGAAAGATTATTAATTTGAAACGAATTCTCTGTTTTTATCTTTTTTGAAATCGATTTCGAGAGCTATCGAATAGTTCGCAGAGGAGCAATGCCTGCGTCCAATTACTAGTAATAATGTAACTAAAGTCGATGTTGTGTGTAGGCGTGTCTTCTTTGATGGAAGGGTGGACAGCCTTGGTTGCTTGTTGATGGTTTGCTACTTGCTTGTGGACAGACATTTAGAGTAGGTTCGTCACGTTGGCATTCCTCGTCGACTGGTGATGGCGCTAATTTTTGAAATTTTAAAGGTGGTAGGTCGTCGTCCTTTATAGCCACCATCATCCCTGGTTTAGCGTTGTGACATTCCCGTTTCCACTTATGGCGATGCTGCAAACTGTTGAGATATTCAGAGGACCATCTCTTCCAGAATTCCTCCCTCATTTGTGTGACCAGCTTCCACCTTGTAAGATTGTTAGCAGTGTTCCATCCGGCCACTGGATCTACTGTTGAAGTGAGTAGTTATCCTATTAGCAAATGTCCAGGAGTTAGAGCTTTGAAGTCATTTGGATCAGCTGTCAACGGCGTAATTGGTCAAGAATTCATTATGGCGTCTGCTTGGATCACCATTTGTACTGTCGTCGATGACTGACTTCGTAAGGCAGCAAGAGATGCGGGCTTCTGTAATGGATTAGCTGGTAGTGTGTCTGAGCGATTGCTGGCACGCTTGCATAGGCGTAGCTAACTCGCCGGAAGTCGAGGGTTCTTTATACTCGCTCCTAATCCAAATACAAAAAAATAGATATCGTGCCAATGGAATCCACAGATACAGAAAAAAATATAGAAAAGAGAGAGAGAGAATACAATGTGACTGAGAGAGCTAATGAAGAGTAAAGAATTGAGAGAGAGTGTACAACATTTACACAAGTCGCGATATCCAAGCACTGAGTGATCAGATGGTGTTCACTCAGGTGGCCCACCCACTCAATTGGTTGCTTTGCAACCAACCTGTGGCATCTTATCGGCCATGTGACTCGATTGTAAGATGCCCCTTTTCGAAGAACACGCCCTAGCTACGCGGTTACTCCGCTACCTTTTTTGGATCCCTAACACTTCATACTAATGAACAGATTCATCGTTTCTCTAAGATTTACACATTGGAATTTTTAATTTTTAAATTTAAAGTTACTTTTTTTTCTATTGGTTTTTACATGAGTGACTAATCCTATACCGGTGTTTAAACTAAATTAAATACTAAATTACAGGTGAAGTTAAGTACAATGGTGTATGGATGGTTAAAGTTAATTCGGTAAGTATAAAGGTATTTCGGAAGGTATAAAGTTAATTCGGTAAGTATAAAGGTATTTCGGAAGGTATAAAGTTAATTCGGTAAGTATAAAGGTATTTCGGAAGGTATAGTTTTCTTGGTAAGTATATAAGTAATTTGATAAGTATAAAGGTTTCTGGTATGTATATAATAAACTTAAATAAAATACCAATTTTTTTTTTACTTGCTTGCGGGATATAAATTGTAGGTAGCGACGTGAAGACGCAGCGGTCAACGGGAAGATCCAAGCGATGACAACGTGTAGATTGGATCAATGTTGCAGTTAGACAGTCGTTGTAGTGACGTCATGACGAACGAAACAGTGACGACATGACGAATGTTAACGTGACTGCGTGACGAACGCTATGATGACGGCGTTACGGAGACGTGTGAGTACCCAGCATGCGCGGAACTTGACCAGTACAAATATGATGGAGTGTGCTGATATCGGCGGCAAATGTGTGACGTTCTCAACGAAATTCGCCCCAAAACTTTGAGCGTTGGTAAAGCCAAGCTGACCTGCAACGGTGTACACTGTTGTATCTCCTTTTGGCTTGCAACGTGTGGCAAGATGATGGTGTCACATAGGACTATAACACGTTTTGCAAGTTATCGGCAAAAAACGGAGCGATCGGCGCCCCTCCTGTACACTTTTTGGCAGCGTTTTCCAGTCGTTGAAACGTGCCTTCGGTACAATTAATTATTTAGTGGTCTAGTGCTGTGCTTCCTTCTTTGCTTTTTGGGGTCGAAAATGTCTGGCTTTGAATCGCACTCTAGACCAATCGCCTCGTGAATTTGCACGTCCGTCTTCCTCTATCAAGAAAAATTAATCAGCCACCTCCTCGTTTTTCGCCTTCCTTCTTCTTTTTTGCTTTTTCCAAAAAAACACTCGTGGTTGCCAGCACGGTAATCAGTGGTTGATTCGCCGATGTAATAGGGTGTTGCCACCTAACTGGATATCACTTCTCGGCACAATAAGGCACACTCTCTAAAAAAAGTACGAGGAAAAGAAAAACATTGAAGTGTAGAGGACGCCACATGATTCCATTGAGACTATTTCCGTTAACAACTTTATTCATTTCTTTTTGTCCATGCCGTGGTGCAGGTGGCCGTCACACCAACAGCTATTTAATTCGAATCCACCGAGATTTAAAAAGCTGGAAATGAGCGCATACGGACACCAGCAACGGCGGGACACTAGGACCTACATATATTTGTGGATAACTAAGTAGCATGCAATCATATAGACATGTAAGTACATACAACATAAATACACAACAAAATTATTCTAACTTAAAAATGAATCTCATAGGAGGATCACAGCATTAGCATCTCACAGGAAAGTGGAGGAAATGAACGAAATATTTAACTTTGAATTTTTAAACGCTATTCCCATTTGCAGGATTTCGTTAATGTATGGGCATGGTTGCTGTGCCGTTGGATTCAAATAATATATTTTTTCAATTTTTACTTGCTGCTACCTGTTAGCTGTTAGTCACCTGCTATGTGATCTTCGTGTGAGATTAGACATATCGTTAAGTATAAATATGAATTAAAATTTTATGACTATGTATAGGAATTAAATAGTATACAAAAAAATAAAATTTTAAATCTAAGGAAAGAACTATTGTACAAAAAAAACGGATACTGTGTGCGTGTGGGTAGTACGCTTGTTTGGTTAACTTATGTGCATCGTGAAGTTTTTTCTTAATCTTTTGTCGAATCAGTTGTATTCGGTGTTGTTTTGGGATTATGTTAATTTCGCCGTCTTCTAATATATCTAATCGTTTTGCAATATGATAAGCGCTCGCATGCGTTATCATATTACTACCGAATAGTGCGAAATAAGGTGTCATGCCTATTGAGGAATGTACGGACGATCGCAGAGCACATTCTATATTCGACAAATTCGTGTCCCAGTCACGTTGATCATTTTCGAGTGTCGTTCGAATGGAGGACAAAATAGATTGATTCACCCGTTCACTGGCATTTGACTGGGGTGCGTGTGATGCTGTACGCATGTGACGGATACCGAACGTCTCAGTCAACTCTTTAAATTCTTTAGAAACAAATTGTTTTCCGTCGTCTGAATGCATGTTCTATGTTTCTTCTATTGTTTTTATTAAGTCCAAATATTTTTCGCTATTGAATGCTTCTAAGTTTATGAGGCCTAAATTTTGGGAAAAATTAAGTGCGTCCATATCAAACCGTGATAACATGTCTGGTACAACATTTTTAGAGCCTTTTCGGTGTTAGATTTCGAAAGAATACCCTTGCAGTTTCAAACTCCATCGCGCAAGTCTTCCCGACAAATCGGTTTGCTTCATCAACCACTTTAAACTAGAGTGATCGGTTATGACTGTGAAGGGCATTTTCTCTATGTATGGGCGAAACTTGGCGATGGCAGTTATGACTACAAGGCATTCTTTCTCGGTCACTGAATAATTTTTTTGAGCGGTATTAAGTTTCTGGGAGAAATACGCGATTTGGTGCTCCTCATCGTTTTCATCCCTTTGGAACAGGACCGCTCCCAATCCAACATTGGAAGCGTCGCACTGGACATGGAAATATTTTTCAAAATTTGGACTGACTAGGACAGGACTGGACTCTAAAGCTTGTTTCAATTTATTGAAGGCTTCAACTGCTTCAGGGGTGAAGACAAAATGTTTGGACTTTTTGAGAGTGTCGGTTATGGGTGCGGACAAGGTTGCGAAATCTTTGATGAATCTGCGATACCAGCCTGCAGTACCCAGAAATTGTCGGACTTGTTTCACGTTTTTTGGTACCGTTATCCTAGCTATAGCCTCTACTTTATTCGGGTCGGTTTTTAGTTGGCCATTCCCCACGATATATCCAAGATATTTTAGTTCTTTGAAACAGAATTTCGACTTCGTCATATTTATGGTCAGACCAGCCTCAGTTAAGCGCCCACCCACTACTTTCAACATCTCACAATGGCTTTCAAAATTAGGGGACACTATTAGCAGTTCGTCTAGATACACGAAAACGCGATCATGGAGTTCTGAGGGTATGACCTTATCCATGAGCCTGCACAACCGCTGAGCAGCGTTGCAGAGCCCGAAGGGCATCACCTTAAATTGGTAATGAGGCCTACCCTGAACCGTGAATGCAGTTTTTGCGCGACTAGACTCCTCCAACGGGATCTGCCAAAACGCATCCTTGAGATCTACCGCTGAGATAAAATATGTATCTCCCAGCCTACTGATAAGGCCGTCGATGTTAGGTAGTGGGTATGCATCCTTGACTGTGGCTTTATTCAATTCTCTGGCGTCCAGATTTTTACCTGGCTTAATTACTAATGTCGTACGACTATTCCAACTAGAGTGTGGGGCTGGTTCTATTACATCCAAACTTAGCATGCGATCTAATTCCTCATACGTCAATTTCAATATCCAGTATCAATAACATGTTGTTCTAGGGTGGTTTTGCCCAACCCAAATTGAGTGTAGCATCGAAACTCAGTTTTTATGAGTTCTAACTTTTGTCGTTGATACGCATTTAAATCATGCATCTGGAGATTATTTTGGTCATTAGGAGTTGGTGTTGCCTCCATATCAAGACTATTGATGAAACAGGGTGAAATCCCAAACAAGTTCCAGAAATTGATACCCAGATACAATTCTTGTGCCAGCAAAGGAACTAAAAATAGCGTTAAGCTTTTTACCTGCTCACGACACTTGACATCTGTCCGAATTTTGCCGACAATCTTTTGACTTTTGCCGTCAGCAGTTTGAATACTTGAGCAGTAATCTATTATTGGTATTTTTAATAGGGTTTCCAGCTCTATACAATTTTTACCCAGACAGCTGACAGTAGCGCCACTGTCCATAAGCCCTCTAATTGGTTGATTGTTCAAACAGATTTCCATATAAGGTCTACAGTCTGTCTCACACGGGAGATTAGCGGAAGCGATATTTTTACGTTCTGCCTTCCTTTTCAAATATCTTGCGCGAGTGTCTACAATTTTTTTAGGTTGCTGAAAATCCTTTAAAATTTCATTTCGCTTTTCGATGTAATCAGCTAAACGGACATGATATGGAACTATTTCCCGACTCTTGGTTTTTTGCAGGGCATTACCTTGCCTATTTTCGATGCTTAAAATACGACACGGAACTGACTTTAGGGGAACGGACGGCAATACTACAACTGGGTCTGAGTTTGAATCGAGCACCCCTTCCCAGTTTGTTGGGTGCTCCGCTGCTTGTTTCCCAGACACCTTGGGCATTTCGGCGTAATAACCTTCTCCATACCACACTTGAAACAAAAAAGATTTCTGAAAGAGGCGGGACATTCAAAGAAACTGTGATTAGGCTGTTGGCAATTCCAGCACTTTCTAGTTTGGCGCATTGTATTTTCGCGTGCGTTGCTATTAAAAGACTCAATTTCAAAGTAACTATTTTGCGGGTCAACTTCATCCAACTCGTATACCTTTTTTATATTGTTATTCTTGTAGGCATCACGATCTTTTTGCCTTTTCGAGATTCTGCGCGACGACATTCCTCCAACAGTTGGTCCATATTGTAAATGGGGATTGGGAATACTAGTTGGGATATCCCGTCCTTCAAATTGTCCTTTACTATCCTAACTAATTCAAATTCGGGCATAGCATTTCGCATTTGATTTTTTAGCGACACTATCGAGCTGTGGTACTTCTCTGCGGACTCGGTCGGAAGTTGTCTACGCTCCATTATCTTGCGTTGGACTTCATAGTCACTTTCGTGTCTGCGAAACTTTCGCACCATGGTCCATTTGAGGTTTTCGAAATCTGACAGTGGGTTTTGCCTCCTAAAAGCCCAGAACCACTCGTAAGCTTCGCCTGTTAAAAGCTGATGAAAATTTTTGAGGAGCTCGACCCAGGGACAATTAAAATCTTCACGGATAGCTTCGACCCGAAACATGAAGTCTTCGATCGATACCGTTTTGGACGTACCATCGAACTTTTGCCCCCATTTGTGTAACTCATAACGAATTGGAAACCTATTTCCAATATTATATTCATAATTAGCCGAATTATGTTGCAATATTTGCGGCTGATTCTGAACATAGGCCTGATAGTGTTGTGATTGTGGTGGTGGTTGTTGCTGCTGTTGTCCGATAGCGGGTTCGAACTGCTCTTCATTTTGCGGATTTTGTGACGTAAAGTCATGACCGGACGGCTGTAAGTTAGGGACGTGATTGGACGTTTCACGCGTTACGTGGGCAGAGGCGTTCTGCACTTGGCTACTCTCCGGAAGTGGAGTTGGAGTAGAAGTATGATTTTGCGTGCTCTCACGCTCTGCACGTATCGTATCCCTGACAAGACTTGGTACTAACCGAGAAATAGTCTCATGTATTTCCCGCATTAACCACGCCTGTGAGGCCCCTACAGATGCACTTACGTAATCTCGCAACGTAGTCCCTTGCTCACCTACGATGGTACCTGAACTTATTACTCGGTCATGCAGCGCTTGTGCCTGATTACCGGTCCTAAATTCATTTCGTACCCCTTGCGCGGTTATGCTGCTGAATTCAGGCGATGTGATTGTCGTATTAGTTCGAGAACTATCCGGGTGTCTGTCTCCAGTGGTCTGATTTGTCGGTTGATTTAAGGCTTCTGCCCCATTGGATCCGGTGGCCATGGCTCTATTCCCTAATGTGGATGGTGTCGTATTCATCGTTCTACCTCTTCCCATAGATCGAGTAACCGGCTTATTCGGCATTAAGAAAAACAGTGTTTTCTTTCTTAATCAAAACGAATCGTAAAAAGAAACACCAAAAATCAAAACTGCCCACACCTAAATAAATAGTTGAACTGTATAAAATGTTATAGCTAACCTAGAAAACTAGAAAAATTCTATTAATTCTATTAATGACCACTGTAAGCTTTAGTTTTATTCTTATCAGTTGCTCAAAATTAAAAAAAAACCCAGAAACAAGAATTGAATCGACAAAAAAAAATGTTCTTCAGTTTAACAACTAGACAAATTTAATTTGTATTTTAATTGTATTTCGAAAACGACGAACCGCTTTTTGTATTAACCTTGGTATTTATCATAGGCTATACTTGCTAATTCTCTTAAAGTAACTGCAAAAAAAACCGTTTACTTAATTTAAATTGAATAATATAAAATTAAGTTGAATGTATAAGAAAAAAACACTTATGACACAACCAATTTGTAACCGAACAAATGAAAACTAATTACGCTTTCACTATATTTTAGATAATGTTGAAATTTGTTGTACTTTTAATAAAGCGCACAATTGAACAAAAAAAATTGTTCAAAACCAAATAAGAATTTCTGTGTAAAGTAGCTGAGTTTTTCCAGCGCTAGTCGGACGATCGTCATTGAGACTTGAAAAGATGTTTTGGCTTAATAGCGGCTTACCTTTTTTAATCTAAAAAGAAATTTTAGAATACGTATGCCTTCAGCCTTATGTGAGCCTCTATTCCAAATTGCACAATCTGATTTTATTTTTTTCGAACAAAAACAGATTGTCAACTTGGCTGAGAGCAAACATTTTTGTTTGACTCGGAATTTGTCTTCTAATAAAATTTTATCAATTTGGTTACATTTAAATTGCAAATCCTTTAAAATTTCATTTCGCTTTTCGATGTAATCAGCTAAACGGACATGATATGGAACTATTTCCCGACTCTTGGTTTTTTGCAGGGCATTACCTTGCCTATTTTCGATGCTTAAAATACGACACGGAACTGACTTTAAGGGAACGGACGGCAATACTACAACTGGGTCTGAGTTTGAATCGAGCATCCCTTCCCAGTTTGTTGGGTGCTCCGCTGCTTGTTTCCCAGACACCTTGGGCATTTCGGTGTAATAACCTTCTCCATACCACACTTGAAACAAAAAAGATTTCTGAAAGAGGCGGGACATTCAAAGAAACTGTGATTAGGCTGTTGGCAATTCCAGCACTTTCTAGTTTGGCGCATTGTATTTTCGCGTGCGTTGCTATTAAAAGACTCAATTTCAAAGTAACTATTTTGCGGGTCAACTTCATCCAACTCGTATACCTTTTTTATATTGTTATTCTTGTAGGCATCACGATCTTTTTGCCTTTTCGAGATATTGCGCTCTGCGCGACGACATTCCTCCAACAGTTGGTCCATATTGTAAATGGGGATTGGGAATACTAGTTGGGATATCCCGTCCTTCAAATTGTCCTTTACTATCCTAACTAATTCAAATTCGGGCATAGCATTTCGCATTTGATTTTTTAGCGACACTATCGAGCTGTGGTACTTCTCTGCGGACTCGGTCGGAAGTTGTCTACGCTCCATTATCTTGCGTTGGACTTCATAGTCACTTTCGTGTCTGCGAAACTTTCGCACCATGGTCCATTTGAGGTTTTCGAAATCTGACAGTGGGTTTTGCCTCCTAAAAGCCCAGAACCACTCGTAAGCTTCGCCTGTTAAAAGCTGATGAAAATTTTTGAGGAGCTCGACCCAGGGACAATTAAAATCTTCACGGATAGCTTCGACCCGAAACATGAAGTCTTCGATCGATACCGTTTTGGACGTACCATCGAACTTTAGCCCCCATTTGTGTAACTCATAACGAATTGGAAACCTATTTCCAATATTATATTCATAATTAGCCGAATTATGTTGCAATATTTGCGGCTGATTCTGAACATAGGCCTGATAGTGTTGTGATTGTGGTGGTGGTTGTTGCTGCTGTTGTCCGATAGCGGGTTCGAACTGCTCTTCATTTTGCGGATTTTGTGACGTAAAGTCATGACCGGACGGCTGTAAGTTAGGGACGTGATTGGACGTTTCACGCGTTACGTGGGCAGAGGCGTTCTGCACTTGGCTACTCTCCGGAAGTGGAGTTGGAGTAGAAGTATGATTTTGCGTGCTCTCACGCTCTGCACGTATCGTATCCCTGACAAGACTTGGTACTAACCGAGAAATAGTCTCATGTATTTCCCGCATTAACCCCGCCTGTGAGGCCCCTACAGATGCACTTACGTAATCTCGCAACGTAGTCCCTTGCTCACCTACGATGGTACCTGAACTTATTACTCGGTCATGCAGCGCTTGTGCCTGATTACCGGTCCTAAATTCATTTCGTACCCCTTGCGCGGTTATGCTGCTGAATTCAGGCGATGTGATTGTCGTATTAGTTCGAGAACTATCCGGGTGTCTGTCTCCAGTGGTCTGATTTGTCGGTTGATTTAAGGCTTCTGCCCCATTGGATCCGGTGGCCATGGCTCTATTCCCTAATGTGGATGGTGTCGTATTCATCGTTCTACCTCTTCCCATAGATCGAGTAACCGGCTTATTCGGCATTAAGAAAAACAGTGTTTTCTTTCTTAATCAAAACGAATCGTAAAAAGAAACACCAAAAATCAAAACTGCCCACACCTAAATAAATAGTTGAACTGTATAAAATGTTATAGCTAACCTAGAAAACTAGAAAAATTCTATTAATTCTATTAATGACCACTGTAAGCTTTAGTTTTATTCTTATCAGTTGCTCAAAATTAAAAAAAAACCCAGAAACAAGAATTGAATCGACAAAAAAAAAATGTTCTTCAGTTTAACAACTAGACAAATTTAATTTGTATTTTAATTGTATTTCGAAAACGACGAACCGCTTTTTGTATTAACCTTGGTATTTATCATAGGCTATACTTGCTAATTCTCTTAAAGTAACTGCAAAAAAAACCGTTTACTTAATTTAAATTGAATAATATAAAATTAAGTTGAATGTATAAGAAAAAAACACTTATGACACAACCAATTTGTAACCGAACAAATGAAAACTAATTACGCTTTCACTATATTTTAGATAATGTTGAAATTTGTTGTACTTTTAATAAAGCGCACAATTGAACAAAAAAAATTGTTCAAAACCAAATAAGAATTTCTGTGTAAAGTAGCTGAGTTTTTCCAGCGCTAGTCGGACGATCGTCATTGAGACTTGAAAAGATGTTTTGGCTTAATAGCGGCTTACCTTTTTTAATCTAAAAAGAAATTTTAGAATACGTATGCCTTCAGCCTTATGTGAGCCTCTATTCCAAATTGCACAATCTGATTTTATTTTTTTCGAACAAAAACAGATTGTCAACTTGGCTGAGAGCAAACATTTTTGTTTGACTCGGAATTTGTCTTCTAATAAAATTTTATCAATTTGGTTACATTTAAATTGCAAATCCTTTAAAATTTCATTTCGCTTTTCGATGTAATCAGCTAAACGGACATGATATGGAACTATTTCCCGACTCTTGGTTTTTTGCAGGGCATTACCTTGCCTATTTTCGATGCTTAAAATACGACACGGAACTGACTTTAAGGGAACGGACGGCAATACTACAACTGGGTCTGAGTTTGAATCGAGCATCCCTTCCCAGTTTGTTGGGTGCTCCGCTGCTTGTTTCCCAGACACCTTGGGCATTTCGGTGTAATAACCTTCTCCATACCACACTTGAAACAAAAAAGATTTCTGAAAGAGGCGGGACATTCAAAGAAACTGTGATTAGGCTTTTGGCAATTCCAGCACTTTCTAGTTTGGCGCATTGTATTTTCGCGTGCGTTGCTATTAAAAGACTCAATTTCAAAGTAACTATTTTGCGGGTCAACTTCATCCAACTCGTATACCTTTTTTATATTGTTATTCTTGTAGGCATCACGATCTTTTTGCCTTTTCGAGATATTGCGCTCTGCGCGACGACATTCCTCCAACAGTTGGTCCATATTGTAAATGGGGATTGGGAATACTAGTTGGGATATCCCGTTCTTCAAATTGTCCTTTACTATCCTAACTAATTCAAATTCGGGCATAGCATTTCGCATTTGATTTTTTAGCGACACTATCGAGCTGTGGTACTTCTCTGCGGACTCGGTCGAAAGTTGTCTACGCTCCATTATCTTGCGTTGGACTTCATAGTCACTTTCGTGTCTGCGAAACTTTCGCACCATGGTCCATTTGAGGTTTTCGAAATCTGACAGTGGGTTTTGCCTCCTAAAAGCCCAGAACCACTCGTAAGCTTCGCCTGTTAAAAGCTGATGAAAATTTTTGAGGAGCTCGACCCAGGGACAATTAAAATCTTCACGGATAGCTTCGACCCGAAACATGAAGTCTTCGATCGATACCGTTTTGGACGTACCATCGAACTTTAGCCCCCATTTGTGTAACTCATAACGAATTGGAAACCTATTTCCAATATTATATTCATAATTAGCCGAATTATGTTGCAATATTTGCGGCTGATTCTGAACATAGGCCTGATAGTGTTGTGATTGTGGTGGTGGTTGTTGCTGCTGTTGTCCGATAGCGGGTTCGAACTGCTCTTCATTTTGCGGATTTTGTGACGTAAAGTCATGACCGGACGGCTGTAAGTTAGGGACGTGATTGGACGTTTCACGCGTTACGTGGGCAGAGGCGTTCTGCACTTGGCTACTCTCCGGAAGTGGAGTTGGAGTAGAAGTATGATTTTGCGTGCTCTCACGCTCTGCACGTATCGTATCCCTGACAAGACTTCGTACTAACCGAGAAATAGTCTCATGTATTTCCCGCATTAACCCCGCCTGTGAGGCCCCTACAGATGCACTTACGTAATCTCGCAACGTAGTCCCTTGCTCACCTACGATGGTACCTGAACTTATTACTCGGTCATGCAGCGCTTGTGCCTGATTACCGGTCCTAAATTCATTTCGTACCCCTTGCGCGGTTATGCTGCTGAATTCAGGCGATGTGATTGTCGTATTAGTTCGAGAACTATCCGGGTGTCTGTCTCCAGTAGTCTGATTTGTCGGTTGATTTAAGGCTTCTACCCCATTGGATCCGGTGGCCATGGCTCTATTCCCTAATGTGGATGGTGTCGTATTCATCGTTCTACCTCTTCCCATAGATCGAGTAACCGGCTTATTCGGCATTAAGAAAAACAGTGTTTTCTTTCTTAATCAAAACGAATCGTAAAAAGAAACACCAAAAATCAAAACTGCCCACACCTAAATAAATAGTTGAACTGTATAAAATGTTATAGCTAACCTAGAAAACTAGATAAATTCTATTAATTCTATTAATGACCACTGTAAGCTTTAGTTTTATTCTTATCAGTTGCTCAAAATTAAAAAAAAACCCAGAAACAAGAATTGAATCGACAAAAAAAAAATGTTCTTCAGTTTAACAACTAGACAAATTTAATTTGTATTTTAATTGTATTTCGAAAACGACGAACCGCTTTTTGTATTAACCTTGGTATTTATCATAGGCTATACTTGCTAATTCTCTTAAAGTAACTGCAAAAAAAACCGTTTACTTAATTTAAATTGAATAATATAAAATTAAGTTGAATGTATAAGAAAAAAACACTTATGACACAACCAATTTGTAACCGAACAAATGAAAACTAATTACGCTTTCACTATATTTTAGATAATGTTGAAATTTGTTGTACTTTTAATAAAGCGCACAATTGAACAAAAAAAATTGTTCAAAACCAAATAAGAATTTCTGTGTAAAGTAGCTGAGTTTTTCCAGCGCTAGTCGGACGATCGTCATTGAGACTTGAAAAGATGTTTTGGCTTAATAGCGGCTTACCTTTTTTAATCTAAAAAGAAATTTTAGAATACGTATGCCTTCAGCCTTATGTGAGCCTCTATTCCAAATTGCACAATCTGATTTTATTTTTTTCGAACAAAAACAGATTGTCAACTTGGCTGAGAGCAAACATTTTTGTTTGACTCGGAATTTGTCTTCTAATAAAATTTTATCAATTTGGTTACATTTAAATTGCAAATCCTTTAAAATTTCATTTCGCTTTTCGATGTAATCAGCTAAACGGACATGATATGGAACTATTTCCCGACTCTTGGTTTTTTGCAGGGCATTACCTTGCCTATTTTCGATGCTTAAAATACGACACGGAACTGACTTTAAGGGAACGGACGGCAATACTACAACTGGGTCTGAGTTTGAATCGAGCATCCCTTCCCAGTTTGTTGGGTGCTCCGCTGCTTGTTTCCCAGACACCTTGGGCATTTCGGTGTAATAACCTTCTCCATACCACACTTGAAACAAAAAAGATTTCTGAAAGAGGCGGGACATTCAAAGAAACTGTGATTAGGCTGTTGGCAATTCCAGCACTTTCTAGTTTGGCGCATTGTATTTTCGCGTGCGTTGCTATTAAAAGACTCAATTTCAAAGAACCTATTTTGCGGGTCAACTTCATCCAACTCGTATACCTTTTTTATATTGTTATTCTTGTAGGCATCACGATCTTTTTGCCTTTTCGAGATATTGCGCTCTCCGCGACGACATTCCTCCAACAGTTGGTCCATATTGTAAATGGGGATTGGGAATACTAGTTGGGATATCCCGTCCTTCAAATTGTCCTTTACTATCCTAACTAATTCAAATTCGGGCATAGCATTTCGCATTTGATTTTTTAGCGACACTATCGAGCTGTGGTACTTCTCTGCGGACTCGGTCGGAAGTTGTCTACGCTCCATTATCTTGCGTTGGACTTCATAGTCACTTTCGTGTCTGCGAAACTTTCGCACCATGGTCCATTTGAGGTTTTCGAAATCTGACAGTGGGTTTTGCCTCCTAAAAGCCCAGAACCACTCGTAAGCTTCGCCTGTTAAAAGCTGATGAAAATTTTTGAGGAGCTCGACCCAGGGACAATTAAAATCTTCACGGATAGCTTCGACCCGAAACATGAAGTCTTCGATCGATACCGTTTTGGACGTACCATCGAACTTTAGCCCCCATTTGTGTAACTCATAACGAATTGGAAACCTATTTCCAATATTATATTCATAATTAGCCGAATTATGTTGCAATATTTGCGGCTGATTCTGAACATAGGCCTGATAGTGTTGTGATTGTGGTGGTGGTTGTTGCTGCTGTTGTCCGATAGCGGGTTCGAACTGCTCTTCATTTTGCGGATTTTGTGACGTAAAGTCATGACCGGACGGCTGTAAGTTAGGGACGTGATTGGACGTTTCACGCGTTACGTGGGCAGAGGCGTTCTGCACTTGGCTACTCTCCGGAAGTGGAGTTGGAGTAGAAGTATGATTTTGCGTGCTCTCACGCTCTGCACGTATCGTATCCCTGACAAGACTTGGTACTAACCGAGAAATAGTCTCATGTATTTCCCGCATTAACCCCGCCTGTGAGGCCCCTACAGATGCACTTACGTAATCTCGCAACGTAGTCCCTTGCTCACCTACGATGGTACCTGAACTTATTACTCGGTCATGCAGCGCTTGTGCCTGATTACCGGTCCTAAATTCATTTCGTACCCCTTGCGCGGTTATGCTGCTGAATTCAGGCGATGTGATTGTCGTATTAGTTCGAGAACTATCCGGGTGTCTGTCTCCAGTGGTCTGATTTGTCGGTTGATTTAAGGCTTCTGCCCCATTGGATCCGGTGGCCATGGCTCTATTCCCTAATGTGGATGGTGTCGTATTCATCGTTCTACCTCTTCCCATAGATCGAGTAACCGGCTTATTCGGCATTAAGAAAAACAGTGTTTTCTTTCTTAATCAAAACGAATCGTAAAAAGAAACACCAAAAATCAAAACTGCCCACACCTAAATAAATAGTTGAACTGTATAAAATGTTATAGCTAACCTAGAAAACTAGAAAAATTCTATTAATTCTATTAATGACCACTGTAAGCTTTAGTTTTATTCTTATCAGTTGCTCAAAATTAAAAAAAAACCCAGAAACAAGAATTGAATCGACAAAAAAAAATGTTCTTCAGTTTAACAACTAGACAAATTTAATTTGTATTTTAATTGTATTTCGAAAACGACGAACCGCTTTTTGTATTAACCTTGGTATTTATCATAGGCTATACTTGCTAATTCTCTTAAAGTATCTGCAAAAAAAACCGTTTACTTAATTTAAATTGAATAATATAAAATTAAGTTGAATGTATAAGAAAAAAACACTTATGACACAACCAATTTGTAACCGAACAAATGAAAACTAATTACGCTTTCACTATATTTTAGATAATGTTGAAATTTGTTGTACTTTTAATAAAGCCCACAATTGAACAAAAAAAAATTGTTCAAAACCAAATAAGAATTTCTGTAAAGTAGCTGAGTTTTTCCAGCGCTAGTCGGACGATCGTCATTGAGACTTGAAAAGATGTTTTGGCTTAATAGCGGCTTACCTTTTTTAATCTAAAAAGAAATTTTAGAATACGTATGCCTTCAGCCTTATGTGAGCCTCTATTCCAAATTGCACAATCTGATTTTATTTTTTTCGAACAAAAACAGATTGTCAACTTGGCTGAGAGCAAACATTTTTGTTTGACTCGGAATTTGTCTTCTAATAAAATTTTATCAATTTGGTTACATTTAAATTGCAAATCCTTTAAAATTTCATTTCGCTTTTCGATGTAATCAGCTAAACGGACATGATATGGAACTATTTCCCGACTCTTGGTTTTTTGCAGGGCATTACCTTGCCTATTTTCGATGCTTAAAATACGACACGGAACTGACTTTAGGGGAACGGACGGCAATACTACAACTGGGTCTGAGTTTGAATCGAGCATCCCTTCCCAGTTTGTTGGGTGCTCCGCTGCTTGTTTCCCAGACACCTTGGGCATTTCGGTGTAATAACCTTCTCCATACCACACTTGAAACAAAAAAGATTTCTGAAAGAGGCGGGACATTCAAAGAAACTGTGATTAGGCTGTTGACAATTCCAGCACTTTCTAGTTTGGCGCATTGTATTTTCGCGTGCGTTGCTATTAAAAGACTCAATTTCAAAGTAACTATTTTGCGGGTCAACTTCATCCAACTCGTATACCTTTTTTATATTGTTATTCTTGTAGGCATCACGATCTTTTTGCCTTTTCGAGATATTGCGCTCTGCGCGACGACATTCCTCCAACAGTTGGTCCATATTGTAAATGGGGATTGGGAATACTAGTTGGGATATCCCGTCCTTCAAATTGTCCTTTACTATCCTAACTAATTCAAATTCGGGCATAGCATTTCGCATTTGATTTTTTAGCGACACTATCGAGCTGTGGTACTTCTCTGCGGACTCGGTCGGAAGTTGTCTACGCTCCATTATCTTGCGTTGGACTTCATAGTCACTTTCGTGTCTGCGAAACTTTCGCACCATGGTCCATTTGAGGTTTTCGAAATCTGACAGTGGGTTTTGCCTCCTAAAAGCCCAGAACCACTCGTAAGCTTCGCCTGTTAAAAGCTGATGAAAATTTTTGAGGAGCTCGACCCAGGGACAATTAAAATCTTCACGGATAGCTTCGACCCGAAACATGAAGTCTTCGATCGATACCGTTTTGGACGTACCATCGAACTTTTGCCCCCATTTGTGTAACTCATAACGAATTGGAAACCTATTTCCAATATTATATTCATAATTAGCCGAATTATGTTGCAATATTTGCGGCTGATTCTGAACATAGGCCTGATTGTGGTGGTGGTTGTTGCTGCTGTTGTCCGATAGCGGGTTCGAACTGCTCTTCATTTTGCGGATTTTGTGACGTAAAGTCATGACCGGACTGTAAGTTAGGGACGTGATTGGACGTTTCACGCGTTACGTGGGCAGAGGCGTTCTGCACTTGGCTACTCTCCGGAAGTGGAGTTGGAGTAGAAGTATGATTTTGCGTGCTCTCACGCTCTGCACGTATCGTATCCCTGACAAGACTTCGTACTAACCGAGAAATAGTCTCATGTATTTCCCGCATTAACCCCGCCTGTGAGGCCCCTACAGATGCACTTACGTAATCTCGCAACGTAGTCCCTTGCTCACCTACGATGGTACCTGAACTTATTACTCGGTCATGCAGCGCTTGTGCCTGATTACCGGTCCTAAATTCATTTCGTACCCCTTGCGCGGTTATGCTGCTGAATTCAGGCGATGTGATTGTCGTATTAGTTCGAGAACTATCCGGGTGTCTGTCTCCAGTGGTCTGATTTGTCGGTTGATTTAAGGCTTCTGCCCCATTGGATCCGGTGGCCATGGCTCTATTCCCTAATGTGGATGGTGTCGTATTCATCGTTCTACCTCTTCCCATAGATCGAGTAACCGACTTATTCGGCATTAAGAAAAACAGTGTTTTCTTTCTTAATCATAACGAATCGTAAAAAGAAACACCAAAAATCAAAACTGCCCACACCTAAATAAATAGTTGAACTGTATAAAATGTTATAGTTAACCTAGAAAACTAGAAAAATTCTATTAATTCTATTAATGACCACTGTAAGCTTTAGTTTTATTCTTATCAGTTGCTCAAAATTAAAAAAAAACCCAGAAACAAGAATTGAATCGACAAAAAAAAAATGTTCTTCAGTTTAACAACTAGACAAATTTAATTTGTATTTTAATTGTATTTCGAAAACGACGAACCGCTTTTTGTATTAACCTTGGTATTTATCATAGGCTATACTTGCTAATTCTCTTAAAGTAACTGCAAAAAAAACCGTTTACTTAATTTAAATTGAATAATATAAAATTAAGTTGAATGTATAAGAAAAAAACACTTATGACACAACCAATTTGTAACCGAACAAATGAAAACTAATTACGCTTTCACTATATTTTAGATAATGTTGAAATTTGTTGTACTTTTAATAAAGCGCACAATTGAACAAAAAAAAATTGTTCAAAACCAAATAAGAACTTCTGTGTAAAGTAGCTGAGTTTTTCCAGCGCTAGTCGGACGATCGTCATTGAGACTTGAAAAGATGTTTTGGCTTAATAGCGGCTTAACTTTTTTAATCTAAAAAGAAATTTTAGAATACGTATGCCTTCAGCCTTATGTGAGCCTCTATTCCAAATTGCACAATCCGATTTTATTTTTTTCGAACAAAAACAGATTGTCAACTTGGCTGAGAGCAAACATTTTTGTTTGACTCGGAATTTGTCTTCTAATAAAATTTTATCAATTTGGTTACATTTAAATTGCCTGTCGCAAAAATGTTCGGACATCACCAAACATGTGTCGTACCATGCAAACAAATAATTCACCAAAACCAACATTCATTACTAAACAAATTACCCGAAACATCATACAAACTCTCACAAGAACAAGGAAAAAAAACAAAACAAATCCACAATTTCCGTAAGGTCACAACGTCAAATCAGCAATTGTCGCAAATGTTCTTAGGTGCTCAAGCCTGACAGAACATGACGTACCTACCACTGAAATGACATCCATGCCCCCACCGAATTAGCCAGTTGTTTTGGTCGCTAGGGTATTTATTGGTGTGACGTCACAACTCGGCATATGGTGGGCGCATAAACTCAACTCATCCGGGACGCACGAAAACTCTTAAAACACCAGAGCGAGCAAATCTCCGGAGCACTTTTCCAAAGCAGAAAGTTGCCCCACGTTGGGCGCCATTTTGTAATGGATTAGCTGGTAGTGTGTCTGAGCGATTGCTGGCACGCTTGCGTAGGCATAGCTAACTCGCCGGAAGTCGAGGGTTCTTTATACTCGCTCCTAATCCAAATACAAAAAAATAGATATCGTGCCAATGGAATCCACAGATACAGAAAAAAATATAGAAAAGAGAGAGAGAGAGAGCAATGTGACTGAGAGAGCTAATGAAGAGTAAAGAATTGAGAGAGAGTGTACAACATTTACACAAGTCGCGATATCCAACCACTGAGTGATCAGATGGTGTTCACTCAGGCGGCCCACCCACTCAATTGGTTGCTTTGCAACCAACCTGTGGCATCTTATCGGCCATGTGACTCGATTGTAAGATGCCCCTTTTCGAAGAACACGCCCTAGCTACGCGGTTACTCCGCTACCTTTTTTGGATCCCTAACACTTCATACTAATGAACAGATTCATCGTTTCTCTAAGATTTACACATTGGAATTTTTAATTTTTAAATTTAAAGTTACTTTTTTTTTCTATTGGTTTTTACATGAGTGACTAATCCTATACCGGTGTTTAAACTAAATTAAATACTAAATTACAGGTGAAGTTAAGTACAATGGTGTATGGATGGTATAAAGTTAATTCGGTAAGTATAAAGGTATTTCGGAAGGTATAAAGTTAATTCGGTAAGTATAAAGGTATTTCGGAAGGTATAGTTTTCTTGGTAAGTATATAAGTAATTTGATAAGTATAAAGGTTTCTGGTATGTATATAATAAACTTAAATAAAATACCAATTTTTTTTTTTTTTTTTTTTACTGCGGGATATAAATTGTAGGTAGCGACGATGGGCGTGGCCGACGTGAAGATGAAGCGGTCAGCGGGGAGATCCAAGCGATGACAACGTGTAGATTGGATCAATGTTACAGTTAGACAGTCGTTGTAGTGACGTCATGACGAACGAAACAGTGACGACATGACGAATGTTAACGTGACTGCGTGACGAACGCTATGATGACGGCGTTACGGAGACGTGTGAGTACCCAGCACGCGTGGAACTTGACCACCACAAATATGATGGAGTGTGCTGATATCGGCGGCAAATGTGTGACGTTCTCAACGAAATTCGCCCCAAAACTTTGAGCGTTGGTAAAGCCAAGCTGACCTGCAACGGTGTACACTGTTGTATCTCCTTTTTGCTTGCAACGTGTGTCAAGATGATGGTGTCACATAGGACTATAACATGTTTTGCAAGTTATCGGCAAAAATCGGAGCGATCGGCGCCCCTCCTGTACACTTTTTGGCAGCGTTGTCCAGTCGTTGAAACGTGCCTTCGGTACAATTGATTATTTAGTGGTCTAGTGCTGTGCTTCCTTCTTTGCTTTTTGGGGTCGAAAATGTCTGGCTTTGAATCGCACTCTAGACCAATCGCCTCGTGAATTTGCACGTCCGTCTTCCTCTATCAACAAAAATTAATCAGCCACCTCCTTTTTTCGCCTTCCTTCTTCTTTTTCGCTTTTTCCAAAAAAACACTCGTGGTTGCCAGCACGGTAATCAGTGGTTGATTCGCCGATGTAATAGGGTGTTGCCACCTAACTGGATATCACTTCTCGGCACAATGAGGCACACTCTCTAAAAAAAGTACGAGGAAAAGAAAAACATTGAAGTGTAGAGGACGCCACATGATTCCATTGAGACTATTTCCGTTAACAACTTTATTCATTTCCTTTTGTCCATGCCGTGGTGCAGGTGGCCGTCACACTTCTCAGAGAATTTTTGTGAATTTTGCGCATTTGGAGTATCTGAGAGGTGAGGGTTTGATGTAGCGCTCAGCACTGTCGTTGATTTTTCCAATTTATTAGACACAGGTTTCTCCCGGTTGTTCAGGTGAAGAAGGGTATTATGCCTTTTGTCGCACTTGTTACAAGTACCTGATGTACATGCCTTTGCGTTGTGGCCATCTTTAAGACAGTTGACACAGTGTTTGGCCTTCTGAATGCAGTTCAAACGCTAATTTGGTGTCATCTCAAGAAAAGTCTGACACATGAAGAGAGCATGGTTGTGTTTGCATACAATACAATGCAATTTGTTCTGGATGAAAATGCAGAGCTGAGTGCGCGATATAATCCATGCTTTCCTTGTTCCATGGTGCCCTTGGTTGCCTTTGGTCCAAGTGCTTCGAGAGATTGAAATCGTAAATTGGGGAATTTCAAAAACTCTTCCAGCGTCGGCAACTGCTTCGGCTCAGTAAGTGATTGTTCCCATAATGTATGTGTCGACTTACTTAGTTGTTGAACCAGGATATATATTAATATTGCATTCCAGTTAACGGTATTTATTCCCAAATTTTGCAGGCTGAGAATGCATTCTTGGGTGGTGTCATGAAGCGCCTTCACTGACGAAGCTCTTTCACAATTAGCTGCTGGTTGTGACAACAGTTTTTCCAATGTAGCATTCACCAGTCATCGGGTGTTTTCGTACCGATCGTTGACTACCTTCCATGCTTCATTATAGTTTGATGCAGTTGTAGTGAAATGTTTTATGAGGTTTCCAGCTTCAGCACCTTGTTGTTGCTTCAGCACACAATCATACGTGTTTATACTATGGTATCCAGCGATTCCCAAATGGTCTTGTGTAGGTCCTGTGCCGCTTGCCAATGCTGTCCTATGCTTTTAGCATGCATAGAATAGTAATTGGACGGATGTTTTAATTTGCTTATTCTTTGAAATTCCAAATTCCGGCACATAAACCAGAATTGGAGCTTTGGTAAAAAAAATCCGCATTTAATTACTTCAAAAATTGAAGTCTCTTCAGGTCGAAAGTATTCCAACAAAGAACAAGTTTTCTCATTAATGCGATTATTGAACAAAAGTTTTATAGGAAGGGTCGATTTAAAAATTAACAAGTGTATTAACAAGCTAGTGTTTTCAACAAATACCAACAAAAGTTAAGAAATAACATTTCATTTCTAACATAAAAGAAGTATGTATCTGATGAAATGCGGAAATGGAAATGGGCAATTGGCAATGCAGGCTGAGTATTGACATATAGATGGCAGTGTAAGATAATTTTAAAATTCAAACTTTTATATTTGCAAACTTGCTTTTCCCTTTTTTTTAGTAAGTTCCCTGTTTGTAAATTTCCTGTTTCAGAGTGCACTTTTAGGTAGGAGGGGTAGTTTTTTTTCTCCGTTTACTTTTCATTTGAAGAGTCAGTAGCTTGTTTATGAAGGTCATTTAGTTGTTAGTTTTTTTTTTTTTTTGTATTAATTTATTTGATTTATTATCGTTATTTTTTCGATTTAATATTTATTTATTATAGCGTTTACCATATTATATATATTTTTTCTATTGATTTACCCTACCTTTATATATTTATAATTTTTCTTCAATTTCCTCTTCCTTTTCCACGCATTTGATGTGGAGATGCCACATGTATCTATATATGGTACCTTGCACAAATTGAATAGTGCTGAAAAGAATAAAATCAATCAATCAGTACAAAGAAATCTTTAGTTCGATTCGAATCGTATTACAGACGATACCGAAATTGTAAGCGATATGCCTGTTGCAGACACAACGAGACAAAATCCTAGTCTGCCAGACCCGACTTTTAAGAATCTATCTGCCACAATTGGGGGAGGAAACCAAACGTCGACTTCGAAAAATCCGACACAGGCAGGAGCTATTCCGAAAACAAAACCAATTAGGGACCCTGGAAGGGAAGAATATGCATTTCCACCAGATTTGAACAAACCAAAATTGTTGAATTTTTTTAGAGATTTGATTTTAAAATTGTTTATTATAATTTTAAACCATGCTGTGGACTCACGACTTTAACACGTTGCTTGCTGCATTGTTTTCACGAACTGATCCCTTCATCGTATGATCTGTCTGCTAAATCCGCTATTTGCCTTTGGTTAGTGCATGAACTTTTCTTGTACTTTTCAATGCCTTAAAATCTTATTTTTGATATCTCTCAAAAACGCAGAATTTGGAATTAGTTATTGAGCATTAATTACAAAGTTTTAGGTATTTGGTATTTGGTACAAGGTACAAGGTACAAGGTACAAGGTACAAGGTACAAGGTACAAGGTACAAGGTACAAGGTACAAGGTACAAGGTACAAGGTACAAGGTACAAGGTACAAGGTACAAGGTACAAGGTACAAGGTACAAGGTACAAGGTACAAGGTACAAGGTACAAGGTACAAGGTACAAGGTACAAGGTACAAGGTACAAGGTACAAGGTACAAGGTACAAGGTACAAGGTACAAGGTACAAGGTACAAGGTACAAGGTACAAGGTACAAGGTACAAGGTACAAGGTACAAGGTACAAGGTACAAGGTACAAGGTACAAGGTACAAGGTACAAGGTACAAGGTACAAGGTACAAGGTACAAGGTACAAGGTACAAGGTACAAGGTACAAGGTACAAGGTACAAGGTACAAGGTACAAGGTACAAGGTACAAGGTACAAGGTACAAGGTACAAGGTACAAGGTACAAGGTACAAGGTACAAGGTACAAGGTACAAGGTACAAGGTACAAGGTACAAGGTACAAGGTACAAGGTACAAGGTACAAGGTACAAGGTACAAGGTACAAGGTACAAGGTACA
The DNA here is from genome assembly GCA_951394025.1 of Heteromyza rotundicornis. Taxonomy (NCBI): domain Eukaryota; kingdom Metazoa; phylum Arthropoda; class Insecta; order Diptera; family Heleomyzidae; genus Heteromyza; species Heteromyza rotundicornis. The sequence continues at coordinate 51,496,237 of OX596010.1, read as the reverse complement.
AGGTACAAGGTACAAGGTACAAGGTACAAGGTACAAGGTACAAGGTACAAGGTACAAGGTACAAGGTACAAGGTACAAGGTACAAGGTACAAGGTACAAGGTACAAGGTACAAGGTACAAGGTACAAGGTACAAGGTACAAGGTACAAGGTACAAGGTACAAGGTACAAGGTACAAGGTACAAGGTACAAGGTACAAGGTACAAGGTACAAGGTACAAGGTACAAGGTACAAGGTACAAGGTACAAGGTACAAGGTACAAGGTACAAGGTACAAGGTACAAGGTACAAGGTACAAGGTACAAGGTACAAGGTACAAGGTACAAGGTACAAGGTACAAGGTACAAGGTACAAGGTACAAGGTACAAGGTACAAGGTACAAGGTACAAGGTACAAGGTACAAGGTACAAGGTACAAGGTACAAGGTACAAGGTACAAGGTACAAGGTACAAGGTACAAGGTACAAGGTACAAGGTACAAGGTACAAGGTACAAGGTACAAGGTACAAGGTACAAGGTACAAGGTACAAGGTACAAGGTACAAGGTACAAGGTACAAGGTACAAGGTACAAGGTACAAGGTACAAGGTACAAGGTACAAGGTACAAGGTACAAGGTACAAGGTACAAGGTACAAGGTACAAGGTACAAGGTACAAGGTACAAGGTACAAGGTACAAGGTACAAGGTACAAGGTACAAGGTACAAGGTACAAGGTACAAGGTACAAGGTACAAGGTACAAGGTACAAGGTACAAGGTACAAGGTACAAGGTACAAGGTACAAGGTACAAGGTACAAGGTACAAGGTACAAGGTACAAGGTACAAGGTACAAGGTACAAGGTACAAGGTACAAGGTACAAGGTACAAGGTACAAGGTACAAGGTACAAGGTACAAGGTACAAGGTACAAGGTACAAGGTACAAGGTACAAGGTACAAGGTACAAGGTACAAGGTACAAGGTACAAGGTACAAGGTACAAGGTACAAGGTACAAGGTACAGGGTACAGGGTACAAGGTACAAGGTACAAGGTACAAGGTACAAGGTACAAGGTACAAGGTACAAGGTACAAGGTACAAGGTACAAGGTACAAGGTACAAGGTACAAGGTACAAGGTACAAGGTACAAGGTACAAGGTACAAGGTACAAGGTACAAGGTACAAGGTACAAGGTACAAGGTACAAGGTACAAGGTACAAGGTACAAGGTACAAGGTACAAGGTACAAGGTACAAGGTACAAGGTACAAGGTACAAGGTACAAGGTACAAGGTACAAGGTTCGAATCCCACCTGGGGCAAGGCAGAAAATTGTTTTCTGTTTTTCTATGTAGACCGCCACTCTCTCACCAAGTACTGGCAATCTTGCGAGAGTATCTTGCCATGAAAAAGCTTCTCCTTTGGGAGTCCACCGTTCGGAACCGGCATTAAACTGTAGGTCTACAATTATCTTATACACTTGCCCATGATAATTGCACTGAGAAGCTCGGCCCAAACCTCTCGAGGGTTGTAGTGCCAAAATATGTACGTATCAACCAAACAGAATTTTAATGAAATTTACCCCTTTAAGGAAATGACACCATATAAATTTCGAATCTCTTCCGATATTCCGGGTGGATGAATATATAAGTTTGCCAATATGTTTGATAGATTTCATAATTCTGATACAAATTGATACAAAGAGGATTGAATTAATAAATTTGAAAGTTTTTGAGGTTAAAGCCAAGTATTAAAATATATATTTTTAACTCACACGTTAATTAAAGAATTCTGATGAAATTTTAATCTGATTTAGTGATAAATTGAAGAATCTTTCAAGAATAATCTGGCTTTGATATAATTGTTGAACAAAAATAAAGCCTGTATTAAAGTTAACAATTTGAATTGTAGGAAACTGAATAAATGTGTATCAAACACATTTTAACTTACTCTGAATATTCTCCACACAGGGATACAAATTAATTTTACGAAATATACTCGACTAAGTTTGGCACCGCAAAAGATCGAGAAATTTTATTTAACTAGCCATGTAAGATCGTATCACACGATCAATACTGTTGGAAATTAAAGAATTTTCTCCAGTTTGAAAGTCTTTTCAGGTCGATAGTTTTCCAACAATGAAAAATTGTTCTCATTATTGTGATTATTGAACAAAAGTTTTATAGGAAGGGTCGATTTAAAAATTAACAAGTGTATTAACAAACTAGTGTTTACAACATTCTCCCCCTTGTTAAATAATTTCATAATTGATTTAACTGCTACTTATGTGTGTGAATTTTTAACATCGAGTTTCGCCAATTTTGCTACTGGTCTTGTGAAAAATCCCGTGTTAGTTTTGATTTTTGCACTTCTAACATGGCCATCTTTAGAGTTGTTTGGTGATGTTATAATTCCTTTTGGCCAGGAGTTCCTGGGTTGTGCTGGATCCACCATTTTGCGAAGTACTTGATTTTCATCCAAATATGGAGAACATTTGTAGAGAATGCTTGACTTGGGAATGCCTTCAGGATTTGAATTCTGCAACCATGCAATTTCGTCTTTGAAACAGTCGCTTTTTGTCGATACAAGAAATTTTCGGACATCAACAAAAGCTTCGAATTTTCAGGAGCAAGATAATTAATTGATTTCTTTGTCTTTAAAATGTGAACAAATATATACAAAGAGAAAGTTGTACGGAGTAATCTTTTTCACGAAGAAAAACGTTCCAAATCAATACGAGTTACATCTGATATTTCGCTTCAATGAACCATGGATAAATGTGGTCTCAGTTCTTCCGAAGTTCTTGTAGCCTTTAAACTTTTCCCAGGCCATTGTGATTCAGGTTGTTTCAAAAAAGCTGGACCCATATACCATCTGCTCTGCATATCGAATTCAAACTTTCCTTTCCATTTGGTAGCGTCATTGGCAACATTTTCCTTTGTCGGTACATATCTCCATTCCGACGAGCTGCTGCTGCCGAGTATCTCTCCAATTCGAAACATCACAAACTGCTTGTAACTGCGAGGATCTGCTTTCAGCCATGCAAGAACGGTATTCGAATCAGACCAATACCATCGCTTTTCGAGTTGAATATTGTGCATGCTGCACACTGTACTGGACAGTCGAACACCTAATACTGCTGCCATCAGCTCCATGCGCGGAATCGAAACTGGTTGCTTCGGAGTGACTTTAACCTTTGCGCTGACTAATGCACAATGAACGCTACTTCCAGTTTGGATACGAAAGAAAGCCACAGCTGCATAAGCCATCTCGCTTGCGACGACAAAGACATGAAGTTGCACCGTAGAATCAGACTGGATTCTCGACATTTTAAATTTGTGGAAGGAGTGAAATCCAAATAAGCCACTTTTGAAAAATTTCCTCGTTTACTTCATCGTTCCAGCCTTCTGTAGTTCTCCAAACCTCTTGCAAAAGAATCTTCAAATATACTACGAAAGGTGACAAGAAACCAAGCGGATCAAATAGTGACATAAGAGTCCTGAGGACATCGATTTTGGTTGGCTTTTTACGTCCGGATAAGACATCTTTATTAACCCGATTAAATTTAAGGGAATATGTAAATACGTCGGATGCGGTTGCCCACCACATTCCCAGTACCTTTTCAGTTGACATCTGTACGCCTAAGCAACCAATAGATACATTATTTGGTTCTTCTAACTCACCGAGACTTTCCATTACGGCTTTGGAATTCCATCTCCAATTTCTAATGAAGAATCCGCCTTCATTGTGAATAAATGCTACCTCTTTTGCAAGATGAATGGCTTCGGATTCAGAATCGGCGCAATCCAGCAGGTCGTCAACGTAATGGTGATTAGTGATGGAAGTTACAGCTCAAGGAAACTTTTCTTGAAACTCCAATGCATTTTTATTCTTCACGTATTGCGCTGATGTTGGAGAACAGGCGGCTCCAAAAGTCATCACTTGCATGACATAGACGTCGGGAGTTTTATCAACTTCGCAATTGCGAAAAATAAATCTTTGTGCATTTTGGTCCTCTTTACGGATTCGAACCTGATGGAACATTTCTTTAATGTCTCCTCATATAGCTACCCTCTTCATGCGAAAACCGTACTACACAGAAAGGAGTGGCACCAACAGATCAGGTCCTTTTAGCAATAGCGAATTCAAAGACAGCCCACGTACTTTTGAGGCAGCATCCCACACCAAACGTACTTTTCCTGGCTTATTCGGGTTGACCACGATGAAAATAGGCGGATACCAAGTAATTCCATCACGATTCAGAACTTCTTCTTCGCGTTGATTTGGTTGGAGATAATTGGAATGTGAGCGGTATCTAGCTTCTTCTCAAGGCACTGCAGGCGCTTGAAATCCATTGGATAACTATTAGGAATTTTTGCAGCATCTTCAAATGAGTCCAGTCTCAAATCGTTTACCAACCCTTTTTGTTGTTGATTGCATGATACGATTGGCACGCTCATCTTTCGGTGACATCAAATCGTACTTTCGTCCAATGCTCTCCAATGAGAGATAATCAGACACAATCTTATGCAGCTTTTCTATTTCGAAATCACAATCGCATTGCTGCACATTATGAAAACCGAGAGTAGCATCTGGTAAAGCTTCACCACCACCATGGATTGCCCAACCCAATCGGGTTTTTAATGCGCAAGGTGCATTTGCGTTGCCTTCGACCGTCTTGAGTGTATTGCAGACATACCCGTTATTCAAACCAATTAGAATTTTGGGAACCGCTTTGGAATATGGCGTAAATGGTATGTTACTTAAATGATGGAATGATTGTAGATCTGCGGTATTTACCCTTTGGACTAGCAGCGACAGCTTTTTAACAGTGTGTACCAACTCATACCTTTTCGCATTTGGATTACATGTAGAAATGCGGACGTTGACTTGCATTGAATCTTCTTCAGTGCGCGATGTGTCTGATGCCCAATTCAAACAGAGATTGTTCAGTTCACCCTTGAGACCAAGTTGATTGCAAACATCTTCTTCCATGAGAGTAACATTTGAACCATCATCCAAGGACGCGAAAATTTGTATTGAGACATCTCCATTGTACAAAGTAACGGGCAAAATTTTGAAGTATGTCTTTGCATAGGTATGGCAGGAGTGTGCTGTAACCATTGGTGACTGCTGATGAAATCTGTGTAGCAATTTGTGATGTCGTGCATCACAGCCTTCGATTGAGCATTTGACGTCGGAACAACGGAAATTTCCATGCTTCTTCAGACGAACACGGCATAGTTTAAGCTGTTTCACCTTTTCCCATCGATCTGCTAACTTCATCTTGCTAAATTCATCGCAACTTTCCAGCGAATGAGTTTTGTCGCAGATAAAACATTTATTCGGCTTGGAAATCGTCATGGCCGCTTCGAGTGCATGCATGTGACCACTTATTTTATTAGTGAACATGGTAGGACTTACTTTAGTTATAGCTTCAGCCACATCAAAAAGCCAAACGGAGAATTGCGAAATGTCGATTGTTCATGTGCGCAATCAACCCCGAAGCCTCTAATGTTGAACAAAGATTTCTTACTGCGATGGCGTTGCTCACGAGAGTATCCAATTTTTCTGCTTTTGGTGCTGCTTCTGACCGAATCTTCTCCAACATAGAAATGATTTCAGGGCGCCCAAACATCATTTTCAAGGTACGAATGACTTCCGGAGCGTTCTTGGGCAGTAAAAGATGACATATAACGGCTTCCAGAGCTCTTTTAGACACTTCTGTAACCGCAAGAGATTTTCAGCATCTGAATACCCACAGAGTTTGGTACTTTCTTGAAACGAGCTATGCAAGTCCTTCGACAATGCTTGACGTGCGTACAAAGAATCAGTACAAAGAATATGACATGGGTGGGTGAATAAAGATATACCCCCATTTGACATGATATGTGTATCTACTAGGGCTTTGGATCCCGAAGGCTTTTCGCCATCCCGGGATTTTCGGGACTCAAAATTGCAATCCCGCTATCCCGGGATTTTTCGGGATTTGATACTTTTACATGCAAAATGAGTTTTAAAAATATAAAAATATGTTTTTCATATGTTTTATTGCAAAACTGATAGTTTTAGCTTAAATAAATAAACATAAACATTAATTTTAATTTATTAAAGGATTTTTTTATTTTTAGTATTTGAGTTTCCGGTTCTTCAGGAAAACACAATTCTATTCAAAATATGCTTAAGTAAGGTTTCTAAAATTACTTTTGCATCAGTTTTCAGTTTTACTTAATTATTTTTATTTAGCAATTTTTTTTGTGCGTTCGCTAAGACTGAAAATACCAATTTTCTTCTGAAATAAATATAAATTTATTTTTTCTTAAAGAAAAAATTGAAAGCACAAACAATTTTATTCGTAATTTTTTTTAATTAATTTAAAATCTTTAAGTTTTGAGTTTTCTAACTAACTTTTTTTTCATTTTGGGGTTGTCCAAATGTTGTCAAATACTTTTTTCTTCTAATAACACGATTTTTTTATATTGCGATCTCACACAATCCCGTATCCCTAGTATCTACAGTAGACAGTAACTTGTTCAAAAATCCTGATCGAAATCAGCACTCTGTTGGCAAGGGCGCTGAAAGGCATCCGAGTGGTAGGGCAATTCGTGTAGATGAGTGCATGTTGGATGATTTGATACGCGAGTAAATCCAGACATACGAGGAGGTGCACGCGAGTATGGTAATAGTTTTGAATATACGAATATACCAGGGCGCGCTAATGGGCAGCGTATAGAACGGAGATCGTATGGTAATAGTTATCTTAAAATCGAAAAATGGGATGTGATTTTTAATGGAAATCAGGAACTATTATCAGTAGACGATTTCATTTTTCGTGTCGAGTATCTGCAAGGTCACTATCGAGTTTCCTGGCCAGAGATAATAAGTGATTTCCATCGACTACTTAGCGGGCCGGCACGAGATTGGTACTGGTTGCTTTTAAATACCAATGAAGTGTAAGACTGGAACACAGTAAGGTTTGCGTTACTGCGACAGTATGCGTCAAGACAGACAAATTTTGAAATGATGAGAGAACTGGTTGAAAGGAGACAGCTACCGGGAGAATCTGTGGATGCGTTATTCCATGCGATGATGATACTCCGTTCACGTTTGCGAATTCCGATACTTGAACACGACATGATTAAAATCATGAAGCGAAATTTGCGTGATGGTTTAGTGCGAGTAGTCTATCCGATGGCGATTTACAATTTGGAGCAGTTGCGGGTAGAGTGCCATGAAGCGGAGGTGATTTTTCACAATCGTGAGGCAATAGCTGTGCCCCAGCAACAGCGGTATCCAACACGAAGTCTGCAGGTGAACGAATTGGGTTTCGAAGAAGACAACCAAGTAGGAGAAGACGTAATGGCAGCATATTTAGAGGCAATGCATTCTGAGCGGCAGAATCCGGGGCCACAGCCAAGACGAGTGAGTATGCTGGAACTGTCGTGAATCAGGTCACACGTCACCATACGAAGATAGATTAAGGAATTACGAAGAGGTTCGAAGGAAAATATTTGAAGACAAACAATTAGGCGGGATGCGGTTGGTGTCACGTAAAATCCAGAAAGCGCGGAAACGTTATCAGCGTCGGAAAGAAAATCGACAGATGGTTGTAGACTCTGTTAAATGTGCGGGTACAAATGATCCTCGGCCGTATGCTGATATTGAAATTAATGGGATGAAATTAAGCGGGTTGTTAGACACTGGAGCGTCTGTTAGCTTGCTTGGAGCTGGATGCCGTGAGCTAATAGAACAGCTCAATATTCAACTGTAAAATACAAAAATTTTGAACGTGAAATGGAGTTTTATATGTGTCCTTCTTTGGATCAGTCTATTTAGGTATTAATTTTTGGAGAATGTTTGGCGTGGCCGAAGTGAAGGTCGATAGTGCAATTGCGGATTTAGGGCAGCACGAGCTGACCAAAGAGCAGAGTTGTCAGTTAGAAGAGGCGAAGAGTGAATTTTTGACTTTCGAGAAACACGGTCTAGGGCGTACTGCAGTTCAAAAACATACTATTCAGTTAATGGAAGGAGCGGAACCGGTTAAAGACCGGTACTATCCAGTGTCACCTGCGGTACAGGAGTTGCTGTATGCCGAGGTAGACAACATGTTAAAGTTAGGGGTCATTGAAGAAAGTGAAAGTCCGTGGAGCAGCCGCACGACACTGGTGAGGAAACCCGGAAAGAATCGCTTGTGTCTCGATGCTCGGAAAGTTAATGATAGAACGATCAAGGACGCATATCCACTTCCAAATATAGAGGGAATTCTCAGCAGAATAGACGAGACTGTGTTCATAAGTAGTGTTGATTTCAAGTTTGCTTTTTGGCAAGTCGAGCTGGAAGAAAATAGTAAGGAGCATACTGCTTTCACAATTCCGGGGCGGCCCCTGTATCAATTTGTAGTTATGCCTTTGGTCTGTGCAACGCGGCGCAGAGGTTATGGAGATTGATGGATAAGGTGATACCGCAAAGACTGAAAGGCAACGTATACGTGTATCTGGATGACCTACTGATGATATCCAAAGATTTCAACACATATCTAAAATATTTGAAAAAGGTCGCACGGTGTCTGAAAGAAGCAAATTTAACAGTAGGGTTAAGGAGTTGCGTTACCTTGGTTTTATAATTGGCGTAGCTGTTCTAAAGACAGACCCGGAGAATGTAGTTGCCATTTCAAAGATAGGGATCCCACGATCTCCCAGGGAAGTCCGCAGTTTTTTAGGAACAGCTGGATGGTATAGGCGGTTCATCCAAAATTTTGCGGGTATAGCTGCACCGCTGACAGATACTCTAAAAAAAGGGAGCAAGTTTTATGTAACACCAGAGGCAAAAGAATCTTCGAAGAACTGAAACATGCTCTTACCACTGCACCTGTGTTGGCGCATCCAGATTTTAAGAGCAGATTTTATATTCAATGCGACACTTCTCATGTGGGGGTAGGTGCTGTCCTATTTCAGGTGGATGACGAGAAAAATGATAGGCCTATTGCTTTCAATTCACAAAAGCTTAATAGTGCTCAACAAAACTATAGCGTCACCGAGAAGGAGTGCCTTACAGCAGTATTGGCCATAAAAAGATTTCGTCCTTACATTGACTATAAGTTGGCTAGGAAACTAGGAGCATTAGAAGACAACGAAATAAATATTTTGAACAGAGAAGATAAAATTCAGGTGATTCGAGAATCAATTAATGCTAATTTACATCAGGCTTACGAGCGAAGTGCGAAGCAATATAACAAGCGCCTCCGAGAAGTTATGTATGTATAAGAACAATATTAATGCCAAGTTTTGTAAAAAATTTACAAAATGCCGCGTGGTTAAAGCGATTGGCAAAAACTTGTACGAACTAGAAACATTACAGGGAAGATCACTGGGCGTGTTTCACGCCAAAGACATTAAACAATAAACAAGTGTATTCGAAAATTTAGTTTGGTAAAGTGGAAATATGTACCCTGCTGTAGCGTGGGTATTGAACTATTGCATGAAGTACTTCCCGTAAGGTAACTTTTCAGCAAAATTTTCTGCTTTCGCGTTTATGAAGCTAGCACTCCAGTGCACCATGCGCTCGCAAATCACCGCAATGGCCGTCTTCTGTTGGGCTCGGCTATTTTGTGCTCGACCAAGTAGAACATGTACTAGTCGTAGAGCAGACGTATCAAATGGAAGCTGGAGGCGGAACTCAGTATGAGATCGCATAAGACCATCGAACTGTAGAAACTCCATTTGAGCATGAATTGACGTGCTGTCTTGGCATAACTGGGCTTGCCGCGATACTCTTGCAATGTCGAATCGACTACCAACTGCAGCCACGAGGCCCACTGCTCCAGGGAACTTTGCTGCTGTAGAGCGGCTTTGAAGTCATTCTCCAAACGCAGCACTACGGCCGGCTCACACTGACACACCCAGGCGGTTTGTTCCTGTGAAAACGAAATTTGCCTTTAAAACAAATACTTTTCCAAAAACAAATATTTTCCCAAACTCACTTGTACATTGTGGAAATCGACGCGATTCAAATCGTTCAACATTTGCGTTACCTGTGAACTGTTCTGCAGCACAGCGCGTGGTGCTTGCGCCAAATGATTGAGCGATGTGTAGCGCCGTAAGCGCCGGATTTCTCCTCCATACCGACTTGATTCAGCACTGAGCCCGGTTTGATGCGAATGCCATAATAGTGATATTTGGAATTGCCGCGCGTGCCAAGGCGACGCGTCCGCAAACCAGAGACCAGTGGTTGCGAACTAATTTAAAAAAATAATAGGTTTAGTAGAAAAAGGGAAAATTTTTTTTGTATAGCCAGCAACTATGTCGATGTGTTGTATTCCGCATAAGATTTGAGCGAGGTACTCCCATGTGTCCAATACAATTGTCTTATAAGGCGGATTTTGTACTTAGCCATGTTTTTTTGTTGTTAATGTTGTTTTTAGCCAGGAGCAATTCGGCGCCAGCACCAGCATGTGAGTTGATAGGAGTCTGGCGGTATACTTTCTGTTGTTGGACCGTACCCGATGATTTTCTTTCCGTGAAACCATATTTTATTATTAATTTATTAGTTTTTCTTTGATTAACAAAAATTTAGCAGCCACAACGATTACGAATAACAAAATCAAAGTAAATAAAAAAGTAAAAGAGTAAGCGTTGAAAGATTGGAAATAAAGGGTTTTTAGTTGAGTTGCCAGATGTAAGCAACGCTTATTTCGGACATTTTTTTTTGTTTTCAAATTGCGTCAATTCAAAACTTGAATGCCCGGTTGGCGTAGCCGGTAGAGCATGAGTCTTTTTATCTCAGGGTGTGGGCGTTTTCCTACGTTGGGGGCTGGCGAAGAAGTATCAGATTTGTCTGTCCGTTTTCCACTGTCTTTTACTAAGAGTTGATATTCATCTCTTGTTAAATCCTGAGTTTTGTTGCGTGCAGGTCAAATCTGAAAAAGCAAAGAAAATTAAATAAAAACCAATAGTATGAAAAAAAGAAAAACACTGACTTTATTTACAGCCAGATCTTCATATTTCGCAAGGCGTTGAGGAAGTTGGTTACCAGAAGCGAAAGATGATGTAGAAGGTGCCTTAGATTGGTACAAAAAAATCTTTTATGTAGTTGGAAAAATATAGTTAAAAAGTTGTAGACCAAAGTTAACCAAGGAAATATATATACCTATTTATAGTGAAAATCGTGGGATCGGGACTATATCACCATCATCATCGTCCTTAACATCAATACCACCCGGAAGGAAACAGATAAGTTCCTCCAGACCACTGCTATTTGTTTTATGTTAAAAGTCACACACACATACTGTCCAAATATGGCACTTGTACATTAAACGGCCTCGAAAAAAAAGTGGCTCGGGTCACCCTCTGGAAATGTACTTTGGTCTATTTTATGGTGATTCTCAAAATATTTCGGCTCTAGCAACTGTAATTCGTGAGCTGGACAATTTACAAAAATCCTCTACAAATCATGTTTTTTACATGCACGTATTTCTTTATATTGTTTAGGGTGAAATAAATTTTATGAAATAATAGACATTGAAAAACTGCACAAACCAGGACAAGTCCGATATTTTTGCGATTTTTTTTAACCACTTTAACACTTTGAACATTTTTTTTTATATTCGGTTTAAAAGTGACAGAAATATGGGAATTAGAGGGTCAATGTGTTCAAGAAAAATGTTCCTCGTAAAATTTTACTATAGGTCACTGAATACACGAAACACCAAATATGTCTGTTTCTCATGTTTTAACGTTTTTTTTGCGTCTTCTTAGATTTGAGATATAAAGTTGATTGTGAATATTTATTATTCAATCCACAAACTTAAAGTATATTCACAATTATTGGTTCTGAAATTTGAATATTGTATGTCAAGGTTGATGAAATAGCTACAAAGTTCTGATAGAATTCTATTTTTTAAATTTGTGAAGAATACTTTGTGGGTTTTTCTGTACTATTTTTCAAAACCAAAAATGCAAAAAAACTATAAAAAAATTCAATAAAAATGCTAAAAAAAATCGCAAAAATAAAGGACTTGTGTCGGTTTGTGTAGTTCGTCGATTTCTATTATTTCATAAAGTTTATTTGACCCAAAGCAATATAAAGAAATACGTGCATGTAAAAAACATTATTTATAGAGGTTTTTTGTAAATTGTCCAGCTCACGGATTACAGTTACTAGAGCCGAAATATTTTGAGAATCACCATAAAATAGACCAAAGTACATTTCCAGGGGGTGACCCGGGCCACTTTTTTTTCGTCCATACAACGTGAGGCGGTTTATTGTACATATGGTAATTTACATTTCTAATACTATCTATAATTATCGCTAGTAATAAAAAATGTCAAACAGAAGATGTTTCTCACACAACATAATCTATGTTTAGTAATACTCAGTTTGAGTTGAGGCTGTGTGGCCATTTACAATTCTAATGTATTCTAATATCCCTATTAAGAAAAGTACACACACAAGTAAAAAATTAGTTTATAGCCTGTGCGGGGGTCGCTTATCGTGCCTCTGCTGATAACATTCTAATTTTTTCTAGTTTTAAGAGATTTTTTGTGCCTATATATTTAGGTGTTTTATTAAAATAAAATCAGTACCTTACAAATACTCAAACGACGCGAAAATCAGTTCGTGCATTGGTCCTTCGAGGAAACGAGCTAGTGAAATTGGAAACACAGTCGTTGTAAAATTTTTAAAATTGTCTAACTCGCTAAAGTGCGAACGAAATTTTAAAATTTTTAATAAGTGGCGTTTCTCACGGCTTTAACAGTGAGATAAGCGTAACCGAGGCTTAAACAGCGGTTGTATACAGTTAACTAATACAAGTTTTTATTTTCGAATACAAAATGTCGAATAAAAAGCGAAAATTGTTGGAACGCCAAAAGGAGATTGGCGAGATGATCATCGTCATGAATGATAAGGTGCAGCAAAAAAAAGCTGCGTCAAACTACGTTGGGTGAGACAACTTCTCACTTGGAAAAAATCTGGGATGAGTTCCAGAGGATCAACTTGAAACTGCTGTCGATGGAAATAACAGATGAAAATTTTTTCGAGAGCAGATATTTCGAAGAGATTGAAAAAATAGTGCACGGAATTCGTACACACATACAAAATGCAGATGTCGACCTTACTACGCCGAAGCAGGCAACTGAGGCAGCTGGGTCTAGTGAAGGTCATCGGCAAGAAGCAGGGGCTAAGAGCACACAGCGGCAAGAAGGGCACAAGAGGGAACATCTGGAAGTCAAGACGACAAACATTTTGATAAGAAAATTTGTCCGTCAAATGAACAACATGAAATTATTGTTGGATGAAGACATAGAAGATGATGCCGGCAAAGCGGAATTGGAATGCAGAAAATCTTGTTGGGAGCAGAAAATGCAACTCATAAATGGAATTTATACAAAATTGACATTTGATATGGGAGAGGACGATGACGATGTAGAAGAGCAAAAAGACCAAGTGGACAGGTCGTATAACGATGCTTCAATGGACTTAGCAAAGAAGGTGCAGTTCCTGGAGATAGTGAAAAGGCCAGCAACTCTTAAGCTGGAGGATATCAAAATCCCAACATTTTTTGGGGATATCTACGAATGGTCCTCTTTTTACGATATATTCAAAAAATTGGTACATGAGGTCAGCCATTATTCAAATGTTGAAAAAATGTACCGATTGAAGTCATTAGTAAAGGGAGAAGCTGGAAGGCTAATTCAACATTTCAATGTAGTTAATGCAAGTTATGATGCAGCGTGGGAAATGTTAACACATCGGTACGCTAACCGTCGGTTGCTGTTTACAAAATTGGTGGACAAAATGTTGGACCAGCCAGAAGTCAACAGCGAGGTAGCATCGAGTATAAAGCAGCTTCTCGATACAACAAATGAATGTGTTCATGCTCTGAAAGGGATGAATATCAAATTGGATGATGCGGAGCCACTAATTGCTCGTATCATCATAAGAAAGCTGGACAGAGACGGGCTGCGGTTATATGAGCAGAACGTGAAGAAAACTAGGGAGGTACAGACTCTGAGCGATGTGATGCAGTTTTTGGAGCTGCAGTATCAAGCGTTAGAAGCTGTAAAAGGAAAGAAGCTGATTGGAAATATAGGAAGCAGTAGGCAAAGAAGCAATCAACAATCTACAAATTCGTTTTACTAAGCTGCGCATATTGTAACACAGTAGGACATAGTGTGAACAATTGCAGGAAATTCCTTGCGCTATCAGTGGCAGATCGACACAGCTGGGCAAAGAAAAGCAACACGTGTTATGTATGTCTATACCATAAGATGGACAAGAAATGCAGCAATGGAGCTTCCAAATGCAAAAAGTGTTGTAAAAATCATCACATTCTGCTGCATTGGGAAACAACGTATGGTTTAAATAAAACAAAAAATGAACCAAGGCAGGAGTCAGCGACTTCAATGATGACAAAGGACTGTAACGAAACTCTCTCTTTACCTCAGTAAAGTGTTTGCCAGAAGCCGGTACTGCATACCTAGCTATACTTCGGTCAAGCTCAGGGAAAATGAGATGGGTCTATTAACTTCTTGGACAAACTTGAGACAGGTTACAAAAAAAAAATGTATGCAGTTGTTGATGTTAATACTAGACCGGGTTTATTTATGTTATTATCGTATTGCAGAGATAATTTATAAAAAAAAAATTTGATACACATCACTGTTTATAAGAAATCCTGTATTGTACTCATATCAAGGGAATTCGGATGATGTTATTCCCTAACAGTCTATACCCACCCAACCATGCTAACATGTTACACATATTTTAGTATGTTAGCCCGCAGTAAATACTGTCACCTAACCCGTTGCTTCACCTTTCATGTTAAATAATTTTCCAAAATTAGTTAGCCATTAATTATATATATATTTTAATTTCAACAAAATAATGCAAACACTAAAGAATTGTAACGAAAAAAACATTATTTTCACAATTCCATAAATTTATAAGAAGTTAAATTGACAAAAAAAAAAAAAAAATCAAGATAAGCAATATTCAACAACATTGGAAGCATTCAACATGTTCCCAAATCAATATTTGCACAATTCATAAATTACCAATTCAGGTATCAAAATTGGTCGATATATATAAATTTTATAATATTTCAAGTAGCGACAATAATTTTAACAAAAATTTTAGAAAAGAAACAATAATTCAACTTACTCAGATTTCTCCATTGATGACAGGCGCCTGTTGCTAGGAGATGTCGAAATGTTAAGAAAAATTTTTGTCAAAAAAAAATTATTTCGCTACGTCAAAAATTTTGTGTGTTACAAATTTTTCCCGCAAAATATGTATGTATGTTAAATTTGAAATTGTTTTAACATATTGAATACTTCATGAATGAAATTATTGAATGAGTGAATGAAGAAAGATTTTTTTAAAATTTGAAAATGTATGAGTATGAATGAATAAAGAAATTAACTATAAGAAAAAAAAACTACCACAAAAAAAAAATTGTTGACAATGCGTTTTTTTAAGTTTTTGATCAAACAAACCCCGATTGGGGAAAATAATTGCACCGCTAAAGCTGACTCGCTTTAAACGGTGACGTAAATTGTGCGTGTAATACAAATTTGCGCTTCACATTGTATTCTGCAGAAACCGTTGTTCAAAGCCCTTTTGGCGCAGCGTATTTGTCTATGCACAATGCGGGTTTGCCGAGAAATAGCCTCAATGCAGATTGTTTTCCAACCAATTCCAATACTTCTTTCCGTGAAGAATATGATTGCCGGAGCACCTTGCACGAATCTACATATTAGGACACACTTTTAGAAACATTGAAACAGCCTTACAGTTTCGCAATCCTTACCAATTTATTTATATCAATTTGCAGTTCTGGGATTGCGGTGTGGCGATTAATCTGACCCAACAACACACAATTTTTATTCAAATTCTTCAAATTTGTTGCAAGAAAAATAAATCAACTGCTCCGCACAAAAACTATTTTAATTGTGAAAATTTTGTCTCAGTCAAAACTTATTTTCTGAACTAAAAATGTCTCGGGTAATTCAGTTAAAAAAAATAAATTATTTTTTTTGTCAAATTTATTTTGTAATGTATTTTGGATGGAGAATTCCATCACATCACGACAGATACTTTTCGAAGTCTACTTAAGAAAATTCTTAAGTAGACTTCGAAGTTAAAATGTGTTCTTAATATCTTTTTATTTTAATAATTTTACCACATGTCTTTTGCGTGATAAATGCCAATTCCTTTACTCTCCAAATCTTCGAGCTCGTAATATGCATTCCCAAGTCTTCTCTTAACGCATGCTTTAATCCCAATTGGAGCTAACTTTGCGCAAAAATTTTTCGGTGCACTACTTTGTGCGAAATTGCGACGAATTACTTCTTGACCAACATTGAAACATCTTTCCCGTGATCTTAAATTGTAGGTGTGAGCATTTTTGTCATATGCTAACTTCACTTTAGCTTTTATCGATTCTCGTAACAATGTCAATTCATCCGTTCTGTTCAATTTCACATCCGGTTCGCTGAGCAACGTCCCACTCCCTTTGATCTTTTCTAACGTAGGAACGCAATGCTTCGTTTATGCTTCTATTGACTCGTTCAGAAGCATTCGATTGAGGTGAGTACAACGCCGTACAGATATGCTTTACCCCGTATTTAGTTAAGAATGATTCAAACTCTTTGCTTTTGAATTGACTACCATTATCGGTGACAATGGTTTCCGGAACTCCAAAGCAATCAAAAACTTCCACTTTCAGAAAATCAATTATATTTCGAGATATGAACTTTTTCAGAGGTTTTAGAAATGGAAATTTCGAAAAGTGATCAAGCGCAATCAGAATGCCGATATTACCCTTCTTCGTTCTCGGAAACGGTCCAATAAGATCAAGGTATAAACGCTGAAACGGTCTAACTGTATCAACCATCTTACCTATTGGCGGTCGAAGAGTTTGAGTCGGAGTCTTGGATGTTTTACACAGATCACAACTCGTCACATACTCCCTCACATCTACAACCATTCCCGGCCAGTAAAAATGCCTGCGAATACGCTCGAGCGTCTTTGCAATTCCACCGTGAGATGAAGATGGTGAATCGTGAGATGCGTAAATTACAACTTTGCGAAGAGCAGATGGAACGTAAAGCTTCCAAGAGTCAGATTCGTCGTCCTCCCCTGTCGAAAAATTAGTCCGGAAATAAATAAATTTATCTACAACCTTGAACTCGGGCATTTCGTCTCTTAATATTTTCTCTCTTAAACAAGTATACTCTTCTTCGGCAAAATGTTTGGAATCCAAATCGATAACTGGTAACGTTTCTACTGATTCGATTATGCCTTCACTGTCAAATGCGCGCGATAATGCATCTGCAACAACGTTATCTTTTCCTTTCCTGTGTTCTATCGAAAAGTTAAAACCTTGCAGTTTGAGTGCCCATCTGGCCAGTCTACCGTTTAGATCTTTTTGATTCATGAGCCATTTAAGGCTAGCATGATCCGTTATTACCTTGAACTCGTGACCCTCAATGTAAGACCGAAATTTTTTAATTGCTAACACTACCGCTAAACATTCTTGCTCAGTTACTGTATAATTCCTTTGCGCCTTGTTCAGCTTTTGTGACATAAACGCTATTGGTCTTTCATTTCCTTCCTCGTCAGTTTGTGCTAGTAAACCACCAACACCATGCTGACTTGCGTCGCATTGCACGATAAATGCTTTCGAATAATCTGGATGAGCTAAGAAAGGAGCCGAAGACAATTTGTCTTTCAAAATATTGAACGCAGTTTGTGCGTTGGCGTTCCATACAAAGGATTTCTTTTTCGTGAGAAGTTCGGTTAAGTGAAATGTCAATGAAGCATACTCATCGATAAAGCGTCTATACCAACCAGTCATACCTAAAAACTGTCTAAGTTGTCGTACTGTTTTTGGTTCTGGATAATCAGATATCGCACGTACTTTGTCCGGATCTACTTGTAGTGTTCCCTTTCCGACAACAAAACCTAGATACTTAACTCGACTCAGTCCAAATTCACTTTTCTTGATATTGATGGTCAAACCTGCTTTTCTTAACTGAGACGCTACTTCGTGCAAATGTACTATATGCTGCTCCAGCGACTGCGAAACAACTAGTAAGTCATCCAAATACACAAAAACAAACGATTTCATATTGTATGAAATAACTTGGTCCATCAAACGACACATTGTTTGCGGTGCATTGCACAGTCCGAATGGCATTCGTTTGAACTGATACAATGGCCGATTCGGAACGGTAAATGCAGTCTTAGCCCGCGAGATTTCGTCTAAATTAATTTGCCAAAAGGCGTCTTTTAAGTCGATCTTGGATATACAGTAAACTGGAGGTAACCTCGAAATCAATCCATCAATATTAGGAATTGGATACGCATCCTTAACGGTGACTTCATTGAGTTTCCGTGAGTCTATACATACGCGAACTTTTCCTGGCTTAACAATTAATACCATTGGTGACGACCATGGCGAACTTTTGGCTTCTTCTATTACCCCTAAACTCAACATCCTGTCAATTTCATCGCACAACAGTTTTTCTCGTGCAGGAGATATAGGATAAAATCTTTGTTTTATGGGTTTAGCAGAACCAGTGTCAATAGAATGTTCAATCAACGTCGTGCTACCAAGTCCTTCAATTTCTGATGAGGGAAAAGCTGCAATAGCAGTATCTAGCTTTAGTCTTTCGGATAAGGTAAGAACGAGAATGTTAGGATCTACGTCAACAGTACTTAGTTCATTGATTGAACAATTGGTTTCAATTTTTATTCCAAAAATTTCCCAGAAATCCATTCCGCATATCACATCTTGTTTGATAGAAGGAACTACTATAAAATCGACTGATTTAACTTGATTTCCGAAACACACAGGCACCATAATCGAACCCAAGACCTGTTGTTTCTGTCCATCCGCAGTTTTTACATTACCGATGCATTTACGAAAGAGAGGATTGCTTAATAACTCTTGAGCGAAGTTGAAACCTATGCAGCTTTTATTTGCTCCACTGTCCAATAAACATAAATAAGGCTTATCAAAAATTTCTATATTAATATACGGACGGATGTCTAAGCGTTTGTTAACTAGCGAAGAAACGATAATTTTATTAAATGATTTAATTTTTCTCCAAAAGTTACGCATACGCAATGCAGACCGACTAGGAGATTTTACGACAGGACCCGATGAAAATATTCTAGCACGAATTTTATTGTACTCTGCTAATCGTACATGGTAAGGTCGTTGTAAAGGATGAACTTTGATTGAAGAATTAGGTGTGAATGATGAATTAATGAAACTTTTTACTTCCGAGGACTCTGATGCGGATGTCCGTTTTTCAATCTGCGGGCATCCGGATTGAAGTTTTCCGATTTATTTGAACATTTCAAACAATGTGGTTTATATGTATCTATGGCTCCACAGCCATAGCAAAATACGCGTCTGGGTTTCAAACAGACCTGATACCCGTGTCCTAGTTCATCGCAGTTCCAACATTTCCACGAACTCCGTTCTATCACGTTTATTTCAGCATCAGTATCTACATTAACTAATTGTTCCAATGGTTCTTCAACATACATTTCTGATATTTGTTTTCGAAATGAGTTCTGGCGTGTACTACTTTGTAAATCCTTCACAAACTTCTCATTTTTCCTAACCTCTTTCCGCAACTCTGCAATACTATTAATTTGTAAATGGAGAAGTTCATGCCTCAATTCTGGTTTTAGGTTTCTAATAACAGTTTCAACCAGCTCGTCATTGTTCATAGGAATTCTTAGTTTGTCACACAGTACCATAATGGAATCTAAAAATTCATCAAAAGGTTCAGCAGATTTTTGCTTTCTTTTCCTAATGTCATCTTTGACATCAAAATCGGTAATGCATTCTTTAAACTGCTTTCGCAGTGCCTCACAAAGAACAGCCCAATTGAAGTCATTCACGTTGCGATGAAAACGCCAAAACCACTGTTTAGCTTTGCCTTCAAAAAGCGAATGAACGTGCTGACACAATATGTTAAAATCTCCATTCAAATGAGAAACTGTTAATGTGTTAATTCTATAAATGAATTCGTCAACTGATAGATCGT
Source organism: Heteromyza rotundicornis (assembly GCA_951394025.1). NCBI lineage: Eukaryota > Metazoa > Arthropoda > Insecta > Diptera > Heleomyzidae > Heteromyza > Heteromyza rotundicornis. The sequence continues at coordinate 51,476,203 of OX596010.1, read as the reverse complement.
TCAATCCACCACTGAATGTGACATGCCAATTGTGAATAACATTCGAAGTCTTTTCGCTGGACATGAAATCCCTATTCGGTGTACGAGTATTCGAAGTCACATTAGGTAATGAAAAGGAATGATGAACCTCATGTTGTCGATTTACGTTAGAATAATCTGGAGAACGCACATTACGAGAAGCCGCTTCTGAAGCATGATTTTCAGAAGTGCTCCGCTGATTTGGGTTACAATTTAAATTCCGAAATAAGCTTTGAATTTCACCTGACAGAGCTGAAGTTATTTCGCTACGAAACTCATTGAGTGATTCTGTGATTAGCTGTTGTGAAGAAAACTAGGGAGGTACAGACTCTGAGCGATGTGATGCAGTTTTTGGAGCTGCAGTATCAAGCGTTAGAAGCTGTAAAAGGAAAGAAGCTGATTGGAAATATAGGAAGCAGTAGGCAAAGAAGCAATCAACAATCTACAAATTCGTTTTACTAAGCTGCGCATATTGTAACACAGTAGGACATAGTGTGAACAATTGCAGGAAATTCCTTGCGCTATCAGTGGCAGATCGACACAGCTGGGCAAAGAAAAGCAACACGTGTTATGTATGTCTATACCATAAGATGGACAAGAAATGCAGCAATGGAGCTTCCAAATGCAAAAAGTGTTGTAAAAATCATCACATTCTGCTGCATTGGGAAACAACGTATGGTTTAAATAAAACAAAAAATGAACCAAGGCAGGAGTCAGCGACTTCAATGATGACAAAGGACTGTAACGAAACTCTCTCTTTACCTCAGTAAAGTGTTTGCCAGAAGCCGGTACTGCATACCTAGCTATACTTCGGTCAAGCTCAGGGAAAATGAGATGGGTCTATTAACTTCTTGGACAAACTTGAGACAGGTTACAAAAAAAAAATGTATGCAGTTGTTGATGTTAATACTAGACCGGGTTTATTTATGTTATTATCGTATTGCAGAGATAATTTATAAAAAAAAAATTTGATACACATCACTGTTTATAAGAAATCCTGTATTGTACTCATATCAAGGGAATTCGGATGATGTTATTCCCTAACAGTCTATACCCACCCAACCATGCTAACATGTTACACATATTTTAGTATGTTAGCCCGCAGTAAATACTGTCACCTAACCCGTTGCTTCACCTTTCATGTTAAATAATTTTCCAAAATTAGTTAGCCATTAATTATATATATATTTTAATTTCAACAAAATAATGCAAACACTAAAGAATTGTAACGAAAAAAACATTATTTTAACAATTCCATAAATTTATAAGAAGTTAAATTGACAAAAAAAAAAAAAAAAAAAAAAAATCAAGATAAGCAATATTCAACAACATTGGAAGCATTCAACATGTTCCCAAATCAATATTTGCACAATTCATAAATTACCAATTCAGGTATCAAAATTGGTCGATATATATAAATTTTATAATATTTCAAGTAGCGACAATAATTTTAACAAAAATTTTAGAAAAGAAACAATAATTCAACTTACTCAGATTTCTCCATTGATGACAGGCGCCTGTTGCTAGGAGATGTCGAAATGTTAAGAAAAATTTTTGTCAAAAAAAAATTATTTCGCTACGTCAAAAATTTTGTGTGTTACAAATTTTTCCCGCAAAATATGTATGTATGTTAAATTTGAAATTGTTTTAACATATTGAATACTTCATGAATGAAATTATTGAATGAGTGAATGAAGAAAGATTTTTTTAAAATTTGAAAATGTATGAGTATGAATGAATAAAGAAATTAACTATAAGAAAAAAAAACTACCACAAAAAAAAAATTGTTGACAATGCGTTTTTTTAAGTTTTTGATCAAACAAACCCCGATTGGGGAAAATAATTGCACCGCTAAAGCTGACTCGCTTTAAACGGTGACGTAAATTGTGCGTGTAATACAAATTTGCGCTTCACATTGTATTCTGCAGAAACCGTTGTTCAAAGCCCTTTTGGCGCAGCGTATTTGTCTATGCACAATGCGGGTTTGCCGAGAAATAGCCTCAATGCAGATTGTTTTCCAACCAATTCCAATACTTCTTTCCGTGAAGAATATGATTGCCGGAGCACCTTGCACGAATCTACATATTAGGACACACTTTTAGAAACATTGAAACAGCCTTACAGTTTCGCAATCCTTACCAATTTATTTATATCAATTTGCAGTTCTGGGATTGCGGTGTGGCGATTAATCTGACCCAACAACACACAATTTTTATTCAAATTCTTCAAATTTGTTGCAAGAAAAATAAATCAACTGCTCCGCACAAAAACTATTTTAATTGTGAAAATTTTGTCTCAGTCAAAACTTATTTTCTGAACTAAAAATGTCTCGGGTAATTCAGTTAAAAAAAATAAATTATTTTTTTTGTCAAATTTATTTTGTAATGTATTTTGGATGGAGAATTCCATCACATCACGACAGATACTTTTCGAAGTCTACTTAAGAAAATTCTTAAGTAGACTTCGAAGTTAAAATGTGTTCTTAATATCTTTTTATTTTAATAATTTTACCACATGTCTTTTGCGTGATAAATGCCAATTCCTTTACTCTCCAAATCTTCGAGCTCGTAATATGCATTCCCAAGTCTTCTCTTAACGCATGCTTTAATCCCAATTGGAGCTAACTTTGCGCAAAAATTTTTCGGTGCACTACTTTGTGCGAAATTGCGACGAATTACTTCTTGACCAACATTGAAACATCTTTCCCGTGATCTTAAATTGTAGGTGTGAGCATTTTTGTCATATGCTAACTTCACTTTAGCTTTTATCGATTCTCGTAACAATGTCAATTCATCCGTTCTGTTCAATTTCACATCCGGTTCGCTGAGCAATTGCAAGTTCTTTAAGACACCGTAATCATGGCCATGTGTCAACATGTTTTGTCCAAAAACAATGAAGTACGGAGATCTACCTGTGGTTTGATGAACGCTATTCCGCAAGGAACTGTTAATACTACTTAAGTAAACGTCCCACTCCCTTTGATCTTTTCTAACGTAGGAACGCAATGCTTCGTTTATGCTTCTATTGACTCGTTCAGAAGCATTCGATTGAGGTGAGTACAACGCCGTACAGATATGCTTTACCCCGTATTTAGTTAAGAATGATTCAAACTCTTTGCTTTTGAATTGACTACCATTATCGGTGACAATGGTTTCCGGAACTCCAAAGCAATCAAAAACTTCCACTTTCAGAAAATCAATTATATTTCGAGATATGAACTTTTTCAGAGGTTTTAGAAATGGAAATTTCGAAAAGTGATCAAGCGCAATCAGAATGCCGATATTACCCTTCTTCGTTCTCGGAAACGGTCCAATAAGATCAAGGTATAAACGCTGAAACGGTCTAACTGTATCAACCATCTTACCTATTGGCGGTCGAAGAGTTTGAGTCGGAGTCTTGGATGTTTTACACAGATCACAACTCGTCACATACTCCCTCACATCTACAACCATTCCCGGCCAGTAAAAATGCCTGCGAATACGCTCGAGCGTCTTTGCAATTCCACCGTGAGATGAAGATGGTGAATCGTGAGATGCGTAAATTACAACTTTGCGAAGAGCAGATGGAACGTAAAGCTTCCAAGAGTCAGATTCGTCGTCCTCCCCTGTCGAAAAATTAGTCCGGAAATAAATAAATTTATCTACAACCTTGAACTCGGGCATTTCGTCTCTTAATATTTTCTCTCTTAAACAAGTATACTCTTCTTCGGCAAAATGTTTGGAATCCAAATCGATAACTGGTAACGTTTCTACTGATTCGATTATGCCTTCACTGTCAAATGCGCGCGATAATGCATCTGCAACAACGTTATCTTTTCCTTTCCTGTGTTCTATCGAAAAGTTAAAACCTTGCAGTTTGAGTGCCCATCTGGCCAGTCTACCGTTTAGATCTTTTTGATTCATGAGCCATTTAAGGCTAGCATGATCCGTTATTACCTTGAACTCGTGACCCTCAATGTAAGACCGAAATTTTTTAATTGCTAACACTACCGCTAAACATTCTTGCTCAGTTACTGTATAATTCCTTTGCGCCTTGTTCAGCTTTTGTGACATAAACGCTATTGGTCTTTCATTTCCTTCCTCGTCAGTTTGTGCTAGTAAACCACCAACACCATGCTGACTTGCGTCGCATTGCACGATAAATGCTTTCGAATAATCTGGATGAGCTAAGAAAGGAGCCGAAGACAATTTGTCTTTCAAAATATTGAACGCAGTTTGTGCGTTGGCGTTCCATACAAAGGATTTCTTTTTCGTGAGAAGTTCGGTTAAGTGAAATGTCAATGAAGCATACTCATCGATAAAGCGTCTATACCAACCAGTCATACCTAAAAACTGTCTAAGTTGTCGTACTGTTTTTGGTTCTGGATAATCAGATATCGCACGTACTTTGTCCGGATCTACTTGTAGTGTTCCCTTTCCGACAACAAAACCTAGATACTTAACTCGACTCAGTCCAAATTCACTTTTCTTGATATTGATGGTCAAACCTGCTTTTCTTAACTGAGACGCTACTTCGTGCAAATGTACTATATGCTGCTCCAGCGACTGCGAAACAACTAGTAAGTCATCCAAATACACAAAAACAAACGATTTCATATTGTATGAAATAACTTGGTCCATCAAACGACACATTGTTTGCGGTGCATTGCACAGTCCGAATGGCATTCGTTTGAACTGATACAATGGCCGATTCGGAACGGTAAATGCAGTCTTAGCCCGCGAGATTTCGTCTAAATTAATTTGCCAAAAGGCGTCTTTTAAGTCGATCTTGGATATACAGTAAACTGGAGGTAACCTCGAAATCAATCCATCAATATTAGGAATTGGATACGCATCCTTAACGGTGACTTCATTGAGTTTCCGTGAGTCTATACATACGCGAACTTTTCCTGGCTTAACAATTAATACCATTGGTGACGACCATGGCGAACTTTTGGCTTCTTCTATTACCCCTAAACTCAACATCCTGTCAATTTCATCGCACAACAGTTTTTCTCGTGCAGGAGATATAGGATAAAATCTTTGTTTTATGGGTTTAGCAGAACCAGTGTCAATAGAATGTTCAATCAACGTCGTGCTACCAAGTCCTTCAATTTCTGATGAGGGAAAAGCTGCAATAGCAGTATCTAGCTTTAGTCTTTCGGATAAGGTAAGAACGAGAATGTTAGGATCTACGTCAACAGTACTTAGTTCATTGATTGAACAATTGGTTTCAATTTTTATTCCAAAAATTTCCCAGAAATCCATTCCGCATATCACATCTTGTTTGATAGAAGGAACTACTATAAAATCGACTGATTTAACTTGATTTCCGAAACACACAGGCACCATAATCGAACCCAAGACCTGTTGTTTCTGTCCATCCGCAGTTTTTACATTACCGATGCATTTACGAAAGAGAGGATTGCTTAATAACTCTTGAGCGAAGTTGAAACCTATGCAGCTTTTATTTGCTCCACTGTCCAATAAACATAAATAAGGCTTATCAAAAATTTCTATATTAATATACGGACGGATGTCTAAGCGTTTGTTAACTAGCGAAGAAACGATAATTTTATTAAATGATTTAATTTTTCTCCAAAAGTTACGCATACGCAATGCAGACCGACTAGGAGATTTTACGACAGGACCCGATGAAAATATTCTAGCACGAATTTTATTGTACTCTGCTAATCGTACATGGTAAGGTCGTTGTAAAGGATGAACTTTGATTGAAGAATTAGGTGTGAATGATGAATTAATGAAACTTTTTACTTCCGAGGACTCTGATGCGGATGTCCGTTTTTCAATCTGCGGGCATCCGGATTGAAGTTTTCCGATTTATTTGAACATTTCAAACAATGTGGTTTATATGTATCTATGGCTCCACAGCCATAGCAAAATACGCGTCTGGGTTTCAAACAGACCTGATACCCGTGTCCTAGTTCATCGCAGTTCCAACATTTCCACGAACTCCGTTCTATCACGTTTATTTCAGCATCAGTATCTACATTAACTAATTGTTCCAATGGTTCTTCAACATACATTTCTGATATTTGTTTTCGAAATGAGTTCTGGCGTGTACTACTTTGTAAATCCTTCACAAACTTCTCATTTTTCCTAACCTCTTTCCGCAACTCTGCAATACTATTAATTTGTAAATGGAGAAGTTCATGCCTCAATTCTGGTTTTAGGTTTCTAATAACAGTTTCAACCAGCTCGTCATTGTTCATAGGAATTCTTAGTTTGTCACACAGTACCATAATGGAATCTAAAAATTCATCAAAAGGTTCAGCAGATTTTTGCTTTCTTTTCCTAATGTCATCTTTGACATCAAAATCGGTAATGCATTCTTTAAACTGCTTTCGCAGTGCCTCACAAAGAACAGCCCAATTGAAGTCATTCACGTTGCGATGAAAACGCCAAAACCACTGTTTAGCTTTGCCTTCAAAAAGCGAATGAACGTGCTGACACAATATGTTAAAATCTCCATTCAAATGAGAAACTGTTAATGTGTTAATTCTATAAATGAATTCGTCAACTGATAGATCGTTCAATCCACCACTGAATGTGACATGCCAATTGTGAATAACATTCGAAGTCTTTTCGCTGGACATGAAATCCCTATTCGGTGTACGAGTATTCGAAGTCACATTAGGTAATGAAAAGGAATGATGAACCTCATGTTGTCGATTTACGTTAGAGTAATCTGGAGAACGCACATTACGAGAAGCCGCTTCTGAAGCATGATTTTCAGAAGTGCTCCGCTGATTTGGGTTACAATTTAAATTCCGAAATAAGCTTTGAATTTCACCTGACAGAGCTGAAGTTATTTCGCTACGAAACTCATTGAGTGATTCTGTGATTAGCTGTTGCACTCTAGTTTCTTCAACGCGAGAACTAGAAGAATGTGCTCTTAACGGTGAACTTGTCGTTTGTCTTTGAGATTGGGTGTAGAGTCTGGTATGGTGCAATTTCTTTGGAATTGCTCCTCGTTTTCTCGAAGAAGAAGTCGGATTATTAGTTTGTGCATTATCGTCAGATAGCTCAAAAGTATTATTAATTGGATCAGCTTCTACTGAGCCTGGTATATTTTCATTGCTACGAACAAGTGGCATTTTGATACGGTAAGATAAGAAAAGTTAAATTTAACACTACTCGGTGAAGACACAAAAACGGGTTAAATGGTTAAATGCAAATAAAAGAAATACTCAACACAGTGATGCAAATTTTAAAATAAATAGGAAAAAAAAACTAACTAAAGAAGTAATTATCGAAATATCAAAATCTAACAACCAAAAGCAAAAAAAAAAACAAAAAAAAACATATTCCAGACGCGAGTAAATTTTCGATTTAAACCAAAAATTCAAATCTCGAACGCATGAAACAATGAGAAAATTTCGACTGATTAATATCCGTTGGTATCAAAATCCAAATGTAAGATAATGAAAATCCAAAAATCACATTAACCAGCTTACTCACAAAAACCAAAAATAGGTCTCCAATATGCAGTCATCTTGTTTGAAGGTATCCATTTTTAATGAAATGTGGTCAGATTACACCATGAGTATATAATCGCATATCCTACATCACAAAAAAAACAATCTTAAAAAAAAATCAAAAACCACTAAATAAAATGTAATTAAATCTGCAATATAATTATAGGGCTTCGCATGCCATGCAATTGGTGTTAATATCTCATACAAGATAAATGCGAATCGTTTTGCGATACTGTAATTATCACGACTACAGCAGCAGAATAGAATAGCTTAGACTTGCCCCACGTTGGGCGCCATAAGCTTTGAATTTCACCTGACAAAGCTGAAGTTATTTCGCTACGAAACTCATTGAGTGATTCTGTGATTAGCTGTTGCACTCTAGTTTCTTCAACGCGAGAACTAGAAGAATGTGCTCTTAACGGTGAACTTGTCGTTTGTCTTTGAGATTGGGTGTAGAGTCTGGTATGGTGCAATTTCTTTGGAATTGCTCCTCGTTTTCTCGAAGAAGAAGTCGGATTATTAGTTTGTGCATTATCGTCAGATAGCTCAAAAGTATTATTAATTGGATCAGCTTCTACTGAGCCTGGTATATTTTCATTGCTACGAACAAGTGGCATTTTGATACGGTAAGATAAGAAAAGTTAAATTTAACACTACTCGGTGAAGACACAAAAACGGGTTAAATGGTTAAATGCAAATAAAAGAAATACTCAACACAGTGATGCAAATTTTAAAATAAATAGGAAAAAAAAACTAACTAAAGAAGTAATTATCGAAATATCAAAATCTAACAACCAAAAGCAAAAAAAAAAACAAAAAAAAACATATTCCAGACGCGAGTAAATTTTCGATTTAAACCAAAAATTCAAATCTCGAACGCATGAAACAATGAGAAAATTTCGACTGATTAATATCCGTTGGTATCAAAATCCAAATGTAAGATAATGAAAATCCAAAAATCACATTAACCAGCTTACTCACAAAAACCAAAAATAGGTCTCCAATATGCAGTCATCTTGTTTGAAGGTATCCATTTTTAATGAAATGTGGTCAGATTACACCATGAGTATATAATCCCATATCCTACATCACAAAAAAAACAATCTTAAAAAAAAATCAAAAACCACTAAATAAAATGTAATTAAATCTGCAATATAATTATAGGGCTTCGCATGCCATGCAATTGGTGTTAATATCTCATACAAGATAAATGCGAATCGTTTTGCGATACTGTAATTATCACGACTACAGCAGCAGAATAGAATAGCTTAGACTTGCCCCACGTTGGGCGCCATTTCTGTAACGAAACTCTCTCTTTACCTCAATAAAGTGTTTGCCAGAAGCCGGTACTGCATACCTAGCTATACTTCGGTCAAGCTCAGGGAAAATGGGATGGGTCTATTAACTTCTTGGACAAACTTGAGACAGGTTACAAAAAAAAAATGTATGCAGTTGTTGATGTTAATACTAGACCGGGTTTATTTATGTTATTATCGTATTGCAGAGATAATTTATAAAAAAAAAATCAAGATAAGCAATATTCAACAACATTGGAAGCATTCAACATGTTCCCAAATCAATATTTGCACAATTCATAAATTACCAATTCAGGTATCAAAATTGGTCGATATATATAAATTTTATAATATTTCAAGTAGCGACAATAATTTTAACAAAAATTTTAGAAAAGAAACAATAATTCAATTTCTTCAGATTTCTCCATTGATGACAGGCGCCTGTTGCTAGGAGATGTCGAAATGTTAAGAAAAATTTTTGTCAAAAAAAAATTATTTCGCTACGTCAAAAATTTTGTGTGTTACAAATTTTTCCCGCAAAATATGTATGTATGTTAAATTTGAAATTGTTTTAACATATTGAATACTTCATGAATGAAATTATTGAATGAGTGAATGAAGAAAGATTTTTTTAAAATTTGAAAATGTATGAGTATGAATGAATAAAGAAATTAACTATAAGAAAAAAAAACTACCACAAAAAAAAAATTGTTGACAATGCGTTTTTTTAAGTTTTTGATCAAACAAACCCCGATTGGGGAAAATAATTGCACCGCTAAAGCTGACTCGCTTTAAACGGTGACGTAAATTGTGCGTGTAATACAAATTTGCGCTTCACATTGTATTCTGCAGAAACCGTTGTTCAAAGCCCTTTTGGCGCAGCGTATTTGTCTATGCACAATGCGGGTTTGCCGAGAAATAGCCTCAATGCAGATTGTTTTCCAACCAATTCCAATACTTCTTTCCGTGAAGAATATGATTGCCGGAGCACCTTGCACGAATCTACATATTAGGACACACTTTTAGAAACATTGAAACAGCCTTACAGTTTCGCAATCCTTACCAATTTATTTATATCAATTTGCAGTTCTGGGATTGCGGTGTGGCGATTAATCTGACCCAACAACACACAATTTTTATTCAAATTCTTCAAATTTGTTGCAAGAAAAATAAATCAACTGCTCCGCACAAAAACTATTTTAATTGTGAAAATTTTGTCTCAGTCAAAACTTATTTTCTGAACTAAAAATGTCTCGGGTAATTTAGTTAAAAAAAATAAATTATTTTTTTTGTCAAATTTATTTTGTAATGTATTTTGGATGGAGAATTCCATCACAGGACGATGCATCACCGGCTGTACTTTTGGCAACGGCTCACGTACTAGTAAAAACAGCACATGGAGAATTTTTGACCTTGAGAGCACTAATTGACCAAGGGTCACAAAAAACCGCATTGTCAGAAGAAGCTGGGCAAATATTGAATTTACCAAAGAAGAAGGTGAATTTGGAACTAGTTGGTCTTGGAAGCACGGTGGTTGGAGTAGCAAAGTCGAAAGTAAATTTGGAAATCCGACCAAGGTTTATGAGCTACGAATTGTTCGTAATTGAGGCATTAGTATTGCCAAAGCTGGCCAAGGCGCATTCGGACACATCATTTAAGTATGATATCAATCAGTTGAAAAATCATACGTTGACCGATCCTAATTTTAACAAATCAGACTGAATTGATATTGTTATCGGCGGCGATTTGTATCCAGAGATCTTAGAGGAAGGCATATTGAAATTGGATAAAATCCTGGGTCAATCTACAAAGCTTGGGTGGATATTATCCGGAGTACTCAACGTAGAAAGTAGGAGTAAACAATTAACAGCAGCCGTAACAACTGGGATGGAGCGATTTTGGGAGTTGGAGGAGATAAATGATTCGGTTATTCCTTCAGATGATGATGATTTATGTCTACGGCAATACAAAGCTACAACGAAACCAGATAGAGATGCCAGATTCATTGTTAACTTGCCGTTTAAAGAAGATAACGCCTTCGGAGATTCTCGATAGCAAGCAATGGCGAGATTAAAAACGGAATATGTTAAATTCATGCGGGAATACCAACACCTCGGTCATATGGAAGAAGTCAACGACAATCTGCTTGGGAAATATTATCTTCCTCATCAAGCGGTGGTTCGTGACAGCAGTATTACGACTAAGGTTAGAGTTGTTTTTGATGCTTCGGCGAAAACATCAAATGGCAAAAGCCTCAACGATGTGTTACATGTAGGGCCAAGGCTACAGAAAGATGTATTCGATATCATAGTGAAGTGGCGTGTTTGGAAAAATATAATGATGGCAGACGTAGAGAAAATGTACCGTCAGGTAAAAGTCGCGAAAGAAGACCAGAGTTACCAACACATACTTTTGAGAGAGAATAAGGTGGAACCGATAAAGCAGTATGAACTAACAACTGTCACCTATGGAACAACTTCAGCACCATTCCTTGCCATTAGAACATTGCACGAGGTAGCAAATCAATGCGACGATGCAGACATAGCTAAAATCATCAAGGAAGATTTTATATGGACGATATGATGACTGGAGCAGATACCATCGAAGAGTGCAGGCGAATTCGTGGTAAAATATCACATCAATTGGATAAATTTCGATTCAATTTGAGAAAATGGAGTTCTAATACCGAAGACATTATCGCTGACATTCCTAATACCGGTGAAAATTAAGTTTTGCAGGTTCAAGAGGACGAGACGATAAAAACTCTGGGTTTACAATTGAGTCAAAAAACCGACGAGTTTATGTTTAGCATAGCTACTACCGGAAGAAGAACAGTGACAAAACGGCAAGCATTATCATATCTTGCTCGAATATTTGATCCATTGGGCTGGTTGGCACCTATAACGATCGTTGCCAAGTTGTTTATACAAAACTTGTGGAAAATTAAAACAGAGTGGGATGACAAGTTAGACGACGTATTGACGAAGGAATGGAATAACTTCATACAACTTTTGCCAGCAATAAAAATGATTAGAATTTCTCGATGGATGTTCGTGATGAAGAATGCAACGTTCCAGCTACACGGATTTGTTGACGCATCGGAGAAAGCATATGCAGCGGTGGTTTATGTGAAGGCAGGTTCCTCGGTAGAAATTGTAACAGCAAAAAGTAAAGTCAATCCAGTAAAAAATAAAAAGACGCTGCCAAAATTAGAACTGTGTGTGGCTCATTTGTTGGTACAAAAGTTTCCGGCATATTTAACGGCAGACGAACTGCGAGCAGCCGAAACAATGTTAATAAATAATCAGCAACTTGCAGAGTTTTCAATCGAAATACGGTTATTGAAGAACAACAAACTTGTGGATCAAAGAAGTAAAATAGCTCGATTAGAAGAAAGTACTGGATTATTGGACTAAAACACATGATTAAGCAACGCGTGCGTGCATGTGTAAAATGCATTCGATACAGAAATGATACTGCTAAGCAAATTATGGGGAATTTACCTGAGAGCCGTACATCTATTAATCACCCATTTACACATACTGGCGTCGATTATGCTGGTCCTATTCAAATAAGATGTTCTAAAGGAAGGGCACAAAAGTCATATAAAGGATATATTGCTGTATTTGTATGCATGGCAACTAAAGCTAATCATTTAGAAGCAGTAAGTGATCTAACGACGGATTCATTCTTAGCAGCGTTGCGACGGTTTTTCGCAAGAAGAGGCAAAAGTCAACATATATATTCAGATAATGGAACAAACTTCGTGGGAGCAGCGAGAAAGTTGGATGCCGATTTTAAGCAAGCAATTAAAAATAATTCGGAAGTGATAGCTGTTTTGGAAGCAGATAAAGTTCAATGGCATTTTATTCCCCCGGCAGGCCCTCACTTTGGAGGGATTTGGGACGCTAGCGTGAAGTCGATGAAGCACCATCTAAAAAGGGTGATTGGAGAAACTAAACTAACATACGAGGAACTGAGTACTCTTTTAGCTCAGATTGAATCGGTTCTCAATTCAAGGCCACTTCACGCGATTGGAAATAATACAGACGAAGTTGACACGTTAACACCAGGACATTTTCTGATTGGCCAGCCGATTATTGGAACAGCAGAAGCGGTAGATGACCGTTCAATTGGATCTTTGGATCGTTGGAAATTAATACAAAAAATGAAGAAAGACTTTTGGAAAAGATGGAAGGAGGAATGTCTTTCAACTTTGCAACAGCGGTGTAAATGGCAGAAACCGCAGCTAAATCTGGCTGAAGGACAAATTGTCATTATCAAAAATGAAGATACGCATCCGGCAAGATGGCCCCTTGGTCGAATTATAGAAACTCATCCAGGATCTGACGGGAAGGTGCGAGTAGTCACAATGAAGATACAGGATGGAATCTTAAAACGCCCAATTCATAAAGTTTGTCCATTGGAAACAAAAGAACAAGATACGTAAACTCCAGTGGAACGAAGCAAAAGCTATTTAACTATGCTCAGTTATGCCAAAGAGCCGAAAAAGTTGAAACTGATAAATATAATATGGCTGCTAATGCTGCTGCTAGCAAGAAAGGGAGTTTGTGCACAACCTTTAGGTGAACAGGATGCTTCTGGTGGATCGGTTCTAGAGTTGTAAAATAATACAGCGATATATTTGGATCATATCGGGATAATGGAGGTCGTAGCTTCATCTTGGAATTTAATGATTTATTACGACATTCACGCATTCTTCAAAGTAGTGGATCATGCTGACACGTTTTCAAAGAAAATTAGAAAAAGTTGTGGCAAGCGTTTGAAGAGCAATGCAACACAGTCATCGACAATATTGAAATCAAAATAAGCAAGGTAAAGGACACAAATAAATATCTGTTTGTACGAAAGGATAAAAGGAAAAGGAGAGCACCATTTGAATTTGTTGGATCTATGTCCCATATTCTTTTCGGAATGATGGATGCGGATGACCGTGAATATATGGAAAGCATTATGAAGAACTTGTTAGACAACCAACATGATCTGCAGCATTTGATAAAGAGCCAAACTTCCGTTGTCGATTCAACAGTTAATATTCTTAAACGCACTACGGACGAAGTAAATCTTCATCTCAAGGAGTTACAGATGAGAGTAGACAATATCACTTCAACCATGGAAGAGAACTACTACGTATACCAAGAATCTGTTAAGTTCTTTATGATGACCAAACAGCTGAGCAACATAGTCGAAGAGAGCGAAACAATTCAGTCAGAAGTTATCGAACTTTTAATTGACGTCAATCACGGAAAACTAAACCCAGACTTGATCACACCTCCGCAGCTGAAATCGGAGATCCAAAAAAATAAGAGAACATCTTCCAGAAAAACTGAAATTACCTGGAAGACAATCGAACGAGCTTCAAGCTATCTATAAATTGTTGACAGCAAGAGGCGCGCTAATAGGAGATAAATTGGTAATCAGAATTACGATACCGCTGCTTAACAGTTATTCGTCGCAACTATACAAAATTGTTCCAATGTCGATTGAGAGAGTTTGTGAGAGAATGATCTCTGCTATACGAACTGAATTCATAATCTACAACTTTGAAATAGACTCATATCATTTAATGTCGGAAGTCACTATCAATCAATGTAACAAATTTTCGGACCAACATCTCGTCTGCGAAAACAGCTGGGCATGGATTGAGGCTAACGACAATTCCTGCGAAATATCACCTTTAAAGCCGCTTATCGCGTACGACTGCACATTTATAGAAATGAAAACATCTCCATTCTGGAAAGAGCTTCACACACGGAGAGAAATGTTGGCTCATGATTTACTTAATTACTAACTATAATCATTAATTGTGAATATTAGTCACAAATTATGCAAATTCGTACATAAACTATGCATATGGATTGTGAATACATTATGATAAGGGTTTATGAATTTCGTGATTTATTTTATTATTCTTGAAGAATAATTGATGATTAACTAGGTCATGAAACTGCACTTGTTATCATGAATTATGAGTAACTGGGTTGATTGTCATGAATTGCTGAGCAATATACAATACATTGAGACGCTTTTACAATAATGCCAGGGTAGCCGAATCGGTTAGGCGTCCGGACTGGAGAGGATGATGTCGGTTCGAATTCCGGGAAAATTGAATTTGTCAAAAAGGTATTACAAATTATTCTAAGCAAGTTGGCAAATAAAAAAGTAAAATTAAATAAATAATTAAGTAAAAAATTAGCAAATAAAAAAAATTTTAATTTATTTAATTGGAAATATGTGCTCAAATTATTATTACGAATGATTTATTTATTCTCACTTAAGCCTAAAATTATAAATTTTTAATCATAATTTATACAATTTATTCCATCTGGTCATTGATTATGTCAAAAGGGAAAATAACAATTCATGTTTAAGTAAAACAAATCAAGCAAACAAAAATCACAAACTGTTATTTTCACTTTTAACTGTTCTTATGATTAAGAATTCTTGATTATTGACTTCTAATTAATGGATCAATATCGTGACTAATTTTTACTTAATTGATTCCTATAACGCATGAATTCAGCAAGCATTTCCCTCCGTGCAGCAAAAACAAATGGCTGTTTGAGAACTTTAAAAGAACTGCAGCACAAATACAGTGTAGTTCTGCCCATCAGAAAATCATCGAATAACCGATTCAAGGAATTTCAACTCTGGAAGCAGGGTGTAATGTGCGCATTCCAGGAGCCACGCTAATCGCACCCAATATCGAGTAATAACAACACATTTTCCACATCTTTGACGAAGGAAATTGAAAACTTATCCCAGCA
This sequence comes from Heteromyza rotundicornis, assembly GCA_951394025.1. NCBI lineage: Eukaryota > Metazoa > Arthropoda > Insecta > Diptera > Heleomyzidae > Heteromyza > Heteromyza rotundicornis. Next base: position 51,460,625 of record OX596010.1, on the reverse strand, counting down.
TTCCATGAAACCTCTAGGATCGGTTGTCTCAATCACACCAAGGAAATTGATCAACTCAAGAAGCAAATTTCCGAACTGCATGCGGATAATCTACATCTAAAAGGTCTAAACTTCCATCACCTCAGCGGGCATACTTCTTTGATTCTGGTAGTTTTGCTTATTATTATATTAGCTATAGTTATCGTAAGAAAAATTATTGTCAAGAGATCGATTCCATCTATCGTCTTTTCTGCCCCCCAGAATGTCCAAATATGACACTTGTACATGTGGTAGTTTACATTTCTAATACTATCTATAATTATCGCTAGTAATAAAAAATGTCAAACAGAAGATGTTTCTCACACATCATAATCTCTGTTTAGTAACACTCAGTTTGAGTTGAGGCTGTGTGGCCATTTACAATTCTAATGTATTCTATTATTGTCCCTATTAAGAAAAGTACACACACCAGTAATAAATAGTTTATAGCCTGTGCGGGGGTCGCTTATCGTGCCTCTGCTGATAATATTCTAATTCTGTCTAGTTTAAGTGATTTTTTGTGCCTATATATTTAGGTGTTTTATTAACATAAAATCATTACCTTACAAATACTCAAACGACGCGAACATCAGTTCGTGCACATACAAAGTTAAAAATAAGTACAAAGGTGTCAATTTTAAAGCTAGCGCTCCAACCATCCAGATCACGGAAATACGGGGGGAAAAAATCTAGATTTTTGCCCCTGATTCGTGTGCGGAAGGTTAAGTAAATGAGAGCCTTCCAAAAGTCCAAAGGGCGTTGCCACCTGTCCGACAATAAAGCCCCATTTCAATTGTATTAAAAAGTCCCAAATTTTTACCAGAAAAGTAAAATAGAAATCGGAAAAAAAGAGAAAAGACAAGAAGGAGTTTTAGTGTTAGTTTATTTTGCATATTATTAAGATTTTTGTTAGTTTAAATTAAGAAATTAAGAAGGGAATTTAAATCTAAGAAAATAATTAAAAGTCAAGTTGAATAATTGTTGTACTTTGTAAGACCTTTATGACCAATTCGGGATTTGCCACGTTACGATAGTTTTTTTTTATAAACACCCACGTTAGCTTCAGAGTGCACTTTTAGGCAGGAGGGGTAGTTTTTTTTCTCCGTTTACCTTTCATTTGAAGGTCATTTAGTTGTTAGTTTTTTTTTGTGTGTATTAATTTATTTGATTTATTATCGTTATTTTTTCGATTTAATATTTATTTATTGTAGCGTTTACCATATTATATATATTTTTCTATTGAATTACCCTGTTACCTTTATATATTTATAATTTTTCTTCAATTTCCTATGCCTTCTGCACGCATTTGATGTGGAGATGCCAAATATTTTATAGTTTTTTTTTGTTGTTGTTTATATTTGTAACGAATAATGCTCAATAATAATAATGATATCTGAATAAGCAGAATAATTCGAAGATGACCGGCTAAAGATTCATTTGTGGGGGGGGGGGGTGACATGGGTGGGTGAATAAAGAAAAAGGGGGGGTAGCATCATTAGACATGATATGTTTTGGGTGTTGTGTACAATTAAGGTATTTTTTGTTAAAGATTTTGTGACAACCATGGTAGGGTGGGTGTACAGAATTTGAGGGGAAATGAAATCCGTCCCTGCTCTTTCAACGGTCCGTCTGTTAGTGAGTTTATTTGTTGGGATGGTATGGTGTGTTAGTTTGTTGGTAATTTCTTTTTGTGTTGATGAAATAAAATAAATTTCACTTCCGCCGGAAGTTAAGGTTATTGTTGCGCCCTCGATCTGGTTTGGCTGGGTCGATACCTTACCCTGACCCTGACCGATAGCTAGCCGTGGTGAGCCAAATCAGATACGATAACTAGGGTCATGCAACATGGCACTAATTTGCTAGCGCTACTATGTCATTTTCTGGTAGCGCTACCAAATTTAGGTAGCAACCTTTTTATATGCTACTTTTGAACAACTGTTGTAAGCTACGTCAAGTGATATTTCAAATCACGTTTCAGTCAGCTAAAAAAAAAATTAACAATTGGGCAAGGAATCGTCTCTTCGAAATATTGCTCGTTTCGAGGTTTTATCTTCACGTTCCCTGTTCAACTGACCAGGCAACTGCTGGGCAGGACCCGCTATATGGCTCTGTATGACCATACCTAGTCCATCGTTCAGAAAGAAAAACAGAAATTTCCAAAAAAATATGTATCGTAAAAAAAATCTTTTTTTTAATTTTGAGTTGTTGTTCTGAAGTTTGAAGTAGCAACGCATTCAGAAAAATTAAGCGCTGAGAGAGGTTGTTTCCGCTGAATGCGCCCAATGATGTATAAAAGAATTAGATAGAGACCTTATGGTCTGTCTCATTTTTTTTGACTTCCCAAGACACCGGTCGGCAGTCGGCAGCAGAAAAATCCAAAATCTGGAAGACGAAGGAAGGAAGCTGAAATCTAAAATTCACCAAAAACTCCAACACTATAATATTACATTAACTCAGGACTACGAGGAATTACAGAAGAAGACTAAAATATATTGTTACAACATACAAGACCCACCAGCACAACGAAAACGCAGAACACAAAAGGAGCACACACCAACAAAACAACGAAAATTATTGACGGAGCACCCCCACAAAGTCCGCGGATGGCGTAGCGCCCTCTTGTTGGCGAACACCAGGCCTTGGACGGGGTGAAGAAACAAAAAGCTCCATATCCAGTGAAGGTGGCAGCGGTTTGCAAGCGGTCCGGAAAAACCCATAAAAGAAAGAAAATAAAAAAGAGTAAAAAACAAGTTTTTTAAAATATAACCCTTTAACCGACTAAAAAGCAGAAAATAAATTTCCTTTAAATTAATTTCAGCAATTTCGATTTAAAATTAAGTGTTTTTGGCATGATTCAAGAAATTAGAGGTTAGTGCACTCTCAGTAACTCTCAGCAACTTTGACAACTGTTGTGTTTTTTGACAATTCTAATTTTATCATTTGCTTTGAACAAAATGTCTTTTTTTTTATTTTTTTGAGATTTTGTTGTGTGTATATTTGTGCAGTTGGAATTCCAACATCCACATTTGCCTTATATTTTCTATTCTCGGATAATTTAAGAACTACACAAAGCTTCCTTTGCAAAAATAAACGGTATTTGAATAGTTTTTCCTTGCACAACTCATTTTTTTTTTTCAAAAATATATAAATATTTAATTTGAAAATTTAATTTTGTTTTCTTTTGTTTTCAATTCTTTTCGGTTTAGATTTCAAACGTCAGAAACATGCTTTCAAAAACATATGTTGCTCTCCCGAAAGAGTGACTCGTTCAACCTTATTTTCTTGAGCCATGGGTTTTTGTCTAATTGCTGAAATTAATTTAAAGGAAATTTATTTTCATTCGTTTTAGTCGGTTAAAGGGTTATATTTTAAAAAACTTGTTTTTTACTCTTTTTTTATTTTCATCTTTTTTTAAATATTTTTTTTCTCCCCCCTTTTTTCCCCTTTTTTACATTTTTTCCCGAATTCGAACCTAAGTAAGAAATTTCAGCCTTGTAGCTTACAAAATACGAAAGTTAGAACTTCAAATTGGCTCCATCCCGCACCCCTTTGCCCCCACACCCCCTCATCATTGTAGCTTGAAGGAATTGGAAGTTATGCCATGTTTAAAAAAAAGGGGTTTGAGTCCACCCACGGCGCTCTACGCCTCTGATGAACCCCAAAATTTAATAGAATGTATTGTCACCGGAGCTCTATCAGTGTTCCAAATTTCAGCTCTCTAGGTCATGTGGAAGTGTATGAAAAAGCTCGCAGATTTGAGGATATATATATACTAGCTTATACCCACAGCTTCGCTCGCAATAATTTTGTAGTTTCATGTTAACGTAGAAATGTTATATGTATTATTTAAGCAACTGAAATAAAAATAGATTTTGCAAGTCATCCCTGCCCATTCACCTCCCAGCACCAAATCCAAAATTTCAGCGAAATCCCTTAAATAGGACCCGAGTTACAGACCTTAAAAATTTTAGTGCGTGGCAGTGGGTGGACTGCAAATTTTCAGAATCAACATGTTACCCATTCATTACCCAAAACCACATAAAAAATTTCAACAAAATCGGTTAAATTTTAAAATAATATTTAGCACGTCCACCTCGAACGTCCAAATTTAATGAAATGGCATATAGCCAAGAGGTCAATGAAACTACCTACATTTTGATATGTGTTTCATTAAAATCGGTCAAGTATTTCTTGAGTTATAACCCTCCCAACCTGGGCTACCCCCTGCCAACCAGCTACCGGTAGTCTTCATACAAATTACCGGTAGTTATCGGGTAAAACTACCCGTAATGTTTGGGGTAACGAGCACAGGGCATTGTGAAAAAATTACCCGATTCTCTCCTATATGTGTACGTGTATTTGTGAAGGTTTCTCATTCAAATGGGAAAACTGGTAATTAGACGGCTGTAGGAAATATCGCCCAATGAAAAATCGCCCAAAAACAAAAATGAAAAATCGCCCAAAAATTAAAAAGGAAAAATCACCCAAAAAAAAAAGGAAAAATCGCCCAAAAACTGAAATGGAAAAATCACCCAAAAATTTGGAAAAATCGCCCAAAAATAAAAATGAAAAATAGCCCAAAAATATTATATAAAAAATTTTTGGGCGATTTTTCCAAATTTTTGGGTGATTTTTCCTTTAAAATAAAAATGAAAAATCAAACAAAAAAAGTTTTGGGCGACTATATATTTTGTTAAACTTTGTTCTTTTACTTCTTTGTGTTACCATATGTTAATCAGGTGGTGCATTTGAAAAGGTATGTTCAGAGTTTTGTTTTTTGATTCGACCCTTTTTAGGGCAACCGAGTAGATATACAAACAGAGCGATGTTAATTTAATGACATGGGAAATGTATGGAATAGGTGTGCTGTACTCTTTGTGGGGAGTTAGCGCCGCGGGCTAAAAATGTTACCAAACCAAACCGTGCGATTTTTTGAGATAGTGAATAGGAGTTCTGTGGTATGCTGTATGCTGTTGGTAAAAGCGCCGCAGGGAAAAAATTTTAACAAAAAATCGCGCGATTTTTTAAGTTTGGATTGATGTGTGCCGTGTTTTTAACAGTTTCAATGTTGCTGAACTCTTTCCATAGGGTTGTTGCAATTTTAACTTTATAATTTTTGGGCGATTTTTAATTTTTGTTTGGGCGATTTTTCCAAATTTTTGGGTGATTTTTCCATTTCAGTTTTTGGGTGATTTTTCCTTTTTTTGGGTGATTTTTCCTTTTAAGTTTTTGTGCGAAATTTCCTTTTTAGTTTTTGGGCGATTTTTCATTATGAAATATCGCCCAATAATTTGGAAAAACCGCCCAAAAAATTTGTATGAAAAATTTTTGGGCGATTTTTCTTTTTTGTTTTTGGGATATTTTTCATTGTTCGATATTTCCTACAGCCAAAATAGACGCTCATTCAAGTCATTGCCAGCAGCTCAGGGGTTAGGCAGTTGGCCCTATAAACGGAAGGAACCGGGATCAAATCCCCGGTTCGAATAAATTTTGTCAAAAATCATTGTTTTTTCGAAAATATAGCGTTTTTTTACTGTTTCCATAGCAATACAATAAATAACAAACACAAAAAGCCAATTTCAGAACCATTTCGAAAAAATAAATAACAAACAAAATAGTCAGTTTCAGAACCATTTCAAACATACTTTTTGGTTATTTCCATAGTAATATAATAAATAACAAACCAAATCTACTGCTGCGAAATCGCTGCCTGTGTGAGGCACTTTGCGTTTTCGAAGCTAGATTTTTTAAATATCGAAATGGTTCTGAAATTAGATAGCGAATAAAGCCTCTGTGTGCGCAGGCCTTAAGTAAGCTATATATATATATTAGACCGGTGCAAAAACTTAGGAACTGTCCGATTGGGCCAGTTTGGTTCCTTTGTATATAAAAACTAGAGAGTGGACTATCTTCGGCTATACAGAAGTTGAAATACCCCCACACAGTAGGAAGAAGTACCTCGAACATAAAAAAATGTGGTCTCAAGACCCTATTTTGAGCCAATTATAGGTGGTTTTGGAGCCAGGACCATGTCCAAAATCCATTTCTAAAAATTTCCAATTAAATCCACCAAAAAAAAAAAATTGGTCTCAAGACCCCATTTAGACCCTCATATATTAGGCTTCGGAACCTCGGACCATGTCAAAAATACGTTTCTAAACATTTCCAATCGAATACAACAATAAAAAAGACTTGAACAATTTTTACCTTTTTTTTCGGTGTATGGGAGCCACGCCCACTTTTTGTCCGATTTGGCTGATTCTCGAACTTGATCTCAGTATTCACGAGAAAAACATGTACCCAAAGTTTCAAGTCGATATCTCCAAAACTGCGACCGCTATCGTGCGGACGGACAGACGGACAGACGGACAGACGGACGGACGGACAGACAGACGGACATCGCTAAATCGACTCAGGAGGTGATACTGATCAAGAATATATATACTTTTCCATACCGGACACGCCTCCTTATGGGCGTTACAAACGTTGTGACAAAGTTAGTATACCCTGCCACAGTGAGTGTGGGGGTATAATAACTTATGTGAAGTTTGGAGCCAATCGGATAAAGAAAAGTCGGCGCGGAATGCACTTCTTTTTCCCCATACAAAATTGAAAAACATTGGAAATAGTGCTCGGATTTTGATGACACTTTATATATTAGTGAATGTAACACTGTTGGTTTTGCCAATAATTGCAATTCAAATCGAAATTTTCTTATTTTTTAAAATTGCCTGGTAGCTGAATGAGAGCTTTGATTTTAACATTTTTTCTTTAATAGATATTCGTTTATCTTTAGAAATACTGAACCGATTTGGATGCGGTTTTTTGCATTGGGTTGGAAATGAGGTCGGGAACGAAATGGGAATGAAACCGGACCGAAATGGAATTGGACCGGAACAAAATTTTTAAATGGATCAGGAAACTAAAATTATCGATAAATATTGGAAAAATTATCGAAAAAATTTCGATAAAAATCGAAAAACAATCAAAAAATTATCGAAAAAAAAACGATAAAAAAAATCGATAATAAATCGATAAATTATCGAAAAATTATCATAAAAAATCGAAAAATTATCTATAAAAAATTGATAAATTATCGATAAAAAAACTATCAACAAAATACCGATTTTCGATAAAATTACTAACATATGGTCTCAGAATGTATCATACTCGCGTGTGCAGGGTATTATAGCTTCGGAAAAACTGCGAAAATTTATATCCTAATGAAAGCAAAAGGAAATATAAACCAACACCTACGAAAAATATATATATATATACAAAAAGATGAAAATTACATACCTTTCTGAATATTTATACCTTTGTACCTGAAAAAAAAATTAGTAAAAATGTTAAGTAAATTATATAAAAAAAAAAATAGAAATGAATACTTTCCTTCTGGGACATACCTGTTTTCTAAACCAGTTATACATAATTGGAAATTAAATAAAAGAAAGAATAGAAAATTGAATACAAAAATATAATAAATTAAAAAAAAATCGCAAATACTTACCGCTTAGAAGAAATACCTAGAAAAATTTAATTAAATTAATTTAAATTAAATTAAAACTAAGTTTAAAAAATAAGAAAAAATCCAAAAATAAGAATTTTTATGTTGTTTAAAACCAAAACTACTTAGACTTATCCTATACCTTACCAATTGTCCTCATATGTAAACATCTGTAAAGAAAAAAATGTCAAATTAAATTAAAATTAAAGAGAAATACTTAACTTTACGAGAATAATAAATTAAAATAAAATAAGTAAGAGAAAAGATAATCGGTTGTGGTCGAATAAAGGGACATCCAATTAAAAATTGTAATGCAATATGGCCATATGGGGTGGGCCTGCCCAAGGTGCATTACACCAAGCACCACCAGATTTGCAGTCACTGCTCGATGCCAACCAATTACGTGCCCTATTTTTCTTTGTGTTTGATCTCGTTTAGTGTTGCATGTTTACATTAATTGTGGCACCCAAATATTTTGAAACGACAGTAGGGAGCAAAGATCACGCGTCATCCGGCGAGCTCAAGACGTGCCAGACCCTAGCTCCAAACGTAACCAAACTGCACGTTACAAAATGGCGCCCAACGTACGAGCTTCTTTAACGAATACTTCGTTTTAATTTTGTTTGTGGGTTCAAAGTGGGTTCATCAGTACTGGACATTTGGTCATAGCTCCGAATATGCTGCGTTGCGGAGAAGCTTCGGCGAATCCTGAAATGAATGTTGTTGTTGTTGTGTTTTCATTGCTTAATTGCTTGTAGATGTTGTCATCAGTACCGGACAATCGGACCGTGCTCCGTGGTGTTATGTTTTTAGTTTAGATTTTTGTCTCCTCTCTTGTCCAACGTCAGTCATGTTTCTTACGGTCCATAGTGACCAGGAGCATTCGTGGCGTAAGGCAAGAGTGGGAATTCTGTGATTTTGTGAATGTATTGTTGCATCTTTTGTTTGTAGTAGTTTGTATATTGAGCAAGATTGTGTGTAGTCGTGGGTTAGATGTTTTTGTAAGAAAAATTGTCGCAACCTATTGCTGCACTGTTGCTAATAGCTTACTGCCTCTAATTGAGAAATTAGAGCAATTAGAAATTAAGTTAACAGTGTTTATTCTTAAAATTATATTTACAAGTTCTTTAAAAACTTAAACCTAGAAATAAAATTTTTGATTAAACTTATAGCTAAAATTAAAACTAAAATAACAATAACAACTTAAAAACTACATTACACATTTTTTTTTAAATTTATTTAAGACTTAGACCTGAAATAAATTAAAAACGTTAATAAAAATTTTTTTGTTCCTTTTCGTAAACTTTAAGTGGCGTGTAGCTATTAGTGGTGTTTGGGTATATGTTTGTATTTTTTTTTTTGTTTTTCGTACATTTAGTTATTATTATTTATTAATTTATTTATACATTTTTTTCTTTATTATTTATACAGTTAATTATTTATTATTTATACAATAAAATTTTTATTATTTATACAATTTATTATTTATACCCTGTGCAGTCAAACTCCGGTACTTGAGCCAGAATTTGACGTTTTTATTTGATTTGCAAAATGTTCAATCAAATTCCGGTACTTAAACCAGAATTTGACGTTTTATTTGATTTGCAAAAAGTTCCGGCACATAAACCAGAATTTGATGTTTTGAACTGTTTATTCTTTAAAATTCCAAATTCCGGCACATAAACCAGAATTGGAGCTTATGGGATTCGGTATTGATAACACCTTGAATTATAATTAATAACTGGTTTTTTATTATTCTAATTTCCCTATTTATAACAGATTTTACCTTTACCGAAGTGCAGCGAAGTCACTAGCAAAGCAAGACACAAAATGCTTAGTTGCATATTGTCTTCAAGGGCACTGACACTTTGTATCACCTTGAGTGGTGGTATCATGTGTCCGTCACTTGAACTGCAAAAAACGCCTAAAGCCATGCAGCCAGAATGCTTAGCTGCAATTCGGTATTTTGTGAAAATATAACAAACTTAACAAAAAATATAAATGAAATCAGGGACTCCCAAACATCCTGCCAGGCGTTGAACGGTTTCTTTCAACCTTCTCTGTCGTACACCGTGATCTTGGACAAGTCTTGGGTGGTGCCGATATTGTAGCATGTAACGAATAAGGATTTAGCTGGCGGATGTTATTTGGAGACAGAGTACAGCAGTGCACGCATTTACACCGGCCTTATTGCTCGTCGGATGGGGGGTTTCTTTTTCACTGTTCTGCAACCGTGCCAGATCGCCACAATAAAAAAATTAATTATTACGTGCGTTGTATAACAAAGAAAGATAAGGGAAATTAAAGAAAAGATAAGGAATGCTAGAAATGACAACAGACAGCCAAATAGCGGATGCTGTTAAAAAAGAGAGTATCGCGCAAGAGTATAATGAATTGTGCAAAGGTGTTATTGCCACAATCTTTCGCCCACCCAACCATGATCACTAAAACCGAAACTTGCATCTGTGATCCCTAAAATGCATAGTCACAACAGACTACACCAGAAGTATGAAATCAACCAGTAAAGTTAGCGTCTAACACGAAATCATATTGATTTTATTATTAATTAAATTCATATAAAGTATTCCGTTAGAAATGGGTGTTTTCTTACGAAATTTAATTCAAAAATTATTATATCCGAAATATTTATAGACATCGGAAGAAAATTATATTCAAAGGAGAAACAACAGAGTGGAATTAAACTTAAATCATAATAAATTTAGATAAAACTAATTATTTTAAAAATTAAATTAAAAGAAAGAGAATTAGCTAAAACAGGGTAACTCTAGTGTTTCAAAGCTTTGCTTAATAAAAAAAAAGGTGAATAAAATTTGCTACCAACAAAATAAGAATGTAAACAGAGAACTGAATCAGTGAATATAACGTAATAAAAAAAAGACAAACTCACATTATGATAGTGCTGCTCCCACGTCGAAAGATCTTTCGATGATACGGCATGCTAAAGCTGTTGTACGAAAATGGTGATAATTAAGTTCTCTCACTTACACTCTCCCGCAGTTAATATGCTGGGCCTATCATATTACGATATGAAACTCGAAACACTGAATTTATACTTATTTCAACTTGATTTTTTTTTCCTACTTAACAAAACTTATGCAGGAAAAAATTATCACTACAAAAATACAACGAAAGTAAAAACCAATTGCTATTTGTTTTATACATATGAAAAGTAACTAAAAGCTTTTAATTGGCGGCATTGCCAAAAGCGAATCCTAAGGAAAATCCTTTGCTATTTTGCTTTGGTTTTTACTTTGGTTGAATTACTAACGGTATTGAAACCACTAACTTAAATATTACATAAACCGCAAATAAAGAAACGTTAAAATTTACCGTAGCGAAATTTACAACATTTTTCACGAATTTTCTCTACATTTTCAGAATGTTCTTAATATACACTAGTTTCATTTCTTTTTATAATTCAAAACTTTTTCTTTTTTTTTACAAAATTTTCCCTCTGGGATTCTAGTTTTCTTTTTCTTTTTTTTTTTTTAATTAATTTCTTTCCCTCGTTTTTTTTTTTAATTCCTTTTTTTCGTAGGGAATTTCACACCCATTATTTAAACTTGATTTTTCCTTCTCTTATTTTTTAAATAGCAAAATTTTGAGTTTTCCTTAAATTAACTATTTTAATTTTTTTATCAGTTCACACTTTCCACTATCGATCTTAAGCCACGCCGACGTTTCGCCAAACTGATGTAGAGATGTCGAAGGCCCTTCTCACAGGCTTCGTTTGAGCGAAAGCTTTTGGTCTCTTCGCTTGGAGTTGAGTTTCGCTTGTTTTGTAGGTGCATACAAGGTGCCAATCTACATAATGCAATGAGTTGAGTTAGGAATATTGTTTAAAGGAAAGACTTCGATTATGATAATTACCCAGACCAATTGGCACCTTCATAAACGAATGAGAGAGTCCAGCAACTCAAATAGGCAAAACCATAAAATTTCGAGGTTAGACACACGAAATCTAAAAATTGGGAATTTGTTAAGAATATCCCAATCGATATTAACAAAAAGACAATTTATGGGATTTGAATCGATCTCACTTCAGAATTTCGGCTTTCAACTAAAAGTTGGTAATGCACTTTTCCGGCAAGTTTTAACTTGGCACAAAACTACTTGCTCATCAAGGGTGTGCTCTTTTCGCTGATTAAAACATATAAAAAATAATTGGAATTATATTAATTTCCTACAGAAATTAATGAACAATTTTGAATTTTCGCAAGTTTTAATTTAATATCATTACTCACATTTTCTTCTCGTATTTTCCTTCAAAAAAACACAATTGAATTTAAATTAAATAAATTCCTTCAGGAATTCTAGAACAAAGAATAGTCTTTGCTATGCGGCGGCTGGTAAACGAAAAGACCGAATCTAATTCCTTTTGGCAAAACGTTGGTTCGGTTTTAAGACGTGATTTAGCATAAATTGAAAAGTTAACGTATTTCTTCCAGAATAAATGCAAAAAATATGAAAAACCAGTTTACAAGCAAACGTCAACTAGGCGATATAAGAGTTGCGCGCATGCAACTTTTGACGATAAGATGGCGTTGTGAACACTTAATTTTAAATTTTAAATCAACGTTGATAAATATAATTTCACTATGGTTCAAGGAAAAAAAATAATAAAATATTTATAAATGCTGAGGCAAGCGCCATTACAATTTCCCCCCGCCGAAATCAGACTTTGGGGTTTGAGAATCAAAACACGAAGCTGATACCGCTTGCAGAAGCAAACAAAAAAACAAAATTTATAAATTGAAATACAAATGTAATTGAAAATTACTGTCTTATGTCCTTTGCATGATATTTTCCCAGCAAATTCCCCCTCATGTCTTCAAGCTCATAATAGCTGTTTCCGAGTTTTCTACGCACGCGAGCTTTGACAAAAGTTGGACCTAATTTCGCGTTGTAACCTTGCTCGAAATTGCTCTGTTTAAAATTTATTCTAAAAACTTCCTGGCCTACACTATATGAAACTTCTCTGGCGCGAAGATTGTAAGTTCTTTCGTTTCTTGTAAACTGTTTCTCCATCAATTCCGCCGCTCGTTTGGCCATAATCTGGAGCGAATCACTACGATCAAAATGCACAGTACGGTCATCAAGCATTTCAAGTTGGCGTAGCAAAGGGTATGTTGATCCATTTGTAATCATATGCTGGCCGAAAGTTAAATAATATGGTGACGTACCTATGGCTGAATGAGCTGCAGAACGAAGAGCACAACATATGTTGCTTAACAGTTCATCCCAGTTCTTTTGGTTTGGCTTGACGTAAGATTTAATTGCGGACAAAACCGACCGGTTTACACGCTCTGAAGCGTTTGCTTGCGGTGCATGAACCGCTGTATAAACGTGGCGCACGCCATATCTTTTCAAAAAATCATTAAATTGGTTTGCTTTAAACTGAGAACCATTGTCTGAGACAATGATTTCAGGAACTCCAAAAGTGTGAAAAAACTCCTGCTCCATGTATTTGACAACCACATCCGATGTGAACTTCTTCACAGCCTTCAAAAATGGAAACTTCGAAAAATGGTCAAGGACAATAAAAATACCAATGTTACCGGATCTAGATCTAGGATATGGACCTAAGAAATCGATATACAGTTTCTGAAAGAAACGTTCAGCTTCGGCAATCTTTCCCATAGGTGGTCTAAGGATTTGGTTAGGATGTTTCGACTCTTTACATATTTCACAATCATTAATGTATTTCTTAACATCAACTACCAGATTTGGCCAAAAATAATACCTTCGAATCTTCTCAACAGTCTTGTTTATTCCGCAGTGAGCAGATAATGGACTTTCGTGAGCTTTTCCCAAGATCTCAGGAACCATGCCCTGCGGGATCCACAATTTCCAAACCATACTATCATGTAGTTTCTCCCCTGTAGCATGTTCAGTCCGTCTATAAAGATATCCGTCGATTATCTTTAAATCTGGCATTTTGTCTAAGTTCTTTCCAATTTTCTCCAGTAGCTGTTTGTAATCGTCAGATTCAAATTGTGCAGAAGTCAGATCTACAAAAATTCCACTGTCAATGTCAAAAGCGAACAATTCTTCACCTTTTATTTCCGACAAGTCCTCAGTATTAGCCCTAGATAGAGTATCAGGAACTATGTTCAAACTACCACGCCTATGCTGAATATTGAATTTGTAACCCTGAAGCTTCAAAGCCCATCGAGCCAACCGTGTACTGAGATCAGACTGCGACATGAGCCATTTCAATGACGCATGGTCTGTGATAATTGTGAACTCATGTCCTTCAACATAAGCTCTAAACTTTTTCAAGCTTAACAAAGCCGCTAAGCACTCCTGTTCGGTAACTGAGTAGTTGCGTTGGGCTTGGTTGAGCTTCTTTGACATAAATGCCACGGGAACCTCTTCACCCTCCGCATTCTTTTGTACCAAAACGCCTCCTATACCAGTTCTACTTGCATCGCAGTGTATATAAAACGGATGCCTGAAATCAGGACTATGTAGAACAGGAGCAGTACTCAAATGGGTTTGTAACACTTCGAAAGCCTATTGCGCTTCATCGGTCCATGTAAATTTTTTCTTCCCTTTCAACAAATCGGTTATGGGCGTGGTAATAGAAGCATAATTCCTAATAAACTTCCGGTACCAACCCGTCATCCCCAGAAATCTTCTGACTTGCTTTACCGATCTCGGAACCGGAAAGTCAGTAATTGCAGAAACTTTATCCGGGTCGGTTCGGATTACCCCTTTACCTACTAAATGCCCTAAATATTTGACTTCCGTCACGCAGAAATGGCTCTTCTCGACATTTATTGTTAGACCAGACTCATTTTCTCATTTTCTGAGAAACAACCCTTAACACCTCAAGGTGCCTTTCGAAGGACTCAGAAATAATCAACAGATCATCAAGATAAACAAACACCTCCGTCCTGAGAGTAGGTGGTATAACCCTATCCATCAAGCGAGACATAGTTTGCGGTGCATTGCATAACCCAAAAGGCATAACATTAAAATGGTATAATGGTCTCCCAGGTACGGTAAATGCTGTCTTCTCTTTTGATGTCCTGTCCAAAGGAATCTGCCAAAAAGCATCCTTGAGATCCAAGCTCGTGATGTATTCTGCCCTAGGCAATCTACTTAAAATCCCATCAATTTGAGGTAACGGATATGCATCCCCAATAGTAACCGAATTGAGCTTTCGACTATCCAAGCAAAGTCTGTTTTTTCCTGGCTTCCGGTGCAAAACTACTGGTGAAGACCAAGCACTATTCGACTCCTCAATTACACCTAAGGATAACATTCTATCTAGCTCAGCATAAATCAACTTCTCCACAGCTGGAGAAACAGGGAAATGTCGTTGTTTAATAGGCTTGGCATCAGCTGTATCTATACTGTGACATAAAACACCTGTTTTACCAAGACCCTCTTTGAGAAAAGACGGAAACATGCTTATCGCATGCTGAAGACGTTTTTGTTGTACGTCTGACAAAGGAATTAACGGACAGACTTCATTAATTTTCGGGGAAGAATCTACAAAACCGTCTAATTGTTGCAGGCCGGCCGGAAGCAGGCTGTATAAATTCCAAAAATCTATCCCTAAAAACAAATTTCGCTCAAGACTTGGAATAATAAAAATTGTAATTCGTTTTTCAACTCCCTTAAACGAAATGCTGGTATCCACAAAACCTATCACATCCTGCCTCTTACCGTCTGCTGTTTTGACCGAAGATTTTAATTTTCTGAATGCAGAACCGGAAGTTAAAAATTTCCTTGCTGCTTCCGAACCGATACAGCTGATTGAAGCGCCGGTGTCCATCAAGCCCAACATATTAACCCCAAAGAGAAACACTTCAGCATATGGCCTCACATCACGTGGCTTATCAAGGACTGAACAAACAAACTTCTTGTTAAATTGCTTAACTTTTTCCCAAAAAGAACGCATACGCAGAACTGAGCGAGAAGGCTTAGAATTTTCATTGAAAATTCTATTGCGAGTTTCATAATATTCTTTTAGTCGAACGTGAAAAGGTTTAATTTGCGAAAAATTTGAAAAATTTGAGTGTATTTGGTCATTTCCGGTTGATGGTTTGAGAATGCTTATTACATCTCCGTCTCGGTTTGCTGGTCTACTTTCGGTCGCTTGAGTGCACTTTTCAGTGCACTGAATCTCCCGTTTTTTGAACTACAATTCTTGCAGCTTGGTTTGTAAGTATCCGGTGTACCACAACCGTAACAGAAAACAGTACGATCGCATAAACAGTCTTGGTATCTGTGTCCACGTTTCTGGCAATTCCAGCAAACTAAATTAATTTCTGAAATTTCTTCGGTCCCTATATCCGGTACCCTATCAACATCAACATCTCCAACAAAATTATTCTCCATTTCCGATATACGCTTTTGAATTGGTGGAGCTTTGGGAAACCCAAAGCCATGCTTTCTACGAATGTCCTGCATGAAAAACTCACGCCGACGACAAACGTCACGAAGATGTTCTACTGAATATATGTGCATATTGAGGATTTCATGCTGTATTTCCGGTAAGAGATTCCGTCTCAAAATTTCCACAAGAGTGGTATCCGGTAACGGTTCATATAAACGATCTGTTAGATCAACAATAGTTTCATAAAAACTATCGAAAGTCTCATTGGGCTTTTGTTTACGTTCCCTAATCTTTTCGCGAAAGTCCACATCCGTTCTAGTATCCTTATATTGCTGTCTAAGGGCATGACACATTTCTGACCAGGTCATGGCAGACACTGACTTGTGATATCGCCAAAACCAATCGCTGGCCTTTCCGTCAAATAAAGCGCTTGCATTCCTGCACAGTAAATCGAAATTTCCTTGTAAAGTTTGTTCTGTCAACGCTTCTATGCGGTAAATAAAATTATTGACTGATAAGCCATTCAAACCTCCAGTAAACTTTATTTTCCAATTGGAAATGATTTGTAGCACTTTGTCGGAACGGACATTCAAATCAGGTGACGAAATTACGCCTGCAGCGGAATTATTTGATACCTGGCTACCAGAACGATTATGAGAGCTACGACTCGCATTATTACCAGATGGATGAACACCCATAAAGTCTCGAAAAGTTTGTTGTTCAACTGCTGACAGAGAACGCATATGTGGTGAAGATTGGTTTGTGTGTCGCATTGGCATTGGTGCGCCGTTCGGTTGCGAAACCATGGGGTTGTTAATATTCAACCTTGCTAAACTAGCCTCGATATTGGTTTTGACTAAATCAGAAATTTGAATATTCAAAGATGCAATAAGTTGTGACTGTTGTGCAGACACGGCGGACGTAATCATGTCCCTCAGTGAATCGTTTGAAACGGTAGCTGGGTTAGAAATTAAAAGTTCTGGTTGGTCTCCAGTCGCAATTCCAGCGCCTAATGTGCTGGCATGATCGGTAGTTTGCATTGGATTATGTGCCTTAGTTTTCAAACGTGTCATCACGGGGGTAGATACCACAGTATCATTCGCAATTCTAGTATTGCAAACTAGACAAAAAGAACTGGACTTCAAACATTTTGTTAGACACGATTTGTGAAATAAATGACCACAGCTGGTCCAATGAGATAGTGATTTAGATGCTATTACATTACTGCACGCACTGCAAGTGAATTGCTTTGCTGCTACCACAGCTGCGGCAATGTCCTCATTACTATGTCGAATTGACATTTTTCAAAACAATGCAAATACAATTCGAACACAGACAGAAATAAAATTCGATCAAAATTATTTAAATATATTCCCAATCCCAAATAAATTTCGTGGAAATTGATCGTAACTGTATACAAAGTTACAGTATGATAATGATAATTTAAATGAAGGTAAAAAAAATGTTTCCTTCAAAAAAAATTTTAAAGTAGAAAAAAAAATAGGTATATTTTGATTAATGTACTGGTTGATTTTCTTTCCAATGGTACAAAACTGTTGTGAAAAATACTCAATTGCGAAACAGAAATACCTGATAAAATATAGTAAAGAGAAAGATTTAACTGTTCAGGCAAGAATTCTTTGTATATAAACTCCGTAGTTCCATGAACAATAATGTAGGGTAAATCTATTTAACTGTCAAACACAGCGGTCAGATTTGGCTTATACATCCAAAAACTGAATTCTCGCGAGTGCCGCGCAGATAAATAAAAATCACTAAACAAATTAGGATGTTTAACTCGAAATCGTAGGTTGTAAATGAAGACATCTAAGTGTTGAACATATACAATATCCATAAAATTCCGAGCTAACAGAAATAAAAGCAGGTTAAATAATTACAGTAGGAGAAATAGAGACAAATAAACAAAAAAAAATTGTATAGATAGAAAAAAATAAAATCCGAGCCGAATATGAATTTTGTGTCACTATAAAAGTAAAACAAACGATGGAAATAAAATTCATTGTTGTATTCGGCCTCAACGTTGGGCGCCAAATATTTATATTTGTAGCATGTAACGAATAAGGATTTAGCTGGCGGATGTTATTTGGAGACAGTGTACAGCAGTGCACGCATTTACACCGGCCTTATTGCTCGTCGGATGGGGGGTTTCTTTTTCACTGTTCTGCAACCGTGCCAGATCGCCACAATAAAAAAATTAATTATTACGTGCGTTGTATAAGAAAGAAAGATAAGGGAAATTAAAGAAAAGATAAGGAATGCTAGAAATGACAACAGACAGCCAAATAGCGGATGCTGTTAAAAAAGAGAGTATCGCGCAAGAGTATAATGAATTGTGCAAAGGTGTTATTGCCACAATCTTTCGCCCACCCAACCATGATCACTAAAACCGAAACTTGCATCTGTGATCCCTAAAATGCATAGTCACAACAGACTACACCAGAAGTATGAAATCAACCAGTAAAGTTAGCGTCTAACACGAAATCATATTGATTTTATTATTAATTAAATTCATATAAAGTATTCCGTTAGAAATGGGTGTTTTCTTACGAAATTTAATTCAAAAATTATTATATCCGTAATATTTATAGACATCGGAAGAAAATTATATTCAAAGGAGAAACAACAGAGTGGAATTAAACTTAAATCATAATAAATTTAGATAAAACTAATTATTTTAAAAATTAAATTAAAAGAAAGAGAATTAGCTAAAACAGGGTAACTCTAGTGTTTCAAAGCTTTGCTTAATAAAAAAAAAGGTGAATAAAATTTGCTACCAACAAAATAAGAATGTAAACAGAGAACTGAATCAGTGAATATAACGTAATAAAAAAAAAGACAAACTCACATTATGATAGTGCTGCTCCCACGTCGAAAGATCTTTCGATGATACGGCATGCTAAAGCTGTTGTACGAAAATGGTGATAATTAAGTTCTCTCACTTACACTCTCCCGCAGTTAATATGCTGGGCCTATCATATTACGATATGAAACTCGAAACACTGAATTTATACTTATTTCAACTTGATTTTTTTTTCCTACTTAACAAAACTTATGCAGGAAAAAATTATCACTACAAAAATACAACGAAAGTAAAAACCAATTGCTATTTGTTTTATACATATGAAAAGTAACTAAAAGCTTTTAATTGGCGGCATTGCCAAAAGCGAATCCTAAGGAAAATCCTTTGCTATTTTGCTTTGGTTTTTACTTTGGTTGAATTACTAACGGTATTGAAACCACTAACTTAAATATTACATAAACCGCAAATAAAGAAACGTTAAAATTTACCGTAGCGAAATTTACAACATTTTTCACGAATTTTCTCTACATTTTCAGAATGTTCTTAATATACACTAGTTTCATTTCTTTTTATAATTCAAAACTTTTTCTTTTTTTTTACAAAATTTTCCCTCTGGGATTCTAGTTTTCTTTTTCTTTTTTTTTTTTTAATTAATTTCTTTCCCTCGTTTTTTTTTTTAATTCCTTTTTTTCGTAGGGAATTTCACACCCATTATTTAAACTTGATTTTTCCTTCTCTTATTTTTTAAATAGCAAAATTTTGAGTTTTCCTTAAATTAACTATTTTTAATTTTTTTATCAGTTCACACTTTCCACTATCGATCTTAAGCCACGCCGACGTTTCGCCAAACTGATGTAGAGATGTCGAAGGCCCTTCTCACAGGCTTCGTTTGAGCGAAAGCTTTTGGTCTCTTCGCTTGGAGTTGAGTTTCGCTTGTTTTGTAGGTGCATACAAGGTGCCAATCTACATAATGCAATGAGTTGAGTTAGGAATATTGTTTAAAGGAAAGACTTCGATTATGATAATTACCCAGACCAATTGGCACCTTCATAAACGAATGAGAGAGTCCAGCAACTCAAATAGGCAAAACCATAAAATTTCGAGGTTAGACACACGAAATGTAAAAATTGGGAATTTGTTAAGAATATCCCAATCGATATTAACAAAAAGACAATTTATGGGATTTGAATCGATCTCACTTCAGAATTTCGGCTTTCAACTAAAAGTTGGTAATGCACTTTTCCGGCAAGTTTTAACTTGGCACAAAACTACTTGCTCATCAAGGGTGTGCTCTTTTCGCTGATTAAAACATATAAAAAATAATTGGAATTATATTAATTTCCTACAGAAATTAATGAACAATTTTGAATTTTCGCAAGTTTTAATTTAATATCATTACTCACATTTTCTTCTCGTATTTTCCTTCAAAAAACACAATTGAATTTAAATTAAATAAATTCCTTCAGGAATTCTAGAACAAAGAATAGTCTTTGCTATGCGGCGGCTGGTAAACGAAAAGACCGAATCTAATTCCTTTTGGCAAAACGTTGGTTCGGTTTTAAGACGTGATTTAGCATAAATTGAAAAGTTAACGTATTTCTTCCAGAATAAATGCAAAAAATATGAAAAACCAGTTTACAAGCAAACGTCAACTAGGCGATATAAGAGTTGCGCGCATGCAACTTTTGACGATAAGATGGCGTTGTGAACACTTAATTTTAAATTTTAAATCAACGTTGATAAATATAATTTCACTATGGTTCAAGGAAAAAAAATAATAAAAAATTTATAAATGCTGAGGCAAGCGCCATTACAATATCGACTTCGTCGTCTTTGTAATTAGGTTGTTGGTGTCCCTTGTGAGAAGCGCTCTTACAAGTGAAGATGCGATGTTTCCAAGCCAGTACTGCAATGATGCAGATCACTACTACAAAACAGGTGTAACCCAGAGTATAATGATGAATGTCGTGCTGTCGAATTTTGTTCGGAAGGTTGATCTTTAATGTTGAAAGCTGTTGTTGGACTCTTTCTAGTTCTTCATGGTGAGATACATATTTTGATGCATACAGTTCTGCTGAGGACGTCTTTTCAGTTGATGTGACCAGCTTGCTTATATCAACTGCTGGGATGTATGCTCTTTTAATTGTGCTCTCTTGTTTTCTGTGACCTTGAATTGTAAGAAGTGGTTGCCTGATGATGCAATTGTCGCCCAGTTTTAACAGTCCGGAGGTTTGCAAATGCAGCTCTTGAAGGTTCGGTCCACATACTGCATTGATTGTTAGTTCACCAGCAACTGAATAGATCTATGTATTGGTGTCATGAAGTTGAATCCAATGAGGTCCCTGTCCGGCTGCTTCAATCGAACATGCGGTTGTTGGTTTGTGATGGAGCAGATTCAACTCACATGAGCTTATTGTTGAACCTTGTTTATACAGTGGATTATTAAGATGACACAAATGGCGATCTCCTTCTGTCAGCATACAAGTCCTCAGCTCGTCTTCATTCTGCGGATAGTAGGTGTCGCGATGTAGATTAATCATCAGAAATGGATACGCTGGTCGAATTCTAAAGAATGTTCCGTTGTATTGCCATGGTGTGGCTGTGAGTTTCAACAGCTCGAAGTCGTCGATGCCAATTAGCGGAAGGTTAATTTTGAAGATGAGGTAATTTTCCGTCAGCCTTCCTTGAATTGTCATTAAGTTGTAATACTTCAGCAACTCCATTGGCGAGACCGGTAGTTTCAGATGACTTGGTAGATTCGCCTTGATGTTGAGCAATTCACCTTGTAGTTGTTGAGGTGATAAAAGTTCGGGACTGATTTTCCCGTGGTGAGTGTCTGTCAATATGTCAAGGAGCGAATTCTGTGCGTGTTGTAGATGCAGCAATTGAAGTGTCGCTTGAATAGCTAATTCACTGAAGACCTGTGTTGCCCTTTCCTTGTTGAGCTGTTGCTGGAGGCTGGCAATATTCAGATTTACCTTGTGCAGAAACTTTTCAGTTTTTTGATAGGCTCCTTCTATATCCCGTTGATTTTTCTTCATTATGTTTATAGTGCTGTCTAAATATGTGGTTTGGTTGTGGATTAGAGTGACCAGATGATCCTCATTTTGCCGAATTTGATCGATGGTGAGCGGTGCTTCCTCTGCGTAATCCGAGTCAAGAGCTCCAAATAAAGTGTAAGCGACGTTGCCTACCAAGTTGAATGCTCCTCTTTTAGTTCTTGAAAAGTGGGTGACGAAGCTGGTTTTTCAGGTTGACTTCATTCACAAATCGGTCGATGAGCATCACTGTTGCGGAAAAATGTGTTGATGCGTGAATTGCTTCACATGCTGTGTTCAGGAGGGTTAAGTATCCCTTGACAATTTCAATTTCCTTCCAACACCGAGATTCTTAAAATGGATGCCGGGATTGGTGTTAAATGGTTGTACTTCGACAGAGGATGGTGAGCAGGACGGCAAAAATAGGCAGGCTAGTAATAATGTAACTAAAGTTGATGTTGTGTGTAGGCGTGTCTTCTTTGAAGGAAGGGAGGGTTTATGGTCAGTCCGTAGACAGCCTTGGTTGCTTGTTGATGGTTTGCTACTTGCATGTGGACAGGCATTTAGAGTAGGTTCGTCACGTTGGCATTCCTCGTCGACTGATAATGGCGCTAATTAATGTATTGGTCTACGTAGTACATTGGACCCTGTCCCAAATACCATTTTAAAGGTGGTAGGTTGTCGTCCATTATAACCACCATCATCCCTGGTTTAGCGTTGTGACATTCCTTTTTTCACTTATGGCGATGCTGCAAACTGTTGAGATATTCAGAGGACCATCTCTTCCAGAATTCCTCCCTCATTTGTGTGACCAGCTTCCACCTTGTAAGATTGTTAGCAGTGTTCCGTCCGGCCACTGGATCTACTGTTGAAGTGAGTGGTTCTCCTATTAGCAAATGTCCAGGAGTTAGAGCTTGGAAGTCATTTGGATCAGCTGTCAATGGCGTAATTGGTCGAGAATTCATTATGGCCTCTGCTTGGATCACCATCGTTTCCATTTCTTCATAAATTAATGAAGCAGCTGCTAATGTGTGTTGCAGCAGGTGTTTGGCTGATTTGACTGCTGCTTCCCAAAGTCCACCAAAGTGTGGAGCGCGGGGTGGAATAAATGAGAATTCCATGCACTTCTTATTGCATTCGCAGGTGATTTTTTCAAGAGCCTCTTCATTATGAATAGCCTTGTACAGCTCTTCAAGATAGTTATTGGCGCCAACAAAGTTTGTTGCGTTATCGCAGTATAACTTCTTACTGTGTCCACGACGCGCTGTAAATCGTTTTATAGCTCCAATGCTTCAGTTGAGAGATCTGTCACTACTGCGACGTATGACTTGAGTGGTCGTTTGCCGCGAATTTTAAAATGCGTCCAGACGGGTCGAAAGAAATCGACTTCGGAGATAGCAAAAGGTCTTGATGGTTGCACCCTATCTGCTGGCAGATTTCCCATTAGCTGTTGAAATAGCTTTGGTCTAGCTCTGTTCCATTGAACGCAACCTTGAACGATTGAGCGGGCAAGAGATTTTACCTTGATTGGCCAGAAACGTTGTCTTACGATAGAAATAAGTGTTTGGAGACCCGCATGAAGATGTTCCTTATGCAGCTCTTCTAATAATTGTTTCGTAATTGGGTTGCGATACTAAGTATCGGGTGTTTAGCATCGTAGCTCAATGTGGAAGCGTTTAATCGTCCTCCTACTCTCAAGATTCCC
Source organism: Heteromyza rotundicornis (assembly GCA_951394025.1). Taxonomy (NCBI): domain Eukaryota; kingdom Metazoa; phylum Arthropoda; class Insecta; order Diptera; family Heleomyzidae; genus Heteromyza; species Heteromyza rotundicornis. The sequence continues at coordinate 51,437,165 of OX596010.1, read as the reverse complement.
TTTTCGTCGATAAAAGGAGTCAAGCCTCTAATCGAACTGTTGTTTTTTACGCAAGAATGGCGTGCTCTTTAGGCCCGTTCATCAGCAAAATCTTGAAGCTGTATGCTCCTTATGATGTAAATTAAGGCGTCCACCATTTCGTCTACCTTTGGAATTGTTGACTCGTTTCGTTTTGTAGTGGGATTCCTAGAATGTTTTATAAATCGAAGTACATATGAAACGACCCTCTGCAGACGACGGAAAGAGTTCTTGTGATTGATGGTCTCAAATATGGCTGTTGTCATTGTAGCTTGTGTGTGCCATGTAGAAATGTTGGACCATAAAACCAAAAGTTGTTGTTTATTAGTTTGTCTGGTGTCAGGCCTCTTCATATCAGAACTCCCGGATCTAACGTGTCGCCATTGCTGCGATGATGATATTTGTTGAATAACAGATATTCGGTTGGCTACGAAGGTATGATAGTGGGAGGATTCTGCGTTGATCCAACCAAGAACTGACGTGGAGTCAGACCAGAAAAATACGGACGTACCCTTGAAGATGTGGGTTTCCTGAAGTTTCTGCAAAACATCTACTGCTAATTTAGCGGCACACAATTCAAGTCTGGGCAGAGTTATTTGTTTTACTGGTGCCACTCTTGATTTTGCGCACAGAAAACGTACAATAATGATGTTGTGAACATCTACTGCTCGGACATACGCTACTGCTCCGTAAGCCTTTTCTGATGCATCGGCAAATATGTGGATCTGAGAGGCCTTCGACGTAGCGTTTCCAAAGACGTGACGTGGAATGTTTATGTTTGGCAACAGTTGAAGATCATGTCTGAAATTGAGCCAGGTGTCGTGAAGATCTTGTGGTAGTGCTGCGTCAAAGTCCAGCTTTAGCTTCCACATGATGTGGAAGGAAGTAGTGCGGACCTTCAATGGTATTTAGTGAAACCTCCTCTAAGTGGCCGAGTTGTTCGTATTCACGCATGAAGTTCACGTACTGCTCTTTGATATCTTGATTCTTCATGAGCTTCCGTTCCATGCTACGTCCTTGGAGCTTCCTAGACCCAGCGGATTTTGTTGGAATGGTAGTTGCACTACAAAATGCCCATCGGTATGACGCTGAGTATTTGCATGAACATATTTTCACAACGTCTTTCAGCAGCAGTGAAATGGTTTTGCCGTGTCTCGCATTCTTCCAAGCGCCAGAATTTCTCCAGAGTTTTGGATAGAGTATCGTCCTCGGTGCTGACTCCACATGTTAGGGGTGTAAGAATGTTGTTTTGATTATTCTATTCGCCACCTACTATCCATCCAAAAAGCGTGTTTTGCAGTGTTAGTAATCCATGTCCCAATGTTATTTGCCCAGCACAAAGTGATGAGTAGAAAAGGCCAGCTCCAATTAAAATGTCGATGCTTCGAGATTCGTGGGGTCAGCCAATTGTAAATTTGTTGGAATATTCCAGTTGCTCGTGTTGATGTTACTTGCCGGCTGGCTGGAGACTATTTTAGGTATGACGTGGGCTTCAATTCGGATGCTGAAACCTGTTGCACTTGATAGTAGTTGCAGATTGATTCTTTCGGATATACGATTTCGGCTTTGTCCAATTCCCAATGGCACATGGAGATTTTTGTAGTCCAAGTTTTCCTGCCAGTGACTTTGTTATAAAATTAGCCTGTGATCCGTTGTCCAAGAGTGCGCGACAATGAATTTGTCTTCCCCATTTATCAGTTGCGGTAACACACACAGTGCTAAGTAGTGTCATTGATGACTGACTTCGTAAGGCAGCAAGCGATGCAGGTTTCTCAGAGAATTTTTTGAATTTTGCGCATTTGGAGTATCAGAGAGGTGAGGGTTTGATGTAGCGCTCATCACTGTCGTTGATTTTGCCTTCTGAATACAGTTCAAACGCTGATTTGGTGTCATCTCCAGAAAAGTCTGACACACGAAGAGATCATGGTTGTGTTTGCGTACAATGAAATTTTTTCTGGATGAAAATGTAGCGCTGAGTGCGTGATATGATCCATGCTTTCCTTGTTCCATGGTTGGTTGCCTTTGGTCCAAGTGCTTCGAGAGATTGAAATCGTAAATTGAGGAATTTCAAAAACTCTTCCAGCGTCGGCAACTGCTTCGGCTCAGTAAGTGATTGTTCCCATAATGTATGCGTCGACTGACTTAGTTGTTGAGCCAGAATATATATTAATATTGCATCCCAGTTATCGGGATGCAATATTATTTGCAGGCTGAGAATGCATTCTTGGGTGGTGTCATGAAGCGCCTTCACTGACGAAGCGCTTTCACCATTAGCTGCTGGTTGTGACAACAGTTTTGCCAATGTAGCATTCACCAGATATCGGGTGTTTTCGTACCGATCGTTGACTACCTTCCATGCTGCATTATAGTTTGATGCAGTTGTAGTGAAATGTTTAATGAGGTTTCCAGCTTCGCCAGTGAGGCTTGTTTGCAGATACCATATTTTCTGGCACTCTGGAATCGGTTGATTGTTGATTAGTTCCACAAAAAGGTCATGGAACTGTCGCCACTTTAGATAGCTGCCATCAAATTTAGGCAACTCTATACGAGGCAACTTTAGAGTTGAAGTTGTTGCTTCAGTACCTTGTTGTGTGTTGATGCCTGATAGTGCCGGTCTCACCAGTGCCATATCATGGAGTCGCAGAAGGTCATTGTTTATGTCCTCTTCTATTTGGAAGTATGCATCGAAATCATACGTGTTTATATCGATGGTATCCAGCTATTCCCAAATGATCTTGTGTAGGTCCTGTGCCGCTTGCCAATGCTGTCCTATGCTTTTAGCATGCATAGAATAGTAATTGGACGGATGAGATGTTTCATCACTTAACAGTTTTTTCAACGACCGCATTACTCATTCTATGATTTTATGTTGCTTCTGGATTCGAGCTAATATTGATGGTGCTGTTTTGTCTGACACCGCTGCTCCAGAAGCTGTCATCGCGGTTGCTGCTTCTCTTGTTGATGCCGTGACTTGCGCTTTTTCAGTTGTCGTTGCTTTGACTTGGGCTGCCTTCACTGCTGTGATTGGGGGAGCCTTCGTCAATAGATTTTCGATTTCTTCCCGCGCATCGCTGTATAACTGGCCGACCGTGCGATGAATGTTCTTGACGAAGTACATGTGCGATACCTCTGCGCCGTGCCATTGCCGAATTGTATTGTCGAGCTGGTTGAACACTGCCCACAGTTCGTCGAGTTCCTTTACCTTGGCCTTGTAGAACTCGATGGTCCTCCGGTCCAGCGGCGCCTTCCTGAGGTTGGTAACAAACTTCTGAATCTTCACCGCATTCTCGTACTAAATTCTCCATCCCCATGATAGATGCAGATGTCCAATTGTCGGGGTCACCAAAATGTTCAGTCAAACTTAGCTTATTCTTTGAAATTCCAAATTCCGGCACATAAACCAGAATTGGAGCTTTAAAGAATAAGCAAATTTAAACATCAAATTCTGGTTCAAGTGCTGGAATTGAACATTTTGCAAATCAAATAAAAACGTCAAATTCTGGTTCAAGTGCCGGAGTTTGACTGAACATACCCTTTTATTATTTATTACTTACAATAAATTTTCGTGGATATTTAAAAAAAATTATGGATACCCGCTTGAGTGGTAGGGGCGTAATTAGAACAGAGTCAGTCCCAAATATAGGTGATAATACCATGCCCTCCACAACAAATACAAATACGATGGTGTCAAATACGCAGACAACAAAAGTAAATACAAATGCTAACAACAGCGGTTCGTTTGGATCCCAAAATACGATGATTACATCACCCCAGTTTAGCAGCTTAATTGCACAGAGTATTAGGGAAGAAATGAGGCAAAGACCCATTAACGATAACGAAGTTGTTAATTCAGTGGACCTTTACTCAAAATTTACCCCATAATCCCGTAGACGATGAAGAACGGAATGCGACGGTTTAAGATGCTAGGAAATCATTCCAACCGATTGAAAATTTGTCAACTCAACCACCACCAATAACAAACCAAAATCGAAGTTTTGACCATAGTAGACCGTCATATACCTACGAGCAACAACAATACCAATTCCCCGGTCCTGCTCAACAACCACAAAATGTTCAGCCGAACAATTCGGCATATTATGCTTACAATGTTCGGAATCTGTTAGAATTCCGGAAATACAATTTAGACAAATGGGGCGTTAAATTTGATGGCACATCAAAAACGGTGACTGTTCGAGCTACTACGGGCGCAGCCAAATGTGAGTTGGGTGGTGTCAACTCTTCAATCGTCATCGTTTTCAATATAGAATATCTTCGCTATCTTCTTCGCTTCATCGTCATCACTTTCATCTCCTAATCGTTTTTATCTCATCATTGGAGTCTTCGCTTCTTCGTCATCGCATTGCAGTTGTCGCCTCGTCATCTGTGCATTATAATTTCGTAGTCTTCGCTTATCCATATTTGCCTCTTCATTACACGTACAAAAACATCATGCTATATTGTAACGGTGCACCTATCACCCACTACCTAACAAGAACATTTTTGTATGCAGGGAGAGTTGGTTTTTAACAGTCAAATTACTAAAAATACAGTCCATATTTCGATTTTTTATTTCCTTCGCAAAAGGGGTCAGAAAAGGCTCTGATCCCCAATGGCCATCGAAGATTTTTGTAGGGTAGAAGACATTAGAGAAGACTTGTCTGGCGATGCGAATGAGTGGTTTTGGTAGTATAGACGGCAACACCCTCAGCCAGAATGGGAGGATTTGACCCATAGGCCATGCTTCGAAAATTCCGACGCCATGAAAGCGATTATGAGGTTCAAGTGAAGATCATGGAGCGCAGGCAACCTGCCAACGAAACCGTGGAAGCGTTCCACAATGCAACCGTGTCAATGAAGAACCAGATGCGTAGGCCCATTCCCGAATACCAACTGTGTAACGTCGCAAAGGCTGGGGTAAGGACTCGTCGGATGTCCAGGGCTTCGTACACAGAAATAAATTTATAATTTACAGAGATTATATTCAAACAGAGACTTTATTCAATAAAATATCAATATAGATATTAACAAAATTTTCGATTGAAAGTTGGGTTGGGCGAACAGTGACGTTGTCGGCGATGTTGGAAATTCGTTGGGCAATCGCTGGGGTGGTTCACGATGCATGGATACGTAGCGGTGGCGATGTAGGCGTTGCGTTGCGATGCGTAGCGTGATTTGGGGAGCAATATCCGGGAGCGTGTCTAATGCGAGCGTAGTAGGCGTAGTAAGGCACGAACGAGGGTGCAGTAGAGCATGGGTGATGGTCAGAGAGTCCTCGTAATTCGTAGTCCCACACAGGGATTTCGGCAAATTCGATTTAGGTGTAGCACCATCAAATGGCTTTACTTGAATTCAGGCGTAGTACCACTCAATGGCTTCAATTAAATTCCGGTGTAATACCACACAATGACATCAATTAATTTCTGGTGTAACACACAATGGCTTCAATTAATTTCACAGGATTCGATATGCAGCAGCTTTCCATAAATTCCAGTTCCTCGTTGATCATGCCTTCTACCTGTTTTTCCTCACGTTGCCTCCACGCTTGGTCGATTCGGAATTAGCCTGAAACTGATTCGGAATATAATCGCAATAGACCCAATAATTTTATTTACAAAAATATTACAGAAAATATAAATAGTTTACAAAAAATTATATTTACAGTAGGGAATGAAGAAGGTTAATTATTTAATTATTTATAAAAACAATGCTGAACAAATTTTTTAGAAATGATTAAGAATAAAGAATGAAAGTTGTCAAAAGAATCTGGAAACAAGAATTTTTCTTGATTATATGTTTTAAACGGAAACTGGTGATTTTCATATAGTTGGCGAAAGTGGATGTAATTTTCTTGATATATCAAGTATCGCAAATGATGACTGGAGCAGTGGCGCAATGTCTGACGAATCAGATGGCCTCCGGTCCTGCCACCATTTCCCTTGCCAAGTTTCCTATTTTCGAAGTGATGACTGGTGTTTAATCCCGAGAATTTGATGTTGCACAGGCACTTGAACCTGGGCAACTTATTCGGGATTTGTTCGATATAGCACTTGAACCACTCGAACGGAATAATTAAAGAACTGATTCTAATATGCCAACTTGCGCTTGTAATAAAAACACCTTTTACTGTTTCCAGTCAATAAACAACTCGTTTATTTATTGATTTGTTGCTTCTTTTTATACTCATAATTGGTTTAATCTAATTGTCGCAACCTTAACCGCTTATTTTGCAGTCAGCATAATTGGCAGCGCTTGCAGTTTTCAGGAGCGACAAAACCGTCTGGAGCGACAAAACTTGTGCGAAAATTATGCTAACCGTGCATTTGTTCAATGCATTGTAGTGGATTCATGGCCAAGGCCAATCGACTGCAGTGCATTAACCGTCAAAGTTGCGGTGATAATTCAACATTCTCCCCACAGTTGACGAACTGTCAACACCGTGGAAATGTAGTCTCGAACGTTGATTCGTCGTCGTCATTTGAAGTTTTGGTCCGTGGGAGTGGAGTTGGTGTTTTTCTTTTGATTGTTGGCATCTTTAACGTGCTCGGCTTGCATCTGGATTTTAATTGCCATGATATGATGCCAAGAAGCAGAATTGTAGATAGGATGAGTGCAGTATAGCTGACCGCATGGTGATGTTGTCGGTTGGATTCCATTACGTTTGTGAAGTAATGAAGTGAGTTGTTCCAATTGAGTTTCAAACTTTGTGAATGTTGTATTGAAAACCCTTTTTACTTCCAGAGGTGTGCTGATATTTTGGATATCCTTAAATCTAGCGTATGATGTATGTACTGTACTAGATGAGGTATAGTGGCCTTGAATTGTGAATACGTTGCTTTTGATTACGCAATTCGGTTCCATTGTGATTATGCCGGATCCAGTTAGTGTGAATTGTGTCAGCTTTGTGCCACAAACTGCGGATATTTCCAAGTCTAATGTTGTTGCAAAAATCCATTGATTTCTGTTGTTCATTTGCATCCATGCAAGGTTTTCTTGTATTCGTGTCAGTTTGCACTGTGTGGTAGGTTTGTCGTTGAATATGTGAATTTCACAGGAATGTACCGATGATTGTTTTCCAAATTATGGACCTTTTTGTCCCGAATGTAGATGTCGTCTTTCGATACAAAACATGATCTTAAATCATTTGAGCTTAGTGGAATGTACTGATCCCGATGGGCACTTACAGCTAAGAATGCTGTATCGGATACAATGGTAATCATTGTTTTGGGTTTGACCATAGGAATGGGAATGAGGTTAAACATATCGAAATGTTGGTCGTCAATCAAAGGTAGCCTTATTTCGAAGATTACTTCGTTTTTAGTGACTGCTCCCTCGGCCTTCATGAGTTTGTAGAACTGTACCATATTATCGTCATCTATGGGTAGTAAGCGGGATGGAGGAAGATGAGCCTTGATGACTCTAATTTCGTTTTTCAATTGTTGAGGCGTGAGTAACAATGAACTGATTTTTCCGTGGTGTGTGTCAGTTAGTACATTAATAATTTCTGTCTGCATTCGTTGTAAATTTGCTGCCATCAATGTTAGTTGTGTTGACAATGGTGCAAAGAGTTGGGAGTACTTCAGTTCCTCTTCATTTGTTTCATCACTAAGGTTATCCTCTGCTGCAGTTCTTATAATTTTGATTCTGTGGTCCGTTCGTTTTGCTTGATGAGTGGAGTCGATGATGGAGGTTTGATTTCGCAGTAGATTTAGAATGTGACCTTCGTCTGTTTTAACCTGGTTAATTACTTCTGACATCTGCTCAGCATAGTCAGAGTCTAGAACACCGAACAAGGTGAGGCGATATTTCCAACGATATTAAGTGCTGCTCTCGTTTTCCGATTATGCGGAAGCATTTCTCTAGCCTGAAGAAGCTCGTTTCTTGTATCCTCAAAGTTTTTAGTCAGGACGTCGCAGATGACATTTTGCTGGAGTTTTGAGCACAACTGTTGAAGGGCGACTACTCCAATTTAAAATGTTCTCAATTCCTTAAACAATGGATCCAAATTGTAGTAGACTATCATTCGATCGGCTGACAGTAATGCCAATGGTCGTGAGTTTAAGATTGTCGCGTTGTCACAATATAGGTTCTGACATCGTCCCCGTCGTCCGATCACTGATGATTTCTAAATGAACCACCTTGGTGACAAAACAACAAAATACCGCTACATATGCTTTGTGTGGCCGTTTTCCTCGAGCTTTGAAATTAATCCAGAAAGGACCACAGAAGTCTACTCCGGCATTGATGAACGGTCTAGCTGGCTCAATTCTTGTCGCTGGCAATCCTCCCATTATTTGTTGACATAATTTTGGCTTCGCCTTGGAGCATCGAACACAATGTTGTACGACAGATCGAGACATAGATTTCCCTTTGATGGGCCAAAATCTTTGTCGAATGTGAGCCAAAAGGGTTTGTGGTCGACAGTGAAGGTGCTCTTCTTGAAACCATTTCAACAACAGTTTGGACAATGGGTCGTTGTATGGATTAACCATTGGATGTTTGGCATCGTATGTCACGTTTGCCGCCTCCAGCCTTCCGCCAACACGAATAATTCCGTTGTCATCGAGAAAAGGGTTGAACCCACAGATTTGGCTTGTTTTGCTAACGCATTTGTGTTTGCAGAGAGACTGTATTTCGTCTTTAAAGTCTGACAGCTGCATGGCCCTAATTATGACATTAAGGGCTGCTTTTAGTTCATCAGTTGTGATCGATCTCCTGCTCCCTTTTTGGCACGCTCTATGAACCTAAGCATGTATGCCACGATATGTAGTAATGTTCTGAATGAGTTTCCGTGGTTGATTTGGTAAATTAAAGCTTCTAAATCGTTCTTGATGGCTATATTTGCATGGACTACTTTTAGCTTTCTCTCCATGGTGTTTCCACTAGCTTCTTCCGGGTCGTAGATCCTTGGCCATATATTCATTTTTCCATGGAGGAACCTGGGCCCGTAGAGCCATAAGTTGCTTGTCATTATTTCTGCAGGATGTCTGCGGGATTGTCCTTTAATTGTACGTGTCGCCATTGGCTGGACAAGGACAGTCCTTTAATTCTTGCAGTCCTGTTGGCTATGAATGTATGGAATGATGTCGAGCTTGAGTTGATCCAGGCTAGAACGACTTGCGAATCCGTCCAGAAGTATGCGGTGGCATCTTGGATATGTAAATCTTCCTTCGTACGAGCCATTAACTGTGTGCTTTTAGAGGCGCCATTAGAGATTTTGCACATAAAAGCCGCACCACTACTACTCCGTTCTTGGTAATAGATCTGACATAAATTGCAGCACCGTATGCCTTCTGTGAAGCGTCTGCGAATGCATGAAGTTGTAGTGTATCTTTTACGCCTTGTTGAAAGATGTGTCTGGGTACGTGTGCGTTATTAAGTTTCTTTAGGTTATCCTTAAACTTCATCCACTTGTCATTTAGATCCGCGGGCAGCTCCTCGTCCCATGATAGCTTGGTTTGCCACAGCTGCTGAATCAGAATTTTTGCTGTGACCACCACTGGAGCGAGAATTCCTAATGGATCGAAAATTCTGGCTTTGTATTGTGAGTGACTGACTTTAGATTCACCTTGATGCATAACTGGTCTGTTTTAGGAAACCATGTCAGTCCCAATGTTTTTATGGCATTGTTGACATCACTGCTAAAGTCGAGGTCGACTTCCTGGTGTTCTGCTGGAATTGATTGTAGTAACTTTGGTTGATTAACACACCATTTCCGCAGTCGAAAGAAAACCTCCAGTCATTAAAATTTTTGTTAGTTGATTCTGAATTTTTGTTAGTTGATTCGGACAGTTTGGCCATTTCAGTGGCCAAACTGTCCGAGCCAGTAAAACAATGATTCGTACTCATTCATGAATGCTGCGTATGGAATTTTTTTTGCTGTTTTTGGCCAGACGTCTTACCAATGAGTAAAATCGTTTAATTGCAATTTGTCTTGATTCCCCCAGTGATGCCGTGAATTCTGCAAATGGAATCTTAACTATGAAAAGCCCTTCATTGCTCCGAGTAGTATTCATCGCAAAATGAGATTCGCAAAGTTTTTCGACAGTTGTTAGCACCTTGTGATCCTGCTGTATTTCTTCTAACTGACGAAACCTCTCAATTTTTTGGTTTAGGCTATCGTCTTCAATGCATATTCCGCATGTAGCCCAATTTGAATTTGCTTCGCGTATCTTTCCGGCCAAAATCCACCCAAATACTGTGTTTTGTAGAGTTGGGAGTCCTTCATCCAGGTGGATTTTTCCAGTGGACAACAGAATTTGGTAAAACTCAGCACCGATGAGTATATCGATCTTTCCAGGACAATTGAAGTATGGGTCTGCTAAGGTGACATTTTTTGGTATTGTCCAAGAAGATGTGTCCAACTCCACCAATGGATGTTGTGATACAATATGAGAAAGAATGTACGCTTCCAGTCGCGTTGAGTATCTGTTGATTCTTGATTGGAGCTCGACATTTACGCGACTGCGGGCTTCACTTTTTCCAGTACCTATGCCTTCAATTCGCATTACAGTGGGTTTCAATGACAGTCCGAGCCTTTTGGTCATTATTTCAGTCATTAAATTGACCTGAGATCCTGAGTCCAAAATCGCTCTACAATCTGCCGCTTGACCATTGTTAGCGGTAAGCCTTACAACTGCGGTGCTGAGAAGGACGTATCCATTTTGATGAGAATCTTTTGAGGCTGTCAAGGTTGTGGATTGCTTAGCTGAATCATCTTCAGACCCTTTTCCAGTGTTTTCCTGAGCCGGTACACGATTTTTGGAGTTTTCTAAATGTACCAGAGTGTTATGTTTGCGTCCACACTTGGAACATTTTCCTGAATAACAATCCCTTGCAAAGTGGCCTGGCCTCATGCAGCTTATGCATAATCTGTTTGACTGAAGGAATTGTATCCGCTGATTAACTAACAGCTTCTGAAACTTCTGGCATGCAAACAGCTGGTGTAAATCTTCGTTGCAACATTTGCACTTCTTCTTATATTCTGAGATTGCCATTGACGTTAGTGCTTTGGTAGAGGAAGGTTTGTTCTTTTGCACTACCGCCTCCATCGATTGGAATGTTGTTTCCAGAAACTTCAAAAAATGTTGAAGAGACTGCAGTTCTCTAGGATTGGCCAAGCATTGTTCATAAAGTATATGAGTACACCAGTCAAGTTTTTTGACCAAGATATGTAGTATTATTATATTCCATGATATTGTGTCCACGCCCAAGTTTTTCAATGCCCTTAGAGTTTCATTCGTGGTGTCATGAAGACCTTTCAAAGATGCCACTAAAGGATTGTCCGCTGGGTGCTTTGCTTGTCCTAGTAACTTGTCCACCAGAGCTGCAGTAACTACTCGCTAATTGTTATAGCGATCCTGCAGAATTGTCCAGGCCGTGCTATAGTTTTCTGTCGTTGTTGTTAAGTGTCCAATCAATTTTTCCGCTTCTCCGACCAGGTTTCTTTTTAGGTACAACATCTTCGTCACTACCGGAAGTGTGGACTTGTGGATCATCTCGTTGAATACATCGTAGAACTGACGCCACTTCAGGTAGTCCCATCGAATTTTGGCAGATCCACCCTCTGCAAATGATGATTTGCAACCGAATAGTGGGCTACTGCTTCACCTTGCGTTTCTGGTACCATCTTTGATCGCTTCTCTTGGATTCCCATTACTCCATCGCTGATCCGTGCTTCGGTTTCCAGGTATGCTTCAAAGTTGTAGTCGTTTGAATCCAGGTCGATGGAATCCATTATTTGGTCATGCCATCCTTGCACAGTACTCCAATGGTGTTCAATGATTTTTACCTTAGCCTTATAGTATTGCATCGGGTGTTCTGTGCTGTCGTTCAGTACGTCTATCATCATCCGTTCCACAATGTCAATTATCCTTTTTTGTTTTAGGACAATCGCCAAGGTAGATTTTTGTTCTTGAACCACTGGCTTTGGGTGTTGCAGTGTGGTTTTTTGTTGATCGGCCCCTTGCCTTTCGGCCTTTTGTTGATTCAGGACTTTTATTGTGCCCTTGACCTCTTCCCGAACTTCGCTGTATTTTTCCCCTATTAATGTGTGAAGGTCTTTCTTGACGTACGGGTGATCGTCTTTAGCTGCATGGTCCCTTCGTATGACATTGTCAATGTGCTGGAATGTTCGCCACAGCTCATCGATTTCTTCGGCCTTCTTCTCGACGTATTCGAGTGTCTTCCGATCCTTCGATGCCTTCTTGTAATTCGAGATCGACTTCTGCAGATTGATAGCATTGTCATCTTGCTGAAGCACCAGTTCATCGATTGTCGACATGATTTAGTGGTTGCGTGCAAGGACTTCCTTCTATGTTGTTTGTTGCGATGTGCCGAGAACTTCCTTCAAGTTTGATGGATACGTTCAAGGACTTCCTTGTATGTGGTTTGGTGGTTACGTTCACCCGGGGGCGCCACTGTTTAATCCCGAGAATTTGATGTTGCACAGGTACTTGAACCTGGACAACTTATTCGGGATTTGTTCGATATAGCACTTGAACCACTCGAACGGAATAATTAAAGAACTGATTCTAATACGCCAACTTGCGCTTGTAATAAAAACACCTTTTACTGTTTCCAGTCAATAAACAACTCGTTTATTTATTGATTTGTCGCTTCTTTTTATACTCATAATTTGTTTAATCTAATTGTCGCAACCTTAACCGCTTATTTTGCAGTCAGCATAATTGGCAGCGCTTGCATTTTTCAGTTGTGCAAACGGAAGGGTCATGTTCGCGTCTGGAGCGACAAAACTTGTGCGCCAATTATGCTAACCGTGCGTTTGTTCAATGCATTGTAGTGAATTCATAGCCAAGGCCAATCGACTACAGTGTATTAACCGTCAAAGTTGCGGTGATAATTCAACAACTGGAGCAGTGGCGCAAAGTTTAGCGAATCAGACAACCTCAGGTCCTGCCACAACTTCCTTGGTCAGATTTCCTATATTCGAAAAGATGACTGGAGCAGTGGCGCAATGTCTGACGAATCAGACGGTCTCCGGTCCTGCCATCATTTCCTTGGACAGATTTCCTATATTTGAAAGGATGACTGGAGCAGTGGCGCAATGTCTGACAAATCAGACGGCCTCCAGTCCTGCCACCATTTCGTTGCCGAAATTCCGACTACCTATTTTTCCTATACTGAATGATGACCGGGAAAGTGGCGCAATGTCGGACGAATCTGACGGCCCCCATCCCTGTCATTATTCTAGTTTACAAAATTTCTACTTTAAACTACCATTTGTTACCACTCACCTGCTTCGGAATATAATCGCAATAGACCGAAATCAGAGTTCGCCTTTTATACTCTCGCTATTCACCAAATTCTCGTTGGTGATTTGTTGCGTATGATTTTGTCGCTACGCGTGGGAAATTGTTGCTCAGTGCCTATTGCCATCTCTTTTTCCCCTATTGCATTTCCATATGATGTTGGTGCCAGTGTGACCAGGTGGTTGGATTGGCGGCCTATTTGCCCCGGTGTGACCATGTGGTCTGATTGGTGATCTTTGTCACCAAGGTCCCCGTTGTGCCACTGTTCGCCCTAAATTAAGTACTACTATAAGAATTTAGTATTTCAATATTAGTATTATTTCGCCAACTCTTAATTACATAAATTTATATATGTGGTCCGATTGGTCGATGCATTTCTAATGCAATGAAAAATAACACATATTAAATCGTTGACGCTGCTTTTTTTATAGGAGTCGTCACACCCCCCCTTACTTCCGAGGCAAAAAGCGGATCGTCTCGGTGCCATGTCGGCCAAATGTGACCAGGTAGTCGCCCTATTCTCGATGAACCCGGAATCGGTGTCACCTTGCGGGCGATGTTAAAGAAATGGAAAATGAGCGCCATATATGCGTTCATATAGACGGGTTCTTAAGTTTTTTTGAGCAGGGAAAAAAGGAAAGTGCAAAAAGTTTTAGATTTTTAAATTAATTTTTTTTTTGGATAATTTGTTTTGGAAAATTTTTGATAATTTTCTTTCCTTTTTTTAATTGTATTTTTGAGTGGTGAAGTGCAAGCGGTTGCCATCGTTGGATTGTGGCTGGAGGACAATTGTTCAAAAGTTTTTTTCCGCGCTGGTTTAGTTTTGAAAGCTAGCGTTTTTTTGCTTTATTTTATTTGTGGCAGTCGGCCATTTAGTTTATTGAATTTCAGAAATTTAATAGAGTTGGACAGGTTGTGTTCGGTCGTGGCTTGTTTTTTTTTTCGTCCTGGGAATTTCAAGTTGTTTGCTTGGATTTTGTTTGGCCGTTTCCCATTCTTCCTTATTCCCTTTTTTGTTTGTGCCGTCCTGCACCTGAGCCAAGTGGGTGCTGGACATCGATTTTATCGAAGTCCAGCTGGTGAATTGATTCTGTAAAGAATGCGAGGGATTTCAAACAGGTCGGTCTGGTCCCGTAAATCAAGTGCACATAAAAACATAATTTTTGTCATTAGTGTTTTTTTTTTCTAAAATACTCTCGTTTGACAAATTTCCGTTTTTGTGTTTCAGTGAGTTTTCGTTTCCATTTCGCGTTCGGTTATTTGCGGTTTTCACATACATGTATATTTCAGAGTAGGTTTTGAAAAGTTTAGTTATCGGGTTTTCGCGTATTCGTGTGTTTCGTTCGGCCGGGGTTACAATACCGCGGGGGCCGGCTTCAATCCCACTCGTCGCAATTGAGCTAACGGGCAATTTTTGATTTTAGATTTCTTTAAATAAAGTTTAGTTAGAAATAGCGCGATAAGCTGGCGCCCAACATGGGGCAATTTTGATCGAATTTTTTTTTTAATCAATTTTTTCAAACTTTTTTTTCAAATAATTTACAAAATTTTTTTTATACATTTTTTATGTTAAATTAAATTTTAAAAAAAAATTTGTTTGCTTGTGTTGTTTTTGGTTGTATTATTTCAGTTTTAATATTTTATTTAATTCGTCTTTTTATTTATTTAGCTTTTTTTGGTGGAATTTCTCTGGATTCTATTGGCGACAGAATTAGCGGCAGCGAACCATTTCGGGTTTTTTTTTTGTTGTGAGTCCGTTATTTTTTTTGGTTCACACGACAGTGTAAAATTTACGTTTTTTTATATAGAATTTAAAAAAAATTTTTTAAATATTGTAATATTTGAATGTGAACTTTGGATGTTTAAAGCGGTCCTCCGCTGTAATTTAAATTTGGGCGAAGTCTCCGCAAAAAGTGAATGAAAGATGTTTTCATTTTTAAAGCCAAAAATAATCTCTGATTTATAAGTGGCCATCGCGGGTCTTTTTTTAATTTTTTTCATATTGGTTCTTAGTCTATCGTACTTACTTACACTACAATAATTTTTAAACAAGATTGTAATTATAAAATTGTTAGGTGATATGATTAAAATATTTTTATATAATATTGATTTATATTATGAAATTATGAAATAAGCAAATATATGATTATAATTAATAACAAATATGTTTTTAAAATTAGTGTTTTTTTTTTTTTTTAAGTGTACAAATATTTTTGTGAAATAAACAAGTATGATTTATAATAAAATATATGTAAAAATGTTTGAAGTTTAATAGTTATTTTCTTATTGCTATATTTCTGCCTTGTAAGGTATCAGTTGATTGTTATGAATAAGTTTTGGCTTTCCATTATATTTAACAAACATAGTAGACTTTAAGCTTTTAACACTCCAATACTTTTCTTAACACAATTTAGTTTTCTTTTCTCTTCAGACTATACTTTCTTCTCGCCTTTCTACTTTATCTACTATATCTTCTTGACTATTTCTAAATATTTTTCATATCTGCCAATTTTACTTTTACTTATATTTTATTGTTTTTTTGTTCTTATATGTATGTAAATTAATGTTGCATATCTGTTTGTTGAGTCCAAATGTTTCCTGTAATTGCTCTCCTGCTGGCCAGGGGTATAAAGTGGCTACTGGAAACGTGTGGATTCTGTGTGTGCAGTATTACTGTTAGTTTCCCAATTTAATTTATTTTCTATTCACTGTTAATTTTAAGTCATTTATTTATTCATCTATTTAATTAATTTAATTTTTCTTCCACTTTTTTCTGTTGATTATTTATTGTACCTGTTGCATTTAAAAGATAATTCTTATATGCGAATAAATTCATAATAATAATAATAATAATAATAATTCTATTTTTGTATTGACTCCTAATTTATCTAGTACTATAAATGGTCCCTTATATGGTTTTTCATATTTCTTTCTATTTTCTACTTTTAATAACACTAGGTCTCCTATTTCTATGTTAAGTTTTTGTATATTATTTAAATTTTTGTCAGTTCTTTTTCTTTAGCCCTAATTAACATTTCTTTGGCTTTATTTAGTGAAAAATTTAGTTTCGTACGCATCTCGCTTCGATAGCTGTAGAGATCATAAGTTTTGGCTTCAGTTTAAAAAATTTGGTTGGGTAAACATGGTATACAAGTTCAAAGGGTGTGTAACCAGTGTCAACGTGTGGAGTATCCACGGTATCCACTTGTCACATTCATGGTCATTTGTTGATGTTAATAGAAATTCATTAAGAACCCTGTGGTTCCTTTCAAGTGACCCTATCGTTTGATGATGGTATGGAGTAGAAAATGTTTGTTTTATTTTTAATAGTTCACATATGCTATGCAATAACTCATTTTTGAATTCCGTACCATTATCAGATTTTAGTACTTGAAAATGGCCATACTTTAATATTACTTGTTCTACGAGTGTTCTTGCGACAGTGTCGGCGTCTTTTGTTGACATAGGCTATGATATTATAAATTTTGTGAGATCACAGTGCATTGTTAGTATGTATCGAAATCCATTGGATATATGTTTGACAATGTTTGGAAACTATTGCTAGCTATTGGCGTGTCTGTTATCGTTAGTGGTTCAATAGTGTGGCGTGTTTGTTTACTTTTCGGGCATATGTCGCATTACGATACAAATTTCTTTACCATTTTGTACATGTTTTTCCACACGTACCTTTGTTTTAGTTTTATCATTGTTCTTCCAACTCCTAAGTATCCTGTTGTGTGCTATTCGTCGATGAGTTTAAATTTTGTAATGTCATCCTGTATTCTTTTTGGTGGGTGATAATTTAAAATTTTGAGTTGAGGAATTTTTCTATTTTGAGGGCTTTGTTGTATGTTTATAAATATGTTTTTAAATACTTCTTTTGAGATTCTTTGGAATATTTTATCATTGTTGGCTAGCGCTAGCTCTAATATGTTTTCTTTTTTCATTTTGGATATCAGTTTCTTCATAATCGAATCTAGATTCGTTGAATTATCGCTGTATCTCGCATGCGTATTCAAATTATTTTGTTGGGTAGTTAGCTTCTTCGAATACGAAACTGGTTTCGTTAAATTATCGCTAAATCCCACGTGTTATTTTCAATATATATTTTATTTTCTTTGGCCATATAAAATTTAAAATTTTTCATATTCCTGACGTTACTAACGGATGTGCAATCCCATATTGGAAGTTGATCAGACTTCTGGGTTTTGTCACTATCCACAATGATTTCTTCATCATTGCTTGCCTCTTTATTTTTAATGGCTTCTTTATGCCATGCCTCTTGTAATTATAAGTGTTTTCTTCGCATTTTTATCATCTTCTTGCGGTATAATATTTTTTAAAATTTCAGAATCAATTTGGATTTGGGATAATGCATCGGCATTTGTATTCATGCTTCCTTTTTTGTAAACTATGTCATAGTCGTAATCGCTCACCTTGCGATAGCACTGCGCCTAAAGCGTAATTTGAAGCATCATTCGTTAAAATGAAAGGTTTGCTCAGATCTGGATATTGTAATAAAGCAGGAGTTATTAATTTTTCATTTAGTGCATCGAAAGCTTGTTGTCTTTCTTCAGTCCAAACAAAATCAGTCTCAATTGGAAATTTCGAACTGACCAGTTGAAACTCATGTTTGCTGGATTCCTCCCCAAAATTAAGTGTTAGGCTTATGATACCTAGTGAGAAAATTTCCTCGTTTGTAATGCCAGTTAATTTGCATTTTTCATCAGGATTATAAAAATCGTTATCTACGTGTTTGTCAATTAAAAAAGTCATTGAGTTGTTCTTGTACTTAATTTTTATAAAATTGGAATTGTTGTCTGAAATTTTAAAAATCTTTAATTTTGGCTGTCCGGAATAACTGTGTTTTCCGAGCTCTGATCGTTTCCCTGATCATTTCCTTCATTGTTTATAATTCTTACGTTTCTATTTGTGTTGTTGTTAGAGTATCTGTTTATGTTGTTATTGTTATTTCTGTTTTGATTTCGGTTGAAACTGTTGTTGTTATCTCGGTTTTGGTTTCTATCGTTGTAATTTTGATATCTGTTATTATTTTGATTATTATTAAATGTGTTTCGGTCATTGTTATGTCTCGGTTCATTGTGCCTTTTATTTTGGTTCAACGAACCAAAGTTGCGTTGTGTGCTAAAATTTGTTCTTGAATTATAGCGATCATTGACATTGTTGCGAGGTGTGTTTGAAAAATGCATAATTGCATTTGTTGAAGTCATTGACTCGTTTTCAAGCTCAAGGGCTAATTCTGTGGCTTCCAACAAGTCTTTTGGTTGCGCAGCGTATATTGTTGTTTTTAGATTGTCATTTAGACCTCTTTTAAATGCTTTAAGAGCGACTTCGTTGTTTCTTTTAACTATCACATTTTGTTTGGCTGCTGTGGATTCTGATCCCAGACTTTCAATTCCTAGTCTATTCAGTCTTTCTGTTATGTGTAGTAGCTGTTCTTTGTAAGTATGTACCTTTAAATTGCGTTGTTGTAGGTTGTTTAGTCTTATTTGTAGTATTGTGGTATTGTCTTTTTATCTGAGGCGTAATTGTTCTTTTATAATTTCAAAACTTGCTGGTTTCGAATTGCTACCTAACGAGGTGCGCACGGTTGCTGACAATTTTGCGTGAAATAGGTATTGTAGGAAATCTATTTTGCCTTCGGTGTTTAATGGTTTGTTCACTAGTTCTGCTGTAATAATAAAGCTGTCTAGATCCCTAAAATTGTGAACGTTGTTATTGCCTTTGAGGGATTTTCTAGGTTAAAAGATGCCATTGTGTGGTTTCTTGATTCATTTATTTCGGTTGAGTTATTTTTTTCTTCTAATTGTGCCTAAAGTAGCTGTCTAGTTAGTCGGAGTGTACACTGAAATTCTATTCTAATTCCCTTATGGCTGTCTATATCTTCTAATTGGTTTTCCAAAATTTTAAAGTCTTTGTCAAAATTTTCTATTTCTTGTAATTTTTCCAATATAGTTTCTTCCTTATATGGTCTGTTGGAATTTTCATTAGGATTTATTTATTTACATTTATTTGAGATTTTTATATATTAGTGACATAAGGTCTGCTAACATTGGGCTTATGCACGTAATTTTTAAAGTATTTGTTTAATTTGTATGCAATGAAAAGTAATACAATTATTATAAATAATTAGGGAATTCACAAGGGTGTCGTATTGTCGTATTGTCGTATTTGAAAAAATACAATTGTTGCGAGCACACCCATTGCAGAAAAAAATCTAGTACTGCCATTTCAGACACAGAGAGAAAAAGAGAGCGAAAAAATTATATTGCAAATGTTCAACCTAACCTAAATTCGTTCGCCACGGGATGCGTGCCACCATTCGCGGAGGTGCTGATGCGGCCCAAATCAAGGATCGGAAGAAATATTGCGGTTCACCTGTGCTTTGATTCAATATTTTCTACAAGTCGCGCACGTTTAATGCATTCAAAATGCTTCCGGAAACCCCTGGGCCCGGCATTCGTCTGCCCGTAAGTGCAAGTGGCCATCTGCCCAAAGTTTATGGGTGCAAGAGTTTTGGAGGTCTCCACGTTCTTTGTTGCAATATTTTCGGCAAGTCGTGCACGTTTTATGCATTAAAAACAGTCCCTAAAAGAAATTTTAACAATTTCCTCCAATTACTTTTCAAATAAGAAGAAGAATCAATAGGAGAGTCATAGAAACACAGGTTGCAAAGTTGTATTATCGTATTTTTTTTTTGTATGGAAAACAGCAACAATATTTTCACAACTATCGTATTTTTTCACGACAATACAACAATACGACCGATACGAGACCCTTGTGAATTCCCTAAATGTAATTGCTGACTCTGGGGTTGAAGGTATTGCTATTGTTTCAACGATGTTGTTTTTTACTGCTGTTAGTTGTTCTTGCGGCTTGCTCTGTGTTTTGCCCATTCTGCTTCCTTTTGTCTTTTGTTTGCTTGGTTTTTGTCTATTGCTATGGATGAATGGCGCACAAATTGGTGTCCGCAAATAGATTGATTAAATAGGCCTCTGAAATTTCATGAAGTGTGCCAAAGGTGGACTTTCGGTAGCGAAGGATTTTTGTGCGTAGGATTGGAGAAGGCACAATATTTGGGCGATGACGACGGGTTTTATCATGCTACCGGTGCTGATTTGAACGATAGTTGTCGAATTTATTAAATTAAAAGTTATGCTTAGCAGACTCAAGTTGTATGCGATCATTGTCGATACTCGACAATTTCCCTTGGAGGAAATGTATTTTTGTAAATGAAATTCTGCCTGTAATTATTCTCATAGCGCAATTTGAATTTCGGTTTGCCTAAAGAACAATTCCAAGGTTGGAAACAGGCAAGATCGCCATGTAATATTTTAAGGTGAACTTTGGATGTTTTAAGCAGTCCTCCGCTGTAATTTAAACTTGGGCGAAGTCGCCGCAAAAAGTGAATGAAAGATGTTTTCAGTTTTAAAGCTAAAAATCTCTAATTTATTAGTGGCCATCGCGGCTCTTTTATATCTCTTTCATATTGGTTCTTAGTCTATCCTACTTACTTACACTACAATAATATTAGGTACTGCATTTCATTTGCACCCGTTGGCCTGAGTATGCTAATTTGGTCTTGACGAATGGTGTCGTAGGCCGGTCACAGAAATTGAGTGCATTTCAATATACACTCAATTGTTGTTGGCAACGTCCAGAACCATTTGTGTATATTGGGTAAGCGTACTCAAAAGTGCAGCGTTAGCATATCGATACTTTGTCGGTGCATTAGTACAAATGAAATGCAGGGGCAGGTAATGTAGACATGTATGTATACACTACAATATTTTATTTTTGATTAAAGGTTTAAGTGTTGCACCACCGTATTTATTATTTTTAATTTATTTTATTATATTAAAGTTTTTAAAGTTTTTTTGCTCGAATTTTTTTAAATGATCAGTTTTAGGCTTTGTGTTTTGAGGGCATGTTAGGGTTCCAGGGAATTGTAAATTTGTCCAAGTGGGGATTAAAATTTACTGAGGAAAAATTTTACATATCTCCGCATGCCTTCTTGGAGCGAGTGGACGAGCTTTGTGGCGCTCGTGGAGTAGGTGAGGATCAGTTGTTTAGAGGGGCAATAGATTTGTTTTCGAATAGGGCTCTTACTTAGTTCCGTGATGCCCGAAGGTATGTTTCCAGCTGGCGAAAATTGGTCGTTCAGCTGAAGTTAGAGTTTCTGCCCCATAATTATGATGACCTATTGTTAGACGAAATTAGGAAAAGGACTCAAGGTGGGGCTGAGTCCATAGGCATTTATGTAGCTGTTATGAGGGGTCTGTTCCGTCGTCTGTCCGAGTCCTTGCCGGAGAAGCGTATGTTGGGTCTGGTCAGGGCTAATTTGTGTCCTTTTTATCAGACTCAGCTGGGCTTGGCTGAGCCTGAGAGTCTTTCTGAGTTTGTTTCGTTGTGTAGGAAACTGGAGGCTGTGCGGGCGAATGTGGAAGCATTCGTGCCGCCGCCCAGCTGCCGCTCCAATGACTTGTTGGAGCCAGACTTGGCATCTACAGTGTCTACAGTCAGGGCCCCGCTGCGCGATCTTAGATCGGAGGAATTAAGCCACCTAAACAGGCTAGGCCTATGTTCATGTGCTTTAACTGCAAGAGGTTTGGACACGTTTCGTCAAACTGTTTCTTGCTATGGCTGCGGGAAGCCTGGCAATATAAAGCGTGATTGCCCCCGGTGCTCTGGAAGAGCGGGGCAATTGCGGGAGCGCTTGGAAAGGGAGGCGACCCCTGAAGCGGCTCCGATAAGTAGGGCAGAGTCGGGAAATGGGCAGCGAGCACCTGTGGAGCACCTGTGGAGGGAAAAGAATTCGATAATAGGCCATATTTAGGTGGTAAAATTTTTGAAGAGCGTTAAATTCGCGCTTTTTAATTCTGGGGCCACCAGGACGATTCTTGGTAGGCTGGGCTGGGACACGTTGAAGTCCTGGGGGTTGAGTTTGGTAGCGTCTGCGGTCAGCAAGATTGCGCTTGCTGATGTAGAACAAGTTCCGGTTCAGGAAGTAGTTTCGGTTCCTTTCGAGGTAGAGGTCAAGTCGGTCCTCGTTGGATGCCTCGTAATACCGGATTTGCCCCAATCATTGATTCTTGGAGTAGACTTTTGGTCTAATTCCGGTGTAGTGCCAGATTTGGCCAATAATCAATGGAGGTTTTCCGACCAAGTCGAGGTCTCGTCAGTAGCGGCGGTAGTTGATATGTCTTCGTTGTCTACTAGGGAAAAATCGGTTCTTGAAGAGTTAGTCGTGGAAGTTTTTAGAGCTATGCCTGAGGGACTTGGTTGTACACATTTGGTCGAACATCGGATTCGTACAAAGCCAAATGTGGAACCAGTCACGCAGCGATACACTCCGGTATCGCCCGCTATTCAGAGGCGCATAGATGAAGGAGGATATGTTAGATATGTAAGATAAGCCCTTGGGCATCACCGGTTGTGATGATTAGGAAAAAAGATGCTAGTTTTAGGTTTTGCGTTGATTATAGGATATTAATTTAAAATACGGATCGTGATAGTTACCCCCTCCCTTATATTTCGGCTACTTTAAATAAGCTAAAGGACGCCAAATATCTCTCTAGTTTGGATATAAAATCCGCTTATTGGCAGATCCCAGTAGAGAAGGAGTCTAGAACCTGCACGGCATTTACAGTTCCGGGTAGGGGACTCTACCAGTTCAAGCGCATGCCTTATGGCCTGTACAATGCGCCTGCAACTTGGCAGAGATTTATAGATGAGGTCCTTGGGGCTGACCACCATGTTTTCGTGTATTTGGACGATATTATTATTGTTACAAATACATTTGACAAGCATGTTGAGGTTCTGAAGGAGGTCCTTTAGTAAATTTGTTCGGCAGGGCTTAGATTGAATAGGGAAAAATGTAATTTTTGTCTTTCTTCGCTACGGTATCTAGGTTATGTTGTTGATCGACAGGGCTTGCAATGTTGAAAATTCCAGCGCCCAAAAATGTTAGGAAAGTCCGGTCGTTTGTTGGCACTATTTCTTGGTATCGTAGGTTTGTTTCGAATTTCGCAGATTTGGTTAAACCTCTAACTGATCTTCTAAAGAAGAAGAACAGGTTTATATGGTCGCCGGAGTGTGAGGACAGCTTTTTGAAGGCCAAGGAGCGTCTAGTGACGGCGCCGGTCCTGAACTGTCCCGCTTTCGAACGACCCTTCGTAGTTCAAACTGATGCTTCCGATTTTGGAATAGGTGCCGTTTTGACACAGCAGTTTGATGAAGGGGAGAAGGTCATTTCATATTTCATAGACGTAATTTTGTTTTGTCCGATGCTGCAAACTATTTTGCAGCGAAGTTAGCTCCGAAATTCGTTGGACCGTTTAGAGTTAAAAAGAGGGTGTCTCCGTGGACATATGTTTTGGAAAACGAAGACGGACGAGAAAAGGGGACATGGCATGTGCAGAATAATAGGCCGCAAATCGACTCAGGGTGGGTTTGTTAGAGAAATGGAAACTGAGTGCCATATATGCGTTCATATAGACGGGTTCTTTAGTTATTTTTGAGCAGGGGAAAAAAGGGAAAGTGCAAAAAGTTTTAGATTTTTAAATTAATTTTATTTTGAATAATTTGTTTTGGAAATAATTTTCTTTCCTTTTTTTAATTGTATTTTTGAGTGGTGAAGTGGAAGCGGTTGCCATCGTTGGATTGTGGCTGGGGGACAATTTTCAAAAGTTTTTTTCCGCGCTGGTTTAGTTTTGCCAGCTAGTGTTTTTTTGCTTTATTATATTTGTGGCAGTCGGCCATTTAGTTTATTGAATTCGAGAAATTTAATAGAGTTGGACAGGTTGTGTTCGGTCGTGGCTGGTTTTTTTTTTGGTGAAGTGTTTCCGTTTTGGGAATTTCAAGTTGTTTGCTTGGATTTTGTTTGGCCGTTTCCCCCTCTTCCTGATTCCCTTTTTTGTTTGTGCCGTCCTGCACCTGAGCCAAGTGGTTGCTGGACATCGAAGTCCAGCTGGTGAATTGATTCTGTAAAGAATGCGAGGGATTTCAGACAGGTCGGTCTGGTCCCGTAAATCAAGTGCACATAAAAACATAATTTTTGTCATTAGTGTTTTTTTTTTCTAAAATACTCTCGTTTGACAAATTTTCGTTTTTGTGTTTCAGTGAGTTTTCGTTTCCATTTCTCTTTCGGTTATTTGCGGTTTTCACATACATGTATATTTCAGAGTAGTTTTTTAAAGTTTAGTTATCGGGTTTTCGCGTATTCGTGTGTTTCGTTCGGCCGTGGTTACAATACCGCGAGGGTCGGCTTCAATCCCACGCGTCACGATTGAGCTAACGGGCAATTAGGGATTTTAATTATCGCGTGGGGATTTTCGATTATAGATTTCTTTAAATAAAGTTTAGTTAAAAATAGCGCCATACATTTAAAAATTTTTTTTTAAATCGCAGCCAAATTTTATTTTAGAAACTAGATGAACAGGGTTGCCAAAACTAAACCTTAGTACCAGCTTAGAAGCTGTCTATTCAGTGTATTGTTTTTCAACTTAGTAGAACACAAAAGTTAAGTTGGAACTTAATTTGACTGTGAATATGGACCATTAATATGTTTTCATGTTTTTAGTAACAACAGACAACAGACAATGGGCGAAATATGATCAAAGGGGTTAAATCCCTTCGACCTTCAAATGAAGAATTGTTCAACGATGAAAGTGACGATGAACCTAACAGTTTCGGCGAAATTGAAGCATTTGTATTAGATCGAATTCATTCCATACCCTGTGCAGCGCACACGATGCAGCTAGCTGTATGGGTTTTACTAAAAGATGACACCTTAAAAGGAGCGATTGGAAAGGTACAATTTGAAAAAGTTTTATAACATTTGATTCAATGTCGGAATTGTCATTTTTGGAATTTTAGATTCGTTCCCTATCAAAGACGTTGAGAACACTCACAAACAGGCAACTTCTGAAAACTTATACTAACATTAAACCAAAGCTGGATATGCCAACTCGTTGGAATTCGACATACTTAATGGTGAAAAGTATAATCGGATTGAAGCCATACTTGGAAATTTCAAGAAGAACAATTGACTATGAGTGACTTCTACAAGGTAAATATAATTTGTACATTCTTGATTTTATAGGCACTTTTAGTTGCATTTGACAAAAATAATATAAACAAAAATCTGTCTTACTAACGTAGGTTTGGCGTGAGGCTAAGCTAGAGATCGGTTGCCTAAAAAGTGAAATTGCACAAAAAACTAAAACTTTTTTGGAAACCAAGGAAAAAGGAATGTTGGATAATGATGTGATCATAGAAGCTGTTTATCTTGATCCAAGGTTCACCAAACTTCTTTCCAACGAAGCCAAATCAGCAGCATTGAAACATATCAAAGCAACCATTATACAACTGCATGGAGTGCGAAAGGTGGGTTAAATTTATTTCAAACTTTATTAACTAAAAATGCAAATATTTCAGGGCAATATCAATACAAACAACACATCACATCCACGTTTGGTAACTCCAAGCGTGGATGGAACTGGTACAGTATTTGGAAGCATTTGAAGGTTTGGCTTCCGATGGGAGTGATGATGAAGATGAATATGTCCGCGTCTGCTTCAACGAAGCAAAGCAATTCAATAAAATAAGTTCGAATTTGGATTTAAATGTGCTATCATTTTGGAATGATTCTTAATTGACGATAATAATAATTAATACTAGGGGTGCCGGCTACTCAAGTATCGGGGGAGAGGGCATTGAAAATCATTGAAAATCGTTTTAAATAACAAACGCACTTCCCTTACTGAAAACCACCTTGAAAGTGTAATTTTAGTCAAACTAAATTCATAAATAAGATACCACTTCCTGCAAACCAAAAAATGTATTTGTCCAAAGGTAATCATGGTTAGGGCTTGTACAAAAATATTAATATTTCTTAAAAGTGTTTGGATTACATAATTTTAAAGAGTTTCCTATAATTTGAAGAAACATAATTGGCGCCGATACTTTACTCAGAAAACCTTGAAAATATATTTTTTTTGATAAATTTTCATTAAAATTCAATTGTATAGAAAAAAAGTCCAAAGACGCACGTAGTGGCTACTGCAATCCCACCTGTCATGAATCACCCAAAAAATGTCCAAAGACGCAGGGACGCACTTAGGACCTGGCCTAATCCCACCTGGCAAGATTCACCCCTATTTATAGCAATACACAAACATTTTGTTCTTGTTGAACGGAAAACAAAATCGAAATAGAAGAAAATAGAGAGTGGACTATATTCGGCTATGCCGAAGCTGAAATACCCCCACACAGTAGGAAGAAGTACCTCGAACATAAAATTATGTGGTCTCAAGATCCCATTTTGAGCCACCTATAAATAGTTTTGGAGCCCGGACCATATCCAAAATCCGTTTCTAAAAATTTTCAATCAAATCGACCAAAAAAAAAAATTGGTCTCAAGACCCCATTTTGACCCTTATACATGTGGTTTTGGAACCTCGGACCATGTCAAAAATACGTTTCTAAACATTTCCAATCGAATGCAGCAATAAAAAAGATTTGAAAAATGTTGACTTTTTTTATGTGTATGGGAGCCACGCCCAGTTTTTGTCCGAAAAAAACATGTACCAAAAGCTTCATGGCTAAATTGACTCCGGCGGTGATGTTGATCAAGAATATATATACTTTTCCATATCGGACACGGCCCTTATGGGCGTTACAAACGTTGTGTCAAAGTTAGTATACCCTGCCACAGTGAGTGTGGGGGTATAAAAATCAAAATATCAAAAAAGACTTTAAAAAAAATAAATTAAAAATTACCCGTCCACTTTTTTCACCACTTTGAAACAAAACCAAAATTTAACCGATAAATTTAAGAGTTATTTTTAAAAGTTTTTTGAAAAAGTTAAAAAAAGACTTTTATATTTGAGAATTTTTAGTTAAATTCAGATTTTATCGAGCTCCAAATAAATTATTTATTATTTATTTTTGGGCTATAGCTCATTTTTACCAAAAAATTATTTGGCAAAATAGGTTGTTACAATAACAAGCAAAAACTATCCTTGGCAGAGTGTACAGCTGTTTCGGATTTAAGCAACAAAATCCTCATATTTTTTTTTTTTTTAATAGTAATTTTATTCAATTGACAATGATTTTTCAAAAATTCAGAAATTCAGCTTATTTTTATAATATTCAGATTACAACTATTTGCCCTATATCCATTGATTTAGGCAATGTAGAGTTATCGTACCTAATATATGGGGAATATATTAGTTTCGTTTGAAACGTGAGGGATTCAGAGG